>JANSVA010000007.1:27327344-27347008 GCA_025504915.1 Erythroxylum reticulatum | reverse complement strand
TGAGAGTGTATGACAACTATGTATGTTTATAAATTTTTATTAAATATAATTAATATATAATTAATTAATTAAAATATTATTAATTAGTTGATTAATTAAAACATATTTAATTGCTTAATTAATTATAATATATTTAACACTTATGGAAATATAATTAATTAAACGATAAGTGATTGCTTAATTAATTAATTTTTAATTAAGTAATTACAATCTAATTAATTTAAATATAATTAATTGATTTAAATTTTTTATTAAATATAATTAAAATCTTCAACTTTCTTACTAATTAAGTATATATATTATGAGAGTGTCACCGGTGTATACTATTATTAAGTATATATGTATAATGTGAGGTAGTATACTGTAATCATATGACTCAAAATTTGAAAGCACATCATTTAATATCTAATTAGCCTATTTTCTGAAAATTTTTATTATGAGTTATTTTTAACATAAATAATTTCTTTTACTATACTTTCGTCACATAATGTCAGGTATATTACGAATGATCTATATTTGGACACGTACAAAAATTAATTATTTGAGATTTATTACTTTAATTTTGGTTACTAGAAGAGGAAGGCTCTAGCATTAGCATTATGCACAACTAGTTCGTTTTTGTTTTTGTTTTTACTATAGCCGTACACCAAGACAATTATATCACCAACTTAACTTCCTTTCCAAATGGGCTGGATTAGAGAATTAGGCAACAATGAAATTCCATATCTAGGGCTCCCTCATAAAAAATTTCCGATTCCATCTTCAATTACAAAACAAATTGTATATAAAAACAAAAAACAGAACAGACTAGAAGTTCTACAGCCTTTTGTTTGTGTGATTGAATCATCAACCATGGGAAGATGAAACAGATGACTCTATAATCAACTCTATCTTATAGGAAGAGAAGAGGTGTCCACATGAGCAGTTGAAGAACTTGGAAATCTGCTACTTTTGGACCAAAGCCAAATCTTTGAAACTGAGAAGCTGTCACCTCTTGTCTTACCTCTGATTTTCTTATATTCCACATTCCCATCTACTGGTGAGCATGTGCTGTCTTCTTTGCCATTTTGATCCTCAAATGACAAGGAAACTAACAGATTTGAGTCTCTCACTACATACTGAACTGTGCCCATCGAGTAACATCTTCTAGCATCCAAATTCGATCTGCTAGTTTCACCTTCTCCTGTCTCTAAACTACTCTCCTGCTTATTTAACTCATTCAAGCTTCTGAATTTCCCGAGTCTGACTGAGAATATCCTCCTGTCAGTGTCAGTTTCCTGTATGACAGTTGGTCTCTGGCAGTTGGAAGATCCATGCTCTTCAACATTTAGGACCCCGCTTGATGCTTCCCTTGAAGCATCCAAATTGAATAATTGGTTTGCAGAGAGAATATTGGAGCCCACAAGAGTCCCACGACAAAGAGGGCAAGTAGAATTGGAGAGCAGCCATGTGTCTATGCAGTCAATGTGGAACGCATGACTGCAGACAGGCAGCAACCTGAGCTTGTCCTGGTTTGAGAATTCACACAGACACACTGCGCAATCAAATGGTTCCTTTGTGCCCATGATGTCTTTGTAGTGAAACACAGGTAGAGCATCGATAAAAGCTTGGTCGAGGCCCGAGTCATGCAGGCGAAAAAGCTGCTGAAGCTGTCTTTGAAGAGACTGAGTCCCTGAGGTTTCTGGGAATCTGTTGGAATGAAATATTGGGGAGAAAGATGGCCGCTTTTTGAGAAATCTTACGAGCAAATGGAGAAGACCACAAACGAAGAAGATAACAGCTAGTATTACTATGACCCAAAGAAGCACAGGATTGACTCTGTTGAAAGATGAAGACGACGAGGTCGATTCTCTTTCAGAACTGAAACTGTAATAGGAAGTGTTGAGAGAGGATGGAACTGATAGGGGAGGTGAAACCAACGCAGAATCCTTTTCTTGCTTGATTGCAAAAAGAATACGAGACATTTTTGCAGGAAGGTGTCTCAAGGACAGGACTTTCTAATATGTTTGGCGGCACTTTAAGGAGGAAAAAAAATAAAAACACAACTACCTTTAAGATTACTACTTGAGTGAAGGTTAAAGAAGATGAAAGGGTGAGCAAGCTAGCTAAGAATCTACGGCGGGCTTACCTCAGTTCAAACTTTTCTCATGTCTCTATATTGACCGGGAAAGCTGAGAAGTTTCAGTTTCAAGACCAAGGAGAAAGATGGACTTAGGGAAGGTGAGGCTTTCAGGGAACTAGCTTGGCATGGAGATCAAACAAGAAGTGTTTGGTAGGCATTTGGTGATGATGGGGTCTGGCTTTTGAACTTGTTTGCGCCATGACAAAAAGGATTTATGGTTTGTCTGATATCTAACAATATTTGATTATAGCAAATTAGCTGGGGGAAGATGTAAATTAAGGGCTGGAGTAGTTGTGTAGAATCGTGGGAAGTTGATCATTTGTTGACTATATGATCTCTTAACCTAACTTCCACTGATGAGCAAACTTCCACTGATGATGGTAATATTATCTAGACCTTTTCAGTCCTGCAACTGTGTACAGTTAGCCAAAGACAAAGGGTTCCTTCCTTCAACCTGTAATGATTGAAAGGTCCACTAACACTGAGCAATTTGATTCTGCACAGTGGTCCTTGTGACTTCTTTACTCTTGAGGATTCTATCGATATTCAATCATTGTTTTCGGTATAATAACCTAATAATCATTGCAGATTAATTTCCTTCAATCTTGGCAAGCCTTCCAGTTTATCTGAGGGGAAGATCAAAAACATTTCATCAACCCACCCGTTCTATTGGCTCATCCTAGGTTTGCATGTCACGTTTTCCTGCTTCCTTTTACCTTTTAGGGTTCACTCAAGTGAAAACTTACGTTCTTGAATTACAAAAGTAAAGATTTAGCTTATCAGCTAAGCTGCATGTCTTATGTGGACAATAAAACAACCTCTCCATATCCAGCATAACTACTAAAACTTTGAAACAAAAAGTACTAAGACATGTTGCATACAAACAAACGCCAATGGTAAGTAGGTCACATGCGCTTTTCTTGGACGCACGGCATCTTCTAAATAACGTTCTTTGATTAACCAGCAAAAAGGGCAGGTGATTAGTAAGACCAACCAATATTTGGTAGTGGTTTGATTTTTTTTTCCTTTTTGGTGATGATTATTGTCGAATACCCAACTAACAAGGTTGACCAAAAGTTAAGGTTGTTGCGTGCAACCATTTGAAATATAAGCTTCTGTATCAAACAATAATATATTTCTTTTCCTTTTGAAATAATCTATGATCCACAAAATATATTAAGTAAAACAAAATTCCTGACTTTGCAATAATTTTGTTTTCATTTCAATTTTGGATGTCCAAACCCATCCAATCAAACTAAGAAACTAGCATGTTCAACTTATCTATAGGATATGTTTTTCTTTTAAAGTTACTTTCATTAGTTGGACTCGCATAAGAGAGTTCATGTCACTTCAAATGATTGAATAGTCAAAGTTTAAAAATGCTTATGGAATATATTTTCCACTAGTCAGATACCATATTTTTACCATAACATTGTTAATCTTTTTAACATTAGGTGTTGTGAAGTAAATCGTTAAGTGCATATAACTATTTTAATTAAATTATTTGATGGTCGAATTTGGTAAATATTTATATGTTCCTACTCTTAATATATATATTATTCTTCTAGTTACCAAAGTCATAAATAATCTCCGAATAAGGTTTAAATTTAAATCTTTTTAATTGGAAGACCCTTACCCTTGATGAGAAATTTTATTGATTGTCCACTCCCCTAAGAAGTCGATCTAGTGACAATTAAACAAAAATTATATAATTACGATTAAACAAAAAAAAAGACTAAAATTATATTAAATCCCATTTATAAATTGCATTGAGTAACAAATTTTATTTTTTTTTACTTCTTAAAAGTCAGGCCATCGATACAAATCTCCTTTCTTCATATATCAAACAATATTTTAAAACAAAACATTAATTTGAACCAAAGTTATAAAACCAAAACCATAGAAATTTATTGATAATATATCAAATCACGAGGTCAACCAATTTTATCTTTAAAAAATATATCCTTTTCATTCAAACGATAGTGTTGCATTATTATTTGAAACTTGTTGTTATTTTATTGTTAATTTATAATTGTTAATAATGAAGTATTTCAAACTAATGGATTCTAAAAGAGATCAAAGGACAAGATCTGACAATTAGAAAGACAAAAATTCCTAAAACTAAAAGTGATAAATAAAGAATCAATTGAAAGAAAAGGCAATATAATTGAGATTATTACCATTTATTTAATAAAATAAAACTTGTAAATATCATAACCACTACCATAAACAATTATCTATTTATATTGATGTATCACTTAATTTTATATAAATACTAAAAATACTACACCAACTGTTGTTAAAAAATATTTATATGATTTATTCTTAAATTCATTTTTTAAAAATATCAGGCTAAAATTTTTCAACATGCTTCCATCTAATTAGATGACTTAGGTATCGAAGTTTCTAATTTTATGGTGCAAATTATGAAGAAGCCACATGGCTCATAAAGCACTCAATCTTATGATAAAAGGTTGCAAAGCTTTGAATACAAAATAAAAGCTTTGATGCTCTCAAATGAAATAGTGAACTACTCGAGTATAAAAACTCACAGAGGACAAAAGCTTGGCCATAAATAAAATAAGCAAAGTGCTGTTAATAGCTAACTCAAATCATATAATAGCTTACTTAAATAATAAAAGAGAAAACGTTTCAAAGGATGTGTTTCATTTAGTGCAACTCAATGCCTTTATATATCATAGATCACAATGGTAAGTATCTCACATCTCTCTTTTCATTTGCTAATATTAAGCAATAAATCCACTAACTCACAATTCCAAAATACTAGGATCAGCTAAGGGCTAGATATCAAAAATAACTAATAAACAACATTATGTTAATGATGTACACTACTAAGTCAAAAGGTAACCCACAAGTTGGTGTTGATTTATTCTATTCCCTCTTAACACCGATTTCTATTCTTTTCATTATACTTAGCTGATGATAGAAAATTTCAAACTTATTACCACCCAAGCCTTTTGGTAAACAAATTTGTAGCTTGATTTTTTTGTTCTAACATATTCCAACTCAATTTCTCTTTACAAGACTTTCTTTCTTATAAAATGATAATGCACCTCCATACACTTAGTTCTTGTATGAAAAATTGGATTCTCTATCAACCAAAGGGATACTATATTCTAGCTGACACAAGTCCTTCAATAATTGCATAACCCAAGTGCTTTCTTGAGTTGTAATTGATGTCGCTCAGTGCTTCGCTTTAATGGTTGACAGAGACACTGTTGGTTGTCTTTTGCTACACCAAGAAATTACTTTAGATCGAAGCATAAAAAATATACCTGGTAATTGAGCATCGGGTATCATGGTCACCTGCATAGTCAACATCATAATAGCCAACTAGCATATGATCTCCACCTTTCTTGTACATAATACCACAATCAAGTGTACTCTTCATATATCTCATGATTCGTTGAACTACTTCCAAATGAGGGTTTTTTTTTGGATTTTGGATGTAATTCCTAATCACACCAACTACAAAAAGAGATATCTGGCCTTGTTAAAGTTAAGTAGATAAGATATCCTACCAACTATTAATACATTGTACCATCTTCCAAATCTTTCCCTTCATTAGCACACATTTTGGCATTTGGTTCTATTAGCTTCGAGATTGGCTTGCACTAAAGCATTTCAAATTTCTTTAACAAATCTTTGTAATAATTTTTTTAACGGAGAAATATTCCTTCCTGAGTATGATCAATCTCTAGACCAAGAAAATGCTTAAGTTGTCCAAGTTCTTTCATCTGAAAGCAAACTGACAAATTCTCTTTGGTTCAAAGACTTTCTTCTTCACAATCTCTTGTGATAATTAAATCATTCATATATACTAGCAGAATAACTAGCTTCTCTCCTTTAGTTTTGACAAATAAGCTAGAGTTTGCAGGTGTCACTGAATAACCACTGTGAGTAAAAAAATTCAAGAACCTTACCATACCATGCCTTGGTGCTTGTTTTAACCCATAAAGTGCTTTCTGGAGCTTACACACATATACTTATAATGATCTAGACTTTGAAAATCAATTGGTTGGTCCATGTAGATCTCCCGATCCAGCTCTTTATGCAAAAATGCATTATTTAAAGCCATCTGCCATAAGTTCTGACTTTTACTAGCTGCAAGTGCTAGTAGGACTCGTAAAGTTGTAAGCTTTGCAACTGTGCTAAATATTTCATTATAGTCTAGTCCATATTGTTCCGAGAACTCTCGAGCTATTAGAAAAGTCTTATGCCTCTTTATTAATCCATTTGTGCGATGCTTTATCTTGTACTCCCATTTGTAAGAAATAGGCTTAACATCTCTTAAATTTGGTGTAAGCTCCCATGTCTGATTTCGTTCTATTGCAGCAATTTCCTCTTCCAAAGCTTTAATCAACTTAAGATTCTGATATGCTTCCTCTAACGTCTGTGGTTCTTTTGAATACGTTCCTTCTACTATGGTGGCGTTGGCATACTTGGGATTTGACTTTTTGACTCTTATTGATCTTTTGAGTGCAATTAATGTATCTACTTCTTTTGGCTCATTATCTTCGCTTAGCCTTTGGTACACACATGTTTGCCAAGGATTTTAAGCTACGCCTTCTTCGTCATCACCATTATCTGTAACCTTAGCTTCATCTGAACTCAATTGAATTTGAGAAGTTTCCAGTACCCTTTTAAAAACACCTAAGTTTAGGAGTATTTCCTTGTTTGAGGAACACCATAAGGAAGCTTCATCAAACACTACATTTGGGGTATATAGTACTTCCTAATTTTTGGATTGCAACATTGCTATCCTTTCCTTTAACTATTGTATCTTACAAAGATACACCTAACATCCTCTTTCTCCATCTTGCTACATAAGTGATTATACACAAATATATAACATACATATTCAAAGACTCGAAAATGATCAATAGTAGGCTTCATGTTCCATATTTTTCCATAAGGTAAGAAAAAAGCTAATCTTTATTGAGGAAGTTTATTGGTCATAATGGCCATAGTCTTCATTACTTCCACCTAGAATCATTCTAGAACATTCTTAGCATGTAATATACTTCAACATACTTTTGCCAGGTGCCTGTTCTTCCTTTATGCTATGCCATTTGCTGTGGAGTGCTAGCATATGTGAACTAATGGCATATTATATATGTACTCCCAAAGGAAATCTGAGAACTCATATGAGGTGTACTCTCCCTCATTGTATGTGCATAGACATTGAACTCTTCTACCAGCTCCGCTTTTGCTACCTCTTTAAACTTGGAAAAAGTTAAGATTTTTCCTTCATAAAGTAAACTCACATATGCCTCCAAAAGTAGTCAATGAAGGTCGTAATGTACTTTATCCCATTAATGGAAGCTTGCTTAATTGGTCCAATCACATCAAAGTGAATCAACTTTAATGGTTCCTTTGCTTTAAATTTGGACTCTTCGTACCACAACTGGTGCACTTTCCTATATTGACAGCCTACACATATGATATCTATTCTTACTTTAAGTTGTGGAAGTTCCTTCATATTTGATTGAATGTTATTGTTGTAAAGGCTAGTTCCTATTCATCTACAACAAAGAATGCCTCAACATTCCATTCATCTTCACTTTTATCAGTAACAACATTACTCTCCACACCCTTCTTCTTTAACCGACAATATTTTAACATCCCATTCATCTTTACTTTTCAAAGTAGCAACATTACTCTCCACACCCTTTTTCTTTGATCGACAATGTTTTGCCATATGATCCTTCTTCTTGTACTTGTAGCACTCTTCTTCAAACTTTTGGCTATTGCCATGGTTCTTAGAACCTCCCCTTGCACGAACACTTCAGTCACCTTGATGACTACTCACCTTGTCATCATCCCTTTTAGAACCACTGGCAGCGTGCTGTTTAGAATTCCACCTCCTTTTATTAACATAAAGGGTTCTTCATTTTTTAACAAAACTCCTCCCGTTACAATTGAAAGAAATTCTTGAAACTAAAAGTGATTAATAAAGAATCAATTAAAAGAAAAAGGCAATACAATTAAGATCATTATCATTTATTTAATAGAATAAAACTTAACTATCATAACCAATGCCATTTAACTATCATAACCCATTATATATTTATATTGATGTATCATTTAATCATAAATAAATACTAAAAATATTGTAGCAATTTTCATAAATAAATATTTATATTATTCATTATTAAAGTTCTTTAAAAAATATCATGGTAATATATTTTAGCATGCTTCCATCTAATTGGATAGCTTAGGTATGGAAATTTATAATTTTATAGTGCAAATTGTTGTGATGAAGAACCCAAATGGCTCATAAAGCACTCAATCTCATAAAAAAAAGCTGCAAAGCTTTTAATAGAAAATAAAAGCTTTGATGCTCTTAAATGAAACAATGAAGTACTCAAGTATAAAAGCTCATAGAGGGCAAAAACTTGGCAATAAATAAAATAAGCAAAGTGCGCTTAATAGGTTACTCAAACAATAGATGAGAAAAAGCTTCGAAGGATGTGCTTCATTTAAGTGCTATTCAATGCCTTTACTTAGCATAGGTCATAATGGTAAGTATCCCACTTTTCCCTCTTCACTTGTTAATATTAAGCAACAAACCCACTAACTCACAATTCCTAAAGACTAGGATCAACTAAGGAGTAGATAATAAAAAGTAAGTGGATGATGACTCAGTAGTTTAAATAAAAAATAAAAAATAATATGTTAATAATGTGCAATACTTGGTCAAAAGGTAACACACAAGCGGGTGTTGATTTATTCAATATTTGATAGTTTTCTCTTTATTTAATTTCACACACACAAACACATACACAAATATATGTTATATAATTTTATTTATCTATCGAATTAATTTATCTAAAATGAAGATAATAATATAATATACAATAATTTTATTTCAAATGTAAGAACATATAACTTAAGTTGTCTAAGTAACTACAAGAAAAAAAATATTTTTTGAAAAAATACATATATTGTAAATATTATGAAATATAAACATACAAGTTTCCAACATCTTCTCCTACAATGAAGAATAGCTAAACGATAAGAAAGAGCTATCAGTAGTGTTCGGTGGAGAGAGTCTCTCACTAGACGAATTTCATCACCAAGTTTCTGAACACCATACTGGTCAGGATTTGATTACTGCAAGTGGGATTACTTTGTGCTTTGGAAGGTTTTAGTGCCACGTTGAACATCTAAGCCTCCAGTAGCAGCTTCGAAGGGCTTCATCAAGGTCACGATTAGGGTTTCTGTGTACAGACCCTTTTCCAACTACCCTGGTGTGTGATAGAGATTTGATAGAGGTTGCTAGTGAAACTGTTGGGCACCCCGTTTTCATGAGACATATATCCAACATCCTAAGTAACATCTGGACGTGCATCCCACAAGGGTGGCGTGCCCATACCAGTCAATCATAAAAAACAAACTCATTTCTCCTATTTCCGAACAAATTTTAGGAAACCTTAAACTAGAACTTCAATCTGACTTCTTTAGAACATTTGTTCCCCCTTGTCTTAAGTTTCTAATGAAACCAAAATCATTCGATTTGGTTCAAAAATATGAAAGTTATGGCCCATACATTTTTGGAATGTTATTAAACTGAAATAGTACACTATACTCAACTTCCATCTAGAAATTTAAAGTCTTAGAGACTAAATTAAAATTCAAGTTCTTCAGATAATTTGTAGCTATATGCCTCTAGTTTATTTAAAAATAAGAATAATCTCATTTAAGGATCTACAGATCAAGATATCATCAAAATACTGAAGCATGTTCAGTAAAATCTCCAATTCATACTCTTCCAATCGATACCCTTATTTTGATTCAATCAATATTTTACAAATTAATACCAAAAGCTATAAATTTTTATTGAGAGATAGAGAAATGTGTTAGGAAACTATTGCTTTAAAAATTAGGTCATTCGGAGGTCGGTCGACAAAGTTATGATCAAAAGAGTAGAAGATGTTTAGGTTTAGGGGGGAGGAGATCTGCAGATCGTGATCGTGACCTGCATGCGCGCAGCCGCAAATGCATGATCACAACTTTCGCGCAGCATCCACCATCGCGACTTCTCCCTTTCTGCTTTTCTTCTTCTGAATTGTATTGAAAAAAGGCATAACTTTCACTACAAATATCGGATTAAGGTCATTCAAAGACCGTTTCGAAGAGGACTTCTAGACCTACAACTTCTATGAATACTTAGAAAACAATTTTTGCTTCTATAAAGGTCAAAATTTCAAAATAATATAGCTGTACCGAATGTCCATCTTAAGCAGCATCACAAACTTCTAATGAACATATCTCTCAACTCCAATGTATAAAAGTTTTATACTATATATCATTGAAAAGTTAGAAAAATAATCTACAACTTCTAAGAAGACAATATTTTCCAATTCAGCCTAGATCAATACAATATTTCCCCTGAAGTCAGAACACACATTCATACCCCTATGGAAAACTTGAAAGTGAAATGAACAATTTGGAAATGTCATTGGAAAAATGCAAAACATACTTCATTAACATCAAAATATAAGAGTTTTTACAAAGCTTTAATGGACATTTCATGTCACAATACATCAATATCTCAAAATTTCAAAATATAAAAAGATAAATGAACAGTAATTTGCTCAAAATGTAACTAAAGTCTTGTGGTTACAAATCTAGCTTAAAACACAAAAATATGCAAATTTTTGGAGTGATGCCTCAATTGTCTTTCACTCTATCTCTTGCTCATCACCTGGAGATGGGAAGGAATGGGGGTGAGCTTAAAGCTCGTGGGTAATAATTTTATAACGAAAAATTTCCATGGTAAAATTCACATTGAGATCCATGCAACACATATTTTCCTTATCAAGCAATTCATAATATCAAGATTAATGAATTCATCAAACTTGTTATAAATCATACACACATAAGCATATAGAAATGGTTTGGGTGGATTAAAAAAAGAACATACTACACATTTCCATATAATGGTCTTGTGTAGCTGTGAACTTAGGGGAGTGCATGAAGGAGCCCTATGCTACTAGCGGACAGGTGGGAGAAGTCTTTTGTCAAAGTGCACTTGACTTAACTTAGGGGACCACCAAAAACCCACATAATCATGCATTTCATATTTTGAAAATATATTGCCCAAAATGGCACATTTTCGAAAAGTGAATTAATAACCATAGTATCTTTTCAAAAATTATTTTCACATTCTTTTTTATAAATTATCAACACAATATCCACATACTAAAATCGTAGCACTTTTTCAAAGTATTCAAAGAGCAATAAAATGCACATTTATAACACAATTGAAAACATTTAACTTTCTTGATTTGGAAGAAAACATTAATGATTTATTACTCAATTATAAAAATGTAACCTACCTTGAATTCCTTGCTTAATAAGTTAACCTAAAGGTATCTTTTCTATTGCTCCTCTTGCCTCTCTTGATCCCCTTCTTAATTTCCTTCATAAATGACAAATTTTCCATTCAATAGGAATTCAATTTAAGAACCCATAAAGCACATTCACCAAAATTGACTCTAGATTGCTTAAACCCATATATTTCCTAAACTTCATGAACCAAGACCCCTTCCATATATCCAAAGTATAAAAATCAAACTTGAATCTTCACCAATTTATGAGATTATTAGCTCTAAAGAAAGCTCTTCCCTTTCTCTTTCTTTTTCCCTTCTTGAGCAACTTCAAACTCTCTCTTTAAGACTAAGAAAAGTTGAAACCTAGCTTAGAACTCCATTCTTTTATCTACTTCACCAAAACCCCTCTTTCTCACCTTTTTATTTTTCGTATTTCACTTCTTCTTTCAGCAATTTTCATTTTTCTCTCCTTTAGGAAGAAGACAACACCTCTCCCTTCTCATTTTACCTTTAATGAATGAGAAAAGTCTACCTTGCCTTCCTTTTATGCCTTAGTGTTTTTAACCTTAGGTAAACTACCCAAAATACCCCTTTATGCATTTGTACCACCTTTAATTCAACTAACCCATGAAATAAATTCTACTAACATAGATATAATAAAAGAAAAAAATAACTCCCAAAAATTTACTTATCCAAACCTCATAATTATTTAAATCATGCTTTAAAAACACATTTGGGGGCCAACAGAAAACTCTGTGTAATTTAGGGGTCCTCGGGACAGAATAGCTTCTCTCCTTGAATGGTAAACATTGTGGTAGCATACGTGAATGTTTGAATTGGCTCTGACTAGGGTACGATTAGGGTGACACCCTCTTCGTCTAGTGCTTCTCCCTAGATTTTGTGCGCATGATCTGACTTGATGGGTACGTTAGGTGGCTGCAAACCCTTGGCAACCCCTCTGGCAACACCACCATTACACAGGGGTGGGTGGTGTTTATGCGTGACCCACGATACCCGGCCCGGGTCCTTCTACTATAGGATCTTGGGCAGGAGCCATAGGTCGAAAAAAATCGAGGGGGACGGACATCACTGCAGAGTGCATAGGAACGCCGGTGGGCATTTGGAGTGTCCAACCTGAGGGTACTCTGAACAATGTGGTAAAGGAACCCCAAGCACTAGCGGTACAGATGCCAACCCTTGCAACCACCGAGAACGGGAATAGGACTATAGAGATGACTGTTGGCTAGGCTGGCTTGACCCAAGGAGTGAACGACTGTAGGCCAGTGCAACTTGAACAACCATGTGAGCAGGTGGCTTTTATCACAGGCCCAGGTACATCCCACCACTTTGAAACTTTGTGTGTTGCTGCCTTGACCCTTCAATCGAGGAATGATGAAGTATCCACAGTTGAAGAGGATATTGATTTGGGAAGTAAGGATACCACTGAAACTGAGGAGTCCGAAGGATAAGACTCTGTGCTCAATTTAGTTGATAGATTGCTGCAGTCACTGTTTGATACTCCAGGGAGGGCGCATGCATAGAAACCATTTGCCAAAAAGCCACAGAGAGGTCCTATTGCCAGTAGGGATGGAAATAGTTTGCCACAGTCTTTGCTTGATAAATCAGAGGATGAGGCACCTGAACAGCCACCGGTTACGAGAAAACTGAAGAGAGGGTCTTATTAAATTGAAGTAGGGAATCTGAAGCCTTTCTATGCCAGCTTATTCCAGGACAACAGAGAACTCGACCAAGGCATGACGCTGGGATTTCTGAAAGTCGATGACGAAGTTGTTATAGAGGTGGAAGACGAAATGGAGATTGAACAGAACTTGGGCTACTGCTTAGTTGTGTGTTTTACTAGACAGTTTTCGGGAATGAAGGCCCTTGAAGGGCAAATGGCTAAGTGGCAGGTGAAGTGCCATCTGCTTTCTTATAGTCGGGGTTGGTTGATTTTTCAGTTTACTTTCAATGAAGACAGGATGAGTGTGTTATCAGGTGGGCCGTATGTCCTATTTGGGAAAACCATGCTCCTGAAAACGCTCACCCCGGGATTTACCTTTGATTACTAAGAGTTCATGGCTGTGTCAATATGGGTACAACTGCCTAATGTACCTCTAGAATACTGGCATGAACGGGGGCTGTCCAAACTAGGATCAAGACTCGGAAGGCCTATGTGCACAAATAAAATTACCCACATGAAGACTAGACTTGGTTATGCAAGGTTATTATTGGAGGTTGATGCTTCTAAATGGCCTATAACAAACTTTGAGGTGAGACTACCTACGGGTAAACGGTACACTCAATTGGTTATATATGAGACCTACCCGACCTATTGCTGTTATTGCCGGTAATTCGGTCATACCCCCTTTGTATACAAAGGGCAACCAAAATAGAAGCAAAAGAAGGGAGCCGCTGAGGTAGCAAAGGTCCCAATTGACATTACTGATGTTGAGGCCGAAAGTGGGTAGAACCAAGTGGCAGGAATGGGTAGGCAGGTGCTTAAAGAGGATACTCCAAGGGATGGTTTGTAGGAGGGTCTCAATCTACAGAAGGGTCAACCTTAGGTAGCTGCTACTGAAATAGTGGCAAATAAAGAACTAAACATTATGAAGAATGAGACAAATAGTAGGAAACATATAGCTAAAATTGTCGGAGGGGCCCCAGCTACCAATCCAGACCTAGAAAAGGTAATGCAACATGAAGTAGGTAAAGGTGAAGTGGCTGTGATTACTACTGACCTAAATCTGCTGACTCTAGTCCAAAGAGAGGGAACATTGAAAAGAAACAGACAAGCAGTAGATACTACAGATAACCAGGTATAAGCAACTCTGCAGCAAGCACATAACACAAGTGGGGATGCAGTACTAGACAAGGGAGTGCCAGTGATAGACTAAAAAAAAACTAAATCCTAGACTTATTTGGAAAATAATAGTCAGACTCAGAGGGAGGGGACTGGACTGAGAAGACCTAGTGAACACCCTCGAGTAGAACCAAACAAACAAAGCCAGGGTGATGGGCATAAAGTTCTGAATAATCCAAGTGTCATCAAAGGTAAGTTAAGTTTGCAAGCCAAAGATGATACTGCTCTAAAGACTCAGCCTAGGGCAGAAGGGAGTTATTGAGTGGTTGTGCATTTCAGTTCTGAAAATCTAAAAGGGGTGTGAGGGAGCCATCCTCCCCAGCCTAAACAATGACAGCACTTTGTCGGAATATCCGAGGCGTAAACACGGCCTAGTGACAAAAGAGTGTTGTCTCTCTTATAAGACAACACAAATGTAGGATTGTAGGTCTATCAGAAACAAAATTATCGGTTCAGAGTTTGAATATGATGATGCAGAATAGATTTGGTGGTTGGGAATTTTGTCATAATTTTGACCAACTTCCTGAAGGTAGAATGTGCCTCATATGGGACCCTCAGTATTACAATTGCAATGTGCTAGAGATTGGTGGTTAGTATATCCATGTAAGCATACAATGCAATATATCCCAATTAAGGTTTTCAGCCTCATTTGTATACGATCTGTATAGAGTAACTGAGAGCAGGGAGCTATGGCAGAAATTAAAGGGAGTCAAATTAGATTTAGGGAGGTCTTAGATGATATTGGGTGACTTTAATTGTGTTTGTTCTGCACGAGAGAGACTAGGATATCAACCCCCTTCGGCCTACCTACTTAAAGATTTACTGGATTTCAAGATAACATTAAGGTTAGAGGATGCACCAAGTAGGGGTGAGTTCTATACATGTAACAAAAACTTCTTATGGGCTAAGCTTGATAGAGTGCTCCTGAATCAAGCCTAGAACTCACTGGAATACCATTGCTCTGTACACTTTCTGAATATGAGGATTGAGTTTGATCATTGCCTAGTCCTGGTAGACATAAACCGAATGAGAAAGTATGGGAAAAAAACCTTTTAAATTCTTCAATATGTGGCTAAAACACCCCTAGCTACAAGACATCATAGACAGAGAATGGGAGAGGACAGTGGAAGGATATGCCCAATACAGTTTGTGCAGGAAACTGAAGGGGCAGGAAACTAAAGGGGCTTAAAAGATCATTGAAGACTCTAAATTTTTCAGGCTTACGAGAATATATCTGCAAAGGCTAGCAAAGCCCAAGAAGCTTTCCAAACAACCTACAAAGAGTCATTAAACAGTCCTGAAGACACTGAACTAAACTAAGTGATGAAAAATAAGCATGCAGTTTTCCTAATGGAAGCAGAAAGAATGTTCTTCCAACAAAAAGTTAAATGTACCCATCTGTTGGAGGCCAACAAAAATACTAAATATTTCCATGTAGTAGTGAAGAAATGTGGGAAGCAAAACACTATCACCTATATCATAAAAGATGGAACCCTGACTACCACTTTAGAAGAAGTCGCCAACTATTGCTTGAGATTTTACCAAGATCTTTTAGGGACTGCAGCAAACTTAAGCATCTTAGATGAGGAGACTGTGAGAAGTGGAATAGTATTGGATGAGCAAGCAAAGGGTATATTGGAGGCCTCAGTAAGCGATGAAGAAATAAAAAGAGCTTTGTTTGCTATAGGAGAGAACAAAGCCCAGAGGGCTAGATGGTTACTCCTCAGCCTTCTTCAAACAACAGTGGGACAAGGTAGGGGTGATGTAATAGTGGCTATAAAGGAGTTTTTTTGTACCTTAAGTAAGCTGCTGAAATAGTTAAATCATGCTATCCTTGCCTTAATTCCGAAGACCACAACAGCATCCAGAGTAAATGAATTTAGACTGATTGCATGTTTGAATGTAATATACAAGGTGATTACAAAAATCCAAAACGAGCGAATGATGCAGGTGGTGGGGAAGATAATGGATCCTACACAAGTAGCTTTCATCCCAGGGCAAAATATGTTAGATAACGTGTTCCTAGCCTAGGAACTAGTAAGGGGCTACACCAGGAAAAGGATATCACTAAGATGTATGCCGAAAGTGGATATTACAAAGGCCTACGATACTGTTGATTGGAAGTTTCTTGAGAAAATGATGCACAGTTTGGGGTTCCATCCACTATTCACAGGCTGGGTTATGGAATGCGTGCAAATTGCGTCTTTCTCCATAGCACTTAATGGCACCTTACATGATATGTTCAAAGGCCGAAGGAGACTTAGGCAAAAAGACCCAATGTCCCCCACCTTATTCCTCCTTGGGCTGGAGTACGTATCACGGTTGTTAAAGAAGAAAATAGCTTCCCCCATTTTCATTACCATCCGAAGTGTAAAAAGCAAGGTATTACTCACTTTGCTTTTACAGATGGTCTCATGTTATTTGCTCAAGGAGACCAAGCTTCTCTGGGCATTCTAGCAGATACACTGGTTGAATTGGAAAGGGTGGCAGGATTGAAGATGAATGTCACAAAATCCAATATATACATTGCCTGATTAGAAGGCTATGAGAAGGAATCCCTAGGGCAGATGGTAGAATATTCCTTAGAGGAGTTTCGTATCCATTACCTAAGGATACAATTGGCACCAATGAAAGTTTCGGTAGCCCAATTCTTAGTGCTACTCGAATCTGTTGAAGGCTATCTTAACTCTTGGAAAGGGCAGTCCCTTTCCTATGCGAGTAAAACTGAGCTCCTAAACTCAGTTATTCAAGGAGTACTATCTTTTTGGCTACAGGCGTTCCCCATTCCTGCTACTATCATGGATCATATAACGTCCATTTGTAGATTATTCTTATGGGGAGGCAAACACTTTAGAGTGGCATGGGACAGTGTATGCACACCAAAAGTCGAAAGGGGGCTGGGTTTAAAAAGTTGTAAAAAATGGAACAATGCCTTGCTAGCAAAGGTATCGTGAAACATTCGTGCCAAAGCCGATTCATTGTGGGTTTGATGGATTCATGAAGAATACCTAAGGGATACCTCAATCTGGGTTTGGGTACCTCACAGCCATGACTCTCCTTTACTAAAAAAATTGGCAGCATTTCGGGATGAACTGGTTGAAAAGTTGGGAGGCAGAAATGAAGTAGCCTGTGGAATGCAAAAGCTTTATGTTAATGGTAGCCCCTCATCACAGAAGCTCTATGAACTTTTACGAGTGAAACACTTAAGGAAACCATGGATGACCCTCATCTGGAAGCAATATATCCCTCTAAAATTCTCCTTCATCGAATAGTTAAGTATACAAAGAAGACTGCCAACAAAGGACACTTTACACTTCTTGGAGTTCGATAGAACTTGTGGGTTTTGCACTGTAGCATATGAAACTGTTGAGCACTTATTCTTCAAATGTTCCATAACAGGGGAAATTTGGAAAGTTGTACGGGAATGGCTAGGGCTAAACCGTACCATGTCCACTCTTGCTAGTGCAATAAAATGGATTCAAAAAAATTTCCTTGGAGCACTCATCAAAAGTAAAGCAGTCTGATTGGCACTTATGGGCACTGTCTACATGATATGGAAGTCTAGGAATGAAATTCAGCTAGAATCGACTACGGTATCGAGTGTAGATGTGGTGGTGAGAATCAAAATTGTAATGTATATAATACTTTACAGATTATATCCCATTGACCATATTCATTTATGAACATTTATAAGTACCGCTAGTGTTATATCTTGTAGCCTTATTGTTAGTGGCTGTACTGGGGCATCGGATATGGAATTATGACTATTTTGGGTGAAGGCGCTTTGAATATGTTATACTGTATTGTCACTAACCTCCTGTTGGGTGTAATGGAGCTTTTGAGGGGGTTTTTTGGATATAGTTGTAATTTTGATCATGTAGCTCATAGCCTGTGCGGGTTGATCCATAGGATCCACTGTTACATTGGTTGTATAGAACCGTACTGACATAGCCTTGACCAGTTGGTTTTTATCGCGTGGATGGTTGGGTGTGCTCGGAGCCCCCCTGCCCTGGCCATTGGTGGCCTCCAAATAGATGATGGGTTTGGTGGCTGGGTACTCTGCCCAACAGCTTGGATTATGGAGGAGCGCTACTTACAACTTGTTACGGATTACACTTATGCACTCTCTATTTGTGTTGTAAATTGTTGATGTCACTTGCTATGTTAATTTGTCTTTGTCTTACCTCACTTTGGTTGACTAGGGATATGTTTTTATTCCTATTGGTTGTACAGGGGTTGGGGTGCCTCTCTCTTGTCTTATCCGATTGTACTGTATTGACACATAATAAGCTGATTTGGATGTATGGGGCCCTTAGGTTGTTTTTCTTCCTAAATGTCCTTCTCGAGAATACTAGCCTGTGTGTTCTACTGTGTTGTGTTGTAGAAATGATAGACTTGGAATGTTTGCAGGTTTGCTATCCTCCCCTTAGCATTGGCCACGGTTTGACTTCCTAAGATTCCAATTGCAAGCGGGTTCTAGCAGGGCGTGGTGCTCCCCTGAGTCCCCGGATGCAGAGGGAATCTTACGGTAGTGGGCAGTATGGTAGCTGTGTTGCCCCTTGCACGCTGGAGATTATGTTTCTGCTACCTGCATAGTGGAGGATTGAATGGGCCTTACAGTCTTTGAGCCTTCTTATTGCTGCTTATGGATTGGACGAAGCTTGGTGGAGGGAGGAGTGATCTACGTTGCTTATGCCTATGCATATGGGCTGGACGAGGAGGCCCTCGGGGGCCCATGCTGTTTTATGTGCTATGCGTCATCTGGGCCTGCGCATATGGGTTGGCAAGGAGGCTTGGGGGGTTGAACTGTTATAGGCTAAGGTGGGGCCTGCAGCCTTACCCTGCCAGCTAGCCTCTGCATACCGTCGCCACCATACCCCCCAGGTCTATTATGTGATGCGGTTGCTTTGGGTTTGTTATGTATTGAGCTTCCACTAACATTTTTTCGATTGGAATGGGTTGCTTAGGGCAGGCCCTGGGCCTTTTTGTTACTTACGAGCTGGCCGACGCCTGGTGGAGGGGCTTGTGATCAGTGTCACATGGGCTTCTACTTACGGACTGGCGGGGAGCCTATAGTTGTTCTGGGCCGGTTCGAAGCCTATAGCCTCATCTTTGCTAGCTAGCCTCTGCACACTGTATCTCCCCCTGCAAATTATTTATGTGCTACAGTTGGTTTGGGTATGTTCTGTCTTCAGAGCCTTTTGGTTTTTTTCAGTTGTAATGGGTTATTTTGTGTACATTGGACCTCACTTGGCTATAAGGAGGCTTTTTGTTCTGATGTTTGTTTATTTTCTGATTAGTGTATACCTCTTTGAATTTGTAC
>JANSVA010000007.1:27313772-27325047 GCA_025504915.1 Erythroxylum reticulatum | reverse complement strand
GAAGTGTCGTATTTAGATCTTTATTTGATGCATTGGCCTGATAGCTCAGCATTTGGTGATGCAACTGATCCTCCTTCGAACTCAGGGAGTGAGTATAGGCAATTCCTGAACGGATTGAAGAAAGCCTGGAAGTAATGGAAGCTCTGATCTAATTAGCTATTCATTTCATCAACACGAAAGTTGGAGATAAACTATGAATCTTCTCCAGTGATCTGCATGTAAGGGTGCTATTATTATTATCAGAAATTGATCTTACAATTCACTGACGAGGCATTTAACTTGGTAATAATGATAGTGAATGTGCTGTTATTAAGTCAATTCAAGGAGCGGAAAAAACATTGTATGTGATGAAGCATGTGATGATTATTGCTTTTGTAGTCAGGAAGTGAAGATTATTGAGAGAAACGCACAATTAGGTGCTCTGTTTGATGGACACTTTTTGATCATTTGCTTTGCACCTTTTTGAGTACAGTTACAATGTATGAGCTCTTATGAAATTGATATTTCACCAGTATGATTAATGTAAGAAAAACGAGTATGAACAGATGAATCTTATAAGGGCAAAGCTAATGCTGAGAATTATTTCTGATCTAAAGAATTGTCCCATTTTGAGAATTATTTCCGATATAAAGAAATTGTTTGATGGCATTAATTGAAAACCACCATACCAAATATATTATCCCTAATGATTTGAGGGTTGACTTATAGTGGAACTTCATATCACATATAATCAAATCTGGAATGTCATTGCTTTGACTCCTTCTCATTTGGTTGAACCTACAATGCAACAGTTGTAATTTTTTAGCTCATATTTTGAAAAAGTGCTCAAATTTCTCAACGTGACAATCTAACTGTATTTGGTATTCCTAAAACCTTGCTAGCCACCCAATAATTGAGCTTATCATTCAAAGCATTACTTCATATTATTATTATTAAATGTTTTATGTTTTTATTAAAGTTATAAGCTTAATTTTTGTATAATTAAATATCTAAAATTTAAATTCCTATAAAAATATTCAACGAAATACTAAAATATATAATATTCATATCTTTATAATTTTTTTAAATTCATCTCCTTATAAGTTATTTTACACATAAACAACTAATACTAAATAACTATTTTTATCAAATATCTCTAACAAAGAGATCGACTAATAGAATCAACTATTAGTTAATAGCTAATAAAATCAGCTACCAAATAACGCAATTAGTTAGGGATTTTGTCTTCCGCATGCCATCGCTGGTACATGTTGACTTTGTTTAACCAAATAATCAGAGGAAAAATTAAGTTGCTTGCTTTTATTGCAGATCATGGTTCAGAAATCATGGATCTTTCTTCTTCTTCCTTTAGAGTATTTATCATTACTGCGACTTGACTTATGTTTGCCCTCTCATTTGGGGATGGATTTACGCATTTCAATGCTACCTGTAATAAGTTCACCATCCTTTCTTCACTTGCACCTTCTGAGATCAAGGCCTTGTCAAATACTTCCACCGTCCATTCCTCTCTAACAGCTGTATGTACCCAATTTGCCAAATCGAACCCATTGTATTCCATTGCCTTTCCTGTTAGGAGCTCTAGAAGAATCACCCCGAAGCTATAGACATCGACCTTGAAGGCGCTGTATGCGCGGTCTCCTTTCACGAATTTTTGCTTAAACCTATCAGATGGAGAGAGAAACGACTGGTCTTGGCTTGCGTCCACCATGAGACCATATTCGCTGATGGATGGTTCCATCCTTTTGTTGAACAAAATGTTCGTGGATTTCAAGTTTCCATGAGCAATTCCATCGTTTTGAAGCTCCTCGTGCATGAATGTCAATGCTTCAGCAATTTTTAGAGCAATATTTAGCCTGCTCCCCCAGTCAAATATGTGCCCAGTTTCAGATCCTGAAATAGACAACAATTTGATATTCTGTTAAATTGGGCTCCAGAAAGAGGAAACGAAATGTTATGTTTACAGATGTAATTTTCACTCGAGTTACTCCAAGCAGTCGTAGTGACAGATTGGTTTTACAATTGTCAGGTGAACTGAGAATTGCCAATTGGAATGGTCTTACCGTGAAGCAGATTGAAGAGACTGCCATTCTGCTGGTATTCGTATATCAGGAGTTTCTCTTCATTTGAACAATAAAATGCAACAGCAGGCAACACTCTCGGATGCTTCACTTGGTCAATCCTTTGCATCCTACGCGTAAATTCTTCCCTTGAGATGTTCAAATCTTTGATCCTCTTCACTGCCAAGAGCATCCCGTTGTCAAGCCTGACCTTAAAGACACTTCCGTGCTTTCCTCTATTAAGCAACTCGGCTGATGCTCGAAGCAAGTCTTCAAATTTCAAGCCCCTCACCGCAGGACTTGAAAGAACTTTAAGTGATGCTGAAGCGCTTCTGCTTCCAGCAGATGTAATTGAGTATTCTGATCTTCTCCCCGGAGTCTTAGATTCAGTTGAAAAATCACTAGATTTGGTGTAACTCTGAGCTGATGATGCGCCTCTTACAACATCAATGTTTCTTTCGCTATGCTTCATTTTTCTAACTAATTTCAAAGCAATCAGTAGTGACACAATTGCTACAAGAATTATGTAGCCTGAGTACATGAGAACTTGGTCTTTCAATGAAAGTTTTCTTTTCTCTTCTGATGGTAAAAAAGGTGGTGGAGCTAATGCTGGAGCTGATGCTGGACATGCAGTTGGTAAAGGAGATCCACATAATGCAATATTACCAACAAAACTTTCTGCAGGGAACTTGCCTTTGACATCAGGAATTGGACCACTTAAATTGTTGTTGGAGACGTTGAACTCCTTCAGATTAGCGAAATCCATGTCTGGTATTGGACCACTTAACTGATTATTTTGGACGACGAAGATCAAGAGGCCAGAAATCCTAGACAGATCGGGAATATCACCAGAGAACTCATTGTTGGACATATCTAGTTTCTTCAAGTTACCCAGTCTTGACAGAGAGACAGGAATACCACCCGAAAAGTGGTTCCCACTCAAGGATAAGCGAGTTAGACTTCTGCAGTTCCCTATATCTTCGGATAACAACCCAACAATTCCGTTCCCTCTCAGGCTCAAAACTGTAAGAGAACTGGAAATGCATAGAGAACTGGCATCAAGCTGTCCAGTAAAATTCAACTCTTCAAGAACTAGCTTAGAAATATGTTGTGATTTGCAGGTCAGACCCTTCCATGTTCCATTACAGGGGTCTGAAGCATTGCTCCAACCCCAACTGGGATCGGTTGGTTGATTACCTGCTGAAAGCATGCCCATGAACTTCAGTAATCCCTGCTTCACATTTTCCTCTTCTGAATTTGCCACTGGAAAGATCAGAAGGATCGAAATGAGAAGCACCCAGATTGGAGCTCGATCCATTTTCACTGAATAAACACGAGAAAAACAGAGTTTGTTCAATCGTTCAAAGGAAAGATACAAATTCTCTTAAAATGAAGTTATAATGTTACTTCCAATTTGTACGCAGACCTGAATGACCTAGATTTGTTATTGTAGAACGAGGATAAGTTTACAAATTTCTCATGTTATTGCTTCTATCAGTTCTTAGTGCCAATTGGCTAAATACTGAGAAGAATGGACAGAGCTGAATGTATTTTAATTTTTTCGAATAAAAGCATGCCAAAGACAAAATGACGGGTTAGACAGCCGGCAGCTTGACGTTTTCGTAGATTCAACTTTCAACTCACATTTGGCTTCTTAACAATCAGAGATTGCGGGACGGTGATGGCTCTAGCATCAATAATTCATATACCAAACAAAACTATAAACGTTATAGTTCTGTAGGAACAAGGGTAGGAATCGTCTTGTTTTCTTTAAGACGAAGAATTTACGAGCAATTTGCTGGGAAATATTCCATAAGATGAACCTTCAAAACAGGCTATGTCCTGCAACAAAGTTGGAAAGTATTGCCTCGCTCAATTGTTAATCTAAGCTTGATAAAGAACAGACATCAACTTGAACCATGCTTATTTTACTGGCATAGATGAGCCAATGAAATCATATAATTTATGAAAAAAATGTTTAACTCGAATATAATTTATTATAATTAGTCTGATTGAATAAAACTATTACATTTGAATCTGGTCAAGTTTTAATTTTGTTCCTAAACCTGCCGTCTCTAATTTTTTTCCATCAGAGACCTGGTATAATATCACTGATGCCAGGTCCCTCTTTGATGATATTATTAACAATTTACACAAATGTGAGAAGGAAGCTAAGAGATTCAAAATAATAGAGTAATAACGAACAGAAACTAGGCTGCAGTTGGCAAAACGAATTTGCTTGAACACATTTGTCAGTGCAAATCATATTAATGCAAAAAGAACTGTATTTATTAGTACCAGTTATTGCCTCTTTGGAATAGAAGTAGGAAGAGATAAGCTGGCAAAACAGCAGTTACAAGCCAAGCATCACAAGCAAACATATTAGTTGCCAAATGCAATGAAATGTTCATAAATGATCACATTCACCCTTTTCTCTGTTAATGTTATCAATGAATTTGGTACACAAATGTTATCATTTCACATTCACAATTGGTTACCAATTGCCTTTACTACACTGATCTCAACAGCCTATGTAACTTAAGATTGTACAAGCATATTCACGGTGATTGTGTACCTAGAACATGATCACACAGGTGAAAATGCATTAGATGTAGAATTGGTACAGCTCCAGCAGTACATCATCATTATGCATCTACATGTCCAGCAATATCATCGTCACTTGATCCGCTCCCCCTTTCTACCTCCGTGATATCCTCATCCTCATCCTCGTCACTCCTCTCTTCCACAGTGGACTTGGTAATATTCTCCCTTTTTGCATATTGCTCACAGTATTCTGTTCACCAACCATGAAAATAAATCCACCAGTTTTTAGCAATATCCAACTCCTTTAGCAACCCAACTATAAATACAACTTGCAAGAATCTGTCTCTAGTAGGATATAGTGAAGCAATGCAAGGGAAATACAGATTAATATGATTAAATATCATAGGACGTCTTGGACTCTTAGGACACTGACCAGAAGCAGTGTCAAGGCAGGACAAATTGATATTGATTCCAGATCATAGCAATTTTCTATGGGAAGAATAAGCTCATCTGAGAATAAGATTGGTTGGCTGAAAGTTTCAAAGCACAGTGATGGCGCATGAAGGCATGTTTAAATTAGTCCGAGATAAGAACCACACACCCCTAATAGTTGCGTAGTGATCCTTCAGTAAAAGTCCCTGGATATAATATCAAAGAGTGGTTATTTTGATTTTAATGCTTCTTCTGTTCACAGCCCTAAACTACATTATCATTTTGCTTAAAGAACTCCAATTGTTCCCAGAGGTTCTGCACTCCAGACATGCACACAATGCATGTAAATCATGATCAATTGCAAGAACTTATACAAGTATGCTTCAAAAATAATTCACACAACTCATTATCTTAATGCTCCTGCTGATCACAATAACATACACTCCAGCAATCATCGAATTAATCTGTATACTATCACCTTTCACTTTTTGATCATACTTTTGTCAATCCTTTATCATCAATGATGAAGCATCACCATTGAGAGGGTCCGAAGGATTTGGATAAAGCAATAGCTGTGGCAGGAAAACTTCAAAAACATTTAGAAGATCTGCAGCAATGGGAATAACCTCTACACATGTGAGAAATCCTAGAGTTTTGGGAATCCAAAGGGGAGAGAGACAACCATGCAAAAAAGAATCTCTACATAAACATTTTTCCATTAGACTAAATGACATTAAGAGCTTGTTAAGCACAAGAAAATTTATTACTTACCAAACATTGGACTCGATGACTGGTTGATAACATCCAAGCATACAGAACCAGAACTGCCATTAACATAGAAAAAGGAAAGTGTTAGCTGTATCATTGAAAAAGGAAAAAAAAAAATTGAATGCAATTATTAGTAACTGCATGCTAAGATAAACATATCAACCCGTGCTAAACTTCAACTCCTAAAATTGACTGACCCATCTCTCATATAACCAACTGAATTGATTGCGTACGACCAATTAGCTTTGCATAGAAAGATTTCAAGTAGGAGAAAAAAAGGAAAGATATGGTGTTAGAATTAAGTTTCTTACTGTTCATCAAGATTTGGGTGGAATATCTTGTTCACAAAACCAATGGAGGGAGACTTGTATGGATAGGCATCAGGAAGCTCAGCCTGGATTTTCCAAACTCTGCCTTCATAGAGACCTACAAGAATCGCAGTCATCAAACCAAGATTTGGAAAGTTTCATGTGAAATTTCATAAATTTTTTCTATCAAAAGATGAAAAATGGGAAAATTGCTAAAAGTAATGTGTAGATAAGCTCTAAACATAAAGTCTGTCAGAAAAGGAAACCAATTGCTGCTCTGTGATTCTCGAATCAAAAGATCATCATGCTTTATAGGAAACCGAATCTTATCACGTTATATCATTTAATATTCAAATTGCAAACATGTGCACATGAGTGCATACCTGAATACACAGACGCACTAAAACAAGAGAGAGAGCGAAAGGGGAACATATTGCACAAAACACAGCACCATATACAAACCACATTCACCAAATAAGGGAAAGATTAAATCAAACATGTCAAATGAGAAGGAAAGAGGCATCACAAGGGAAGAAGTAGTACTTTCTTTAGGACCATGAAATTTGATTAAATTCATTCAATCCATCATTTATTGTCTCCACTTTGTAATAGCTCTTCATCCTGGATGGCATGAAGACACCAACTAAGAATCACCTCAAAGAGGACCCTTAATAACTTCAGCATAAAACAGTTCCAATTCTAGGTAAGCAATGTTTTTTCAGCAAATAAAACTCATTGACTGGACAGGAGAGTGCTGAATAGACACATGAAGATAAATCAGGAATACAAAACCAAACAACTCAATTGAAGGCAATTGGCAAACAGGATCCACAAAATCAACGAGGCAATCACCAAAATATATCCTGTCATAATCAATCAATTCTTATAGTACCCAATGCAACAAGTGCAGTGGAGAGTCCAAACCACAAGCAACCAACCATAGAATTTTTTTTTTACTTCCGAGTCCAGCTGTCCTCAACAATGATTTACCCCATGTTCTTGATAGATTTGAACATTCATGATTCTTTCTGAAACAAAGTGTATTTGGCAGAAAGATATTTTTGTCCATAAATTAAGAATTTGCACCGCTCTACCTAAGTATCAAACTTAGTTTAGAATAGTTATATAATCAAGTTTGGGCCATGATTCCAAATCCATGGTTAATCGTGCCAACCAAATGAAATGGTTATCCTAATTCCTACATGCAGAAAGTAATAACGAATTGAACTTACTTCATAAAGTCCATCTCCCACCTCATGCTTGGAGAAGACATTTTAGAGCTACAAGAACCAAAATCTGCCCCCCGACAGAGAATCAAAGAACGTGCTTTTGATTTCTCAGCGTTAAGAAAGAAGAAAAAAGAGATGGACTTTCCAAGTTCACTAACCCAATGTTTAAAAACCAGAACGTAAAATATACGCAGAGAAAGCCGTACCTCTTTTTTTGGCAAATAGATAAAAATGTATTCATGCAATGTGAGATCTTGACCTTGAAAACAACGAAACTTCAAAGTTAGAAGCAAGTGAGGATCAAATCTACGGGTAAGAATCACATCAGTAAACCATATCATTCAATGGGCAAATAAAGTAAAAGGTTGCAGTTAAGAACACAAGCTTGAAGCTTCCATTGACAAAACAGCCAAGGACTTATTAACGCACATGCTTCCAGACTTCATGCGATCTCACATTGGTCAAGGTGATAAATTAGAAGTAACCTTTCCCTACAAACGAAGCAAACATCTCTTTCTATACATGCTTCAAATGCCCATGCATAGATTTTGCAGGATTCAACTCCTAATAGCCAAATTTAGTATCACATAACCCAAAGCAAGATAACGAAGAAAAAAAAACTTAAGATTCCAAAACGTCATGAAACCATTGTGAAAAAAGATAAGATCATAAAAGATCAAACAGAAACCGAAAAAAAGTCTGCTTTTTTTAAGACAAAAAACCTGGTTTTAAGATAGTAGGCAGTCAAATCTTGATAAAATCTAACGACCCTTTAAAGATCGAGGGATCCCAACAAAGGAACAGAAACTGGAAAAGCAAGAGAAGTAAAGGAAATAGAGAGATGACGGAGTGACCATGAACCAGGACAGATAACATAGGGATGGAGTGAATGAATATCGACATTTTCATATGCGTGCCTTGCAGCTTAATGTTTGCAACGTGGCAATGCAATTGTTAGTTGAAGATTGTGAGATTTCCAATCGTGAAAATAGTGTTGCACATGGACATATACTGATACATACAAGCATTATACGACGCCAAAAATTTTAATATGTTGCAACTTTTCCTTTTAACTTTACATAAACTCTTTTAAGTAAATTTTTTTAAAAAAATTTTAGGAAGTTCGTCAATTGTTACAATAATTTGTTTTAATATATATATATGTATATATCCTCTAAGTCCGTTTTCAAGAAATTGGGAGCCAAGAGAAGCATCCAAAAACTCTTCTAGATGATCAAGAATTCTTACATCCCTTGTCACATTTAAAAGAACCATTAAAAAACTGAATGGCTTATGTTAGAAGCCAACTTCGACAGCTCTTACATCGTTGTTTTTATTCAAATCAAATGTAAATTGGAATGGGAAGTACAGTAAACGAAGAATTTCGCAACCATGGCAAATTTGATCACTCGAGGAATATGTTCATCGACAAGTAAGATAATATTACAAAACTTCTTTTAGTCGGTATCTGTTCTACTAGGCTTCTTCCAGGGATTATCTCCGTAGTAGAAGGCAGTGCCAACCATAAGAGCTACAGTGGCACCCTGTGCTACAACTCGAGCTCTCATTAGTGTTTGACCCAACTGAGAATTACCCCGTTTGAAACTGATTAAACCAGCTGTAAGCACTCCTGCCGTCATAAGAGCACCTGCAACATTCCATTCATTGATCTCCCATTAGCTTCATATAGAGCTCTAGGTTGCAACTATGACTGGAAGTTTAAGAACATGAAAAGATATATGCACTCAACAACCCAAATGATAGAAACAGAAGGGCCATAAGAGTACCAAATGATCTCCCCTTCCAACTAACTGAAAATTCATGTGGCAAGCCCTTCATGTCTAGATATACTCTTGACAAAATACCTTTTTCTCAATAATAAACTTTTCTATTCGCAACAGTAGTTTATCATTTCTTCTCATATTTCAGTGAAATCCAACCCTTTTGCTGCTAGTGTCTTGTGGCAAGAACACACCTATAGTTATCTGACCACAATAACCACATAGATACGGGAATCTGTTATCTCAATCCATTGGACCTATATCATCTTATGGGTAATCAGCATATACATTTTCTTCAATTTTGCAAGCATTTCATACAAATTTCAGATTCTTCTTGGTTCCGTCAAAAACTTGCTAATAAACTCCAAGCCAATTTGCATCATAATTTAATCCAAACACGGTCAATGCTACCACTTATGATAAGCTAGAAAGTATTCACAGGCCTAAATTTGAGAAGCTTAATCTTCTTTTGGTTCACAATATTATTTCAACTTTTCTTTTTCTTTTTTGAAATTTTCACTTATTTCTCAATCACATCCTTGGACAATTTTCTACACCCTAACACAAATTATCAACCCTTTTGTTCACATGTCTGAAAAACTGCAAGCTTGTGCCACATATGAATAACCTTTTTCTTTCCACCGCCATTACATCAACTTGGGCCTCCTAATCACCCATATATCGCATATACCATCAATTGTTCCATTACAACCTTAACAAGAACATGCAGTTATCATGAAATAACACATGCAGTTTGTTTCCAAAGAAGCATATCCAAATCTCAAGGGTAACCATGACCTGAGTTATCACCACAGAGACCTTAAATTCTGAAAGACCATGCCAAAGAGGTTCCATTTTTCATCAAACAAAAAACCATCTTCAGAATGAAATCAAAACGCACTCAGTCAGTTAAAATTGACCGAAAGCTACACTATAATGTACTTCCATCAGAAAAATTCCCACCAACCCAGATTATTAACAAGAAATACCCCCACTCAATCCCACCCATATAACCAAACCCTCGAACTCTGATAAAAAGATTCCACTTTTAAATACTAAACGGCAACAAAATTCCATAATCGTCAAGGAAATTAAAAAGGAATTTAGTAATTACCAACAGGAACAAGAGGGTTTCTGATCCGCTTCTTCTCCTCCAAGAATTGCTCCAAAGTGGGCTCCACTGCACCCATCTTCTCCATTAACGATCTTCAGGTTTGAACCACAACCAGCAGATTTTCATTCCTCTTTGTACAACACAAGCTAGTCGGTCGGCTACGAACCGAGACTCGGGTCAACAAGTTGGGCTTTCACTTGTTGATACTGATCCTTGGGCCTATTTTTAATTTTAAACCCATTTTTAGTGCCACTTAACATCTGAACCGGTGTTAAGCAATACGGTCACAAAGATTCATGTGTCTCGACAAGAAGAGAGTCTACCCAGGAAAACGTAACAGGGACCAGTAAATATATATATATTATCTCTAGCACTTCTAATTCAATTTAATATTTTCTATTTTAATCCTTTAACTATTAAATTTTTTAGTAAAAATGTGATTGTCTCCTAAGATAGGTCATAATGCAATTTTGTTAAGTTTCTTTTAGATATTCGTGACGATGCTGTTAACTCGTGACATGTGACATGTTATTTATGTAAACCCTAACTTTAGCATAAGGTTTAAATAAACTTTAGTGTTATCTATAATTGCATTCTAGCATTTATAAAATGACAAGATTTGGGTCCTCGAACTTAATTTTTTTAGGTTCTATTAGATATTTGGACAGAATATTGTTAAGCCATAATATATGATGTGTCAGTCATTCAATTCTGATCACGTGAATATTGGTGGAACTGTTATAATTTTTTAAAATTTTATCAATATTTAATTGTTAAAATTATTAAATCAAAAATATATTATATATTTATTTTTGTATACCAACTTTTTATCAACTTCTTCCATAACACTTTTCTTGAAAAACTTGAAAAATTAAATAAATATAATTGTTTTTTAATAATATGTAACTACTAAAAATATAAAAAGTATTAATAATTGCTTAAAAATATTATAACAATAATTTAAATTGGCATAGAAACATAATTTTTTTCCAGCTTTCTCTAATTTTAGAGATGCAAATAGTATTTATAGCAAAATTGTGAA
>JANSVA010000007.1:27297204-27309710 GCA_025504915.1 Erythroxylum reticulatum | reverse complement strand
ATTTTTTTTATAATTATCCAAAAATTGGTGATGTAATAATTATTGTTTTACGGAAATAAAAATGTTTTAAAATAAATAACTTGCTTTCCAGTTTTGCTTACAATCCCTCAACAGTTGTTTCATGCGCCACCTCGGGCAACACTTCATCACTTAGACTCAACAGTATCGCTATGAACCTTCTCCAAAATTTCATTCTTCTTCTCTGTCGACAGTTTCTTGGGCAGTTAACCTTCTCCATCTAGCACCGTCGCATATCCCTACTGAACCAGAAGAGCCCTCATCTTAATCTTCCACATAGTGAAATCATTCGACCATTAAATTTATCAACATCGAACTTGTGAGTCGTCATCTTTTAAAACCTTGCTTTGATACTACTTGTTAGGATGAACACAAGGTAATAAAGAAAAAACATAAATGAAAACACACACAAGATTTACATGGTTCGGCCAATGTGACCTATGTCCACGAATAGGGAGAGAGCAATCTTATTCTGTAAGAGAAAAACTGTTACAGGTGATTAAAACCCTAAAATCAAATACATCATCTATACCTAACTTGTTCGGGCCACTCCAAAAAATAAAACACACAATCTGGTTTAGGTCCACACTGTAGGTTAGGTCATGATTTGTTTACAGTTCACTAAAATTCAAGGCACTCAACAAGACTTATTTCATTCTATTTTCTAAAAAAAGGTGATAGTTTAATCTATGCAAGATTTTTTAAAAAAAGTTAGGATACTAGAGATACAGGCAGAGAGAAAACGTTACTGGTAGGATGAAGTTGGCTTTAGCTGAGATATGAAGATGGTATAACATATAGATTTTAGGGTTTTATTATTGAAGTTTTTTTTAATTTTTTAATAATTTGTTTGTTGATGTGATAATTCATCTCATCACCGTTAACATTATGATTAACGACAAGATATTTTGACAAAAAATAGAAAGATGGATAATTTTATTTTTAATTCTCAAAGTTCATATTCATATTACAAAATTGAATAAATTTCAACATTTTTATAATTACATTAATTTTTATTTGCATTATATAATTTTGAAAAATATGTGAAAATTTAAAAGTTTTGAATTGTAAATGTTAAAATTATACTAAAAAAATGTAAGACACTTTAATAGTAGAAAATAATTGCGACAATTTTTTAAATTTGGGAAGATAGTATTTGAAGTCAATCGTACTTCTCATACATAAGTGTTAATTTTTTAATCTTTTATGTTATGTTAAATTATTATATAGAAAAAGTTTAATCTTTATAATTTTAGAGTTAAATTCATTTTTATAACATATGTGGAGAATAATTGTAATAACATTATCATAAATAGATATCTTTTAATAAATATAACAACTTTTTCATAAATGCATATTAGAAATAATTTGTAGTATATTTTTAATTTTATAACATATATTAATTTATAATATAATATGTTTTGTTTATAAATTTATGTTGCATATACAAAAATAAAAATGTAATACTTTTTGTTTTAAAAATGCAAATAATCAAATATTGATAAAATTGAAAAATAAATTTCATAACAGCCCCACCATTATTCTTGTAGCCAGAATTATATAGTTGGTATGCCAGGTATTATAGGTTGATATGTTGATAGGTTGTGGTAGAAATCCAATAAAAATCTAACAAAGTTAGGTTTAAATGTCATCTTATAAACGTTAAGGTGCAAATTGGTACCAGAGATAGTGACAGAGGCTATATAATGATAGAGGCTATCTTAAATCTTATACAAAAAGTTAGGATATATAGACCGCACATTATAAAAATAAAAGAATTTTATAAAAGCCACATTAGTGTTTACATGACTAGAATTGCACAATTGATATAATGTGTCTCACAAATTAATCGTATTGTGACAGAGATATCATAAAAACCTAACGATTTCAGGTTTGAGGAAGCAAATTATGTCATTATGTAAATATTATGGAACAAATTAGTACCAAAGATGATGATAAGGCCTATTTTAGACTTTATATGAAGCATTAAGGGACAAATCACGCCTTTTGCCTAATTTTTTATTATGAGTCTTAAAATTTACTAAGTACTCTATATTAAGAATTTATTAATGTTTTTAAAAAGAATTTTGTGTGAAATTATCAAAATTTAAACTAGACATATAGTTAAAAATAACACGACTATTTAATTTGATTAACATGAGAACATTAATAGAAATTTCAGAGTGCAATAATTAACAAATTTCAATGATTAAATCAAAAGGTTTCTTAAAATAATGAATTTAAATGACTAAAATTATATTTTTGGCAAACATAATATATGTTATATTATTTATTAGCATAAATGGGCGTATGATAATTCCTTATATTTGGATCAATTAATAATAAAAAAGGCTTCTATATGCTTTTAGCATAGCGTTAGATGACTTAGATTTGAGTCATTAGACATCATGTTAGTGGTATAAAGTTTGTACCCAATAGCCAAAACTCTTTTATTCTCAAGGTCTTAAAATAAGTAATGATTAGAATAAAAAATAGTGTTAGACTTTTGCCATTTATCAACTTATATTAATTGATAATAAGTTAAACTTGAAAGATGGAATGAATAAAACATCTTTGAATAGAAATTTTGATGCAAGGTTTATGTTTATAGCTTGTATATCTATATTAAAGGTATCATCAAGATATAAAACTGTCAAAGACTTAAAAGGAAAATGTAATTTGTAGAAAATGATTAAATATAGGTGCAGGTGATTGATGGCTCTTGTGTCTATAATTGCTAGCATAACAAATATGATTGTGTCATTCGAGCTTTAAAATTTATAAGCCCTCAACTACTGCAAGCGCACAGGTCTGTAGTATAAGATGTGTCGAACCCATGAGGAGAAGGACTAATCTAATCCTAAAATCTAAGCCCAGTAATATATAAAACTCAAAATAAATAATACAATAGAAAGTAATCATGAGAATTGAATTCAACCACTTAAGTTAGAAATTAAACACAAAGGAATTAACAATTGAGCAATATGCAATCACAATAGAAATCAACCTACAAAATTTACCAATTTATGAGAAAGGGGATTTTACTTATCATTAATTTTAACCGAGCTAATTATGTGTTAATGGGTATCGGTGCTAGACGATCCTAGAGCTGATTACTCTCTTTTTAGTTATAACCATTAAACCCTAAATTATAAACCCTAATCAGATTATGGAATTTGCAATCTATCAATTCACAAATTATCAAAAACCCTAATTCGATCTTAAGCACTCTAATAAACTATTGGAACCTCACATGGGATATCTCTGTACAATTACCAATATGATTTGTCACGGTTTCTATTAAATCGCTTAACTCTCATTAATCTGATTTAATCATTTTTCATTCAGTTCAACCTCTTAGTTTATCAACGAATTATGCAGGAACACAATCAAACCACAACATTCATTTAATTAACACAATCAAATAAATTATCATTAAATCAAAATAAAAGCTCAAAGGAGAGTTTAGAACATCATCAATATTCCAAATCCTATCATCATACTATCCACCTCAATTTTATACATAAATAAAATCGAAATGAAAAGGAAATACAACTTGGAATAGACGATGGAAGGCAGGGAGGCCAGAAAATCTACTGATTTGGGAAGGACGTCAAGTTAGCTTCGTCTTCCTCTTCCTTCTTCTTCTTTCTCTCTCTCGGTATTCTCCTTTTAGGTTTTCAATAGTGGCTACCCGAAATCTCCCTTTTTTCTCCTCTTTATGTTTTTTTATATTTGGGTAACCCTAGGTTTTTTCGAGGTCTAAAAAGCCCAAAAAATCCTTTGAACCATGAAGATTGTGAGTGTCTGCACGTCTGCTAGATATAGACCACAATTGTGGCCCTATAGGTCATAATCATGGCTCAAATTTGATCTTTCTGTCACGATCATGGCATGCAATTCATGATCTTCGAACAAATCTAGAGCTTATGTTACAATCGTAGCCTATCTGTTATGATCGTGGTCTGTGTTGTGGCCAAGATTTCCTCCAAAACTCTTTCGCTCTTCGATATTGACCCTGAAAATACTAGCAAACACATCAAGGTACCTGGAAAACATTATAGCTAAGCTTAAAGACTTGTACTAACCCATAAAACACTTAAAACACAAATAAATCACAAACTATCACAATTTTAACCTAAACACATACTAAGTGATCGAATTAACGGCTAAACACATGTCAAACTATGCCCTAAAATATGATGTAATTTACACTTATCAAAATACTAGAGAGATTGAATTTACTACCTTTTCCTTCAACATTCTTATCATCTCTTTCATTTTATTATTCAACAAAACCTACTCTTCAATCTTTTCACAAGTATTAAAAGGTGTTCCATTTCTTCTTCAATTAAAATCAACTTTGCTTTAAGTTTTTATTGCCCTTATGCCTTCTTCTTGTTTTGTTGCCACCATTTAGGATACCCTATCAATTTGAAGCAATTCTCCTTTATGCCCATTTTAATGCTAATGATCACAATGAATTTTATCCCTTTTGTTTTTACTTTTATGAAAATTTCCTTTTGCTACCTTGATTCTATTCCTTTGAAACCAAAGATATTCTACTACTTAATTATGTAAACCTCTTACTAACCTCTCTTTGTGACTCAATCCAAAGTACCATTAAATATGCCTTACTGAAAATAATTGTTCTTACAATAGCAAACTTGCTCATAATCTTCATGGAGCCCGTATTAAAAACTATATTAGTTATGTTCTACGTACCATTTCCTCCACGTGCTTCTTAGAATAAATAATATTTGAAAATAAAGAATAATATTAAAGAAAATTCTCCAAAAGGAGTTATAATTGAGGCTTTTTCCTTTACAATTCCTATGAGGAACATACAGTACAAGCAAATCACTACATTAAGCCTAACTAATTAAATTAGCCAATAAGATATAAGCATTTAGAATAGACATTTTCTTTTAAGGTCCAGGATTATCTTAATTTAACAAAGGATATAGATGAGCTCCGTAAAGACTCACTTTGAGGCATGTCTTATGTTACCTATAATTGAATCCCATTATTTTCCTTATGTATGAATGGAATTTGGTAATATAAATTGCTACATGCAATCAGATAAGTAGTTCCTCCTAGTCTCCTTTTGGCATATTTATTAAGCAAATCTCCATCTAGAGGCCATTTGTTGTTGAATATTTGATCACTCCTTTCCTTCCATAGGACATAAATATTATCACGTAGTGAAATCTTAGTGATAACATAATCTTCATCATTTAAGTAAAACTTCTTAGTTGCCTATGAGATAATTTGACCCCAAATTTCCATACTATATAGTGGTTATTCATCTTTTAGATGGGGAACCATAGCTTTTTAGAGAATTCACATTTGAAGAATACCTGATTCGTATTCTCTTAATGTTGCATAATTTACAGATGGTGGATAGAGAAAATGAGCCTTTAAGTATGTTAAGAGTAGAAAGTCTGCTCTTAATAGTAAGCTGCCAAATAAAGGAGAGTTTATGAGGGATTTGCTTGGACCAAATAAGCCTCATTTAAGGAATCTTAAGGGATGGGTCCCTAAACACTTTATATCCTAACTTATTATTGAAGTTACCAGAGGAGTGTCTAGACCACGCAATGACTTCCTACTTCAATTAATTAAGATTATATCATGGAGGATTATCTCTTATAATGCTTAAGACCCTTTGCCTCACATGTCAATTATTGCCTTTGATTAGTTCAATAACTTTTCCTTTGGTTTCATCTTGTGCCTTAGTTGAAAAGCTTGAGGAATCAAGTATAGAGGGCCAATGACACACCAACTATCATACCATATCTAAATATTTTGTCCATTTCCCCACAGTACACTAGATCTCCTTACATAATTTGCACCTTAAGTTTAAATTTGAAGCATTATTTAAGACATATCAGCTGTAGGCTTTATTTCCTAAAAGTTGTGATCCTCCAAGTAGTAAGAATGAACTTATTTCACCCATAAAGTTTCTCTATTCACAAGTATTTTCCATATTCTGTTTGAAAGAACTTTGTTGCTAAGTGTATAGGCCATAGTCAAGTCCTCCTCATCAATAAGCAATCTAATGTCATCTGACATTACTTCTATGTGTGGATTCTTACATACATCTCCTGATCATGTAGTTTCTTAGATAAATAGTTATACCAGAGTATTAGACGTCTCTATAGTTAATAAATGGGAGGTACACTGCCCTCTCCAAACATGTCATATAACTCACTCCAAATTTCTCTAGAATTTGAGGTATATATAATAGCCTTAACTAAATCCTTAGATATAACAATTTAAAATCCAAAATGTAACAATATAGATTATCTTCTACCTTTATTCATAATTATTTTATCTTTCTTTAACTCTCACATTGTACCATCAATAAAACCTGGTTTACATTTTGCCCTTAATGTTATATACCATCAACAACACTTAGTAGAAATTATGATAAGGCGCAGAGTCTGAGAAGATCTAGTAGTACATAGCTTTACCTCTAACTACTAGAGAGATTTTTTCTAAATGACTCACATGAAGGAAAGTGTTAAGTTATCAATTTGCGCTTATTTTGTACTTAATTCTCTTTAATGTGTTGAAATTATTATTCAAAATTAATGGAATTGTCTTATAATTGTTTGCAAATGATTTTCAACACCTTAGAGATGAAATTGAATCAAAAAGGTGAAAAGAAACGAAGAAAATCCAAAATTCCAAGTCTGGTAGTAATTCAATCACTAAGCGTGGGCACGTGCAAGGATGAAATTAATTTCCAGATCTGCTTTCAAAATCTGAATCTGATTCTTTTGAGATTCTTATAATCTTTTAAGATAAGATTGATAGAGATTCACAATCTGAACATGGGGAAAATGTGATCTGCCAGATAGGATGAAAAAGGAAGGGATCAGGAGGCATTAAAAAGGGAAAAACGTGACTATTCACATCAGCCTTTATTTTAGAATAGATTTTCGTTTTCTGCAAATTTTCTCTTGGTTGCTTTTGCGTTTTCTACACTTTTCCTTCTATATTTTCACATTCTTTAAGAAAGATCAGGGATGGAGACTTGTTTTGTTATTATTTATTTGATTTCTACTTTCGTTATGAATAGCCAAACTTCTTTTCTTGGTTGAGTGTTATCACCTATTATGTGTGAGATGCTTCAATAAAGTTTTTTCATTGATGAATATTGAATATCTTCTGAATTACTTTTTCTAAGTGAATTGATTGACTTCTAAGTTCGCAACTAGGGATTGATTCATTCAATAACTAGATTAATGAAATATGACGTTCAATTTTGTTAATCGCAAATAGCAATTAGGATTACCTTCTTTACGTTAAAGTCAGAAATTTTAAGAGGATATTCATCTTCATTAATTGCATGTCATATATGTGTTATCTTGTTCATTGGTTTCTTAGTTCTTAAAGCTACTATTTAATTGAATCTACGATCATATCTAGGTTGTTGATTAATAAACATGTGTAGAATACATGTTTCTATTCATTTACACTTAAGAGAAAACAACTCTTAATGAATGTTTATTAATGAACTGAATTTTATATCAATGATCCATTTTAGTGTGATAACATCGGTGACCCAAAACTAAGGTTTGTTTATTAATTTTTTAGATCCAATCACTTTTGTTAAATTCATATTTTTGTTATCTATTTCTTAAATTTCGTGAATTGAAAACAACTCCCATTTTTGTTACTTTGTTTTAGTTTAAAACTCGCTAAACTTTACCGTTAAAAATTCCTGGTGGGAATGATATCCACTTACCACTACTACATTAATTTGTATTATCAAAAGTTAGTTTCTCTTTTGAATTTGGTTGTAGGCGATAGCAACACTAAATTTTGGTGTCGTTGTCGGGGAATTTCTTAACGGTTTTTTTAGTGATGTTTTTGTTTTTGTTTTTGGTTTCGTTGCTCTTGATTACCTTGTCTTTTGTTTGTTTTAGTTTTGATCTTTTAGCGGCATAGCTCACTATCAATATGCTTTTGATTTTGATTTTTCATATTATCCTTGTTATGACAATGAGTTTCTATCTATTACGACTTCTAGGTTTGACCATTAAGTCGCAGATTTCACACCTTTAGTCGCTCAAGTACCGAGGGATGACCAACAAGCTAAGGTATGTGAAGTTTGCTCATTTTTGGGTTTTTCTTTTTGTACGTGTTCCTTTCTACAGGATACATAGTACAGATTCACTTCTCCACCGAGCTACTATAAAGAGCAGTCCTACTTTGAGCTAGAGCCTCCATCACCACCATCGCCACCACAAGCTGATGAGATGTCTTTGGAAGAGATCGTAATGAGTTTGGCGATGAGCACTCTTCAATTCTAGCAGTATCGACAACCGTATGTGCCTAGGCAAAATCAAAATGTAACAGCAAATTCCAAAGGTAAGTCCTCTCGGGAAGATATAGTTCAATCTTTAGCCACTAACACTTTGACATTTCAGCGGAGTACTGAAGCAAGTATCCGAAATATTTAAATCAACAAAGGAACATTGAAAATTAACAAAGGCATATCAAAAATCAAATAAACCAAATAGCAACTGTCATAAATCGATTGGAAGCGCGAACTTTTGAAAATTTTCCAGTATAACCAGAGATCAATCCCAAACAAAGTGCGAAGGCTATCACATTGCAGAGTGGTAAAGAATTGCAAGAACCATTTTTGAAAATTTCCAGAAGAGAGGTAAAAGAAGAAATCATGCAAAAGGCACCTTCATAAATAGAAATGACACAAAACAATCTGCATAATATGGTGATTCCACCCCCTTTTTCGAGTCAATTTGCCAAAACGATAAAGGAAGAACAAGCAGAGTTTGGAGAGGAAGAAGTTATAGTTCAAGAACAGATGGAGGATATGCAACCTCCTTAGGTAAGTGATGAAGCTCATGTTATCGCTAACCAAATTTTGTTTCCTTTTCCTAGTTGTTTACAGGTACAAGAAGAAGAAGAATAGGAAGAGCCGCAAGAAGTGCAGTTTTTAGGAGAGCTGTAGGTGAACGAGTTGAAGACCAAAGGTGGCAAGCAGGATGTTGAGTTTCCACAACCATTGGCGTTACTCTTACAGAGACCACCCTGGTGTGAGAAGGGCGATGCCCAAAAAGACGAGTGGACATTAGAGTATGATGGTGAAACAATGAAGTTCCACTCCTCAGAAGCCTCGAGGCATCATGCTGAGAAGGAGCCGACTTCGAGAGAAGATGCTCTAGGCTCCTCACAGAGTGTGAGCATGCTTCCTGTTGGACTCAAGCATCCATTCAATAATGGATGATGTACATTTGCCAAGGGTCAAGCTTATGCCCTTTGATAAGCACTTAATGGGAGGCACCCCATTTGTATCCCTTTCTTTTATATATTTTTTAGCAATTTTCTTTTATTTTCATTTTTAGGTTTAATTCAGTTTAGTTAGGAATTTAATTTAATATTTTCAATTCTTCAATTTTAATTTTCATCCTTTCATTTTAAAACTAAAAAAATGAAAAAAAACTAAAAAATGAAATTGTTGGTTGTCCCTGCTGACCCCTATTTCCCCCTCATTTGTTTTTATCAAAATTTTCCTTAGTGTTTCAATTTGCAACTGCCGCACATCACCACCTCTTAGACTTTCGATCCTAGTTGCTAGCCACTCAATTCCACTCTTTCCTAGTTTTCATTAACAACCACCTAATACCCTAACTTGTGATTTTGTGGCTTGTGTTGATTGTCTTGTGCCATTGCAGGTTGTTTTTCACAAAATTAGCACAATGCCAAGGAAGAAGAGTGATTCTCGTAGGCTAGCCACTCCAATGCATTTTGCTACTAATTTTCCTCCACAATTGGAACACAATTGGATGGCCTATTGAGAGCATGAAAGATTTTAACCGTCACATCTGTCAACACCTTGATTTCAGCACTTCCATAATAGAGAATCTTTCTTTCACATTTTCCTTTATATTTATGCTTCTTTAACATTGAGGACAATGTTAGTCTAGGTGTAGGAGAAAGAATTGAAGTTTTGGTGTGTGAATATTTACAGTTTTGTGTGGTTTTTATTAATTTTGCACATGGTTATGCATGTTAAGCCATGAAGCTTTGTCATATTAGTTTGGATGAGATTGGGCATATGCATGAAATTAAATTGGGCTAAGTGAGTTTTAAGGTGAATCATGTTGATTGATTGCAATAATTGATCTTATAGACTTAGTCCAAAATTTGACATTTGAGTATAAGGTAATGTGTGAAATTGAAGTGAATTCTTGAATTAAACCTGTGAGCAAAATTTGAGCCTCAATGACATCATCGTTATGTTATTCTATTTTGTTGAATTGTGTGATGCTCCTCTATTCATGTTGCCTTCAGAACTTGCATTGAATTGGTTTGAAACTATTTGATTACATGGGATATAGACATGATTAAGGCCTTCCTTGTTTTTAAACCCTTTAGCTTAAAAATGACTCACCTAATTATTTTCCTTTTGCAAACATTTTTTAGTCTTTAACCTTGTTTTTCAATCAATCACCTTACATTGAAACCAAAAAATCTCGTTAGCCTTATCATATCACAAGTTGAATGAAGCATCGAGTAATTTGGGACTTTTGTTCTGTATTGTGTTCTTAGATATTTTTATAGGTACTTTTACTCATGTGTTTGTTATTTTCTCTGATTTTTATCTTTTTCCCTTATTCTTAGCGTTATTCGAAAAATAAATAAAAGAGAAAGAGAAAAAGAAAGAAAAAAGAAAAGAAAAGGGAAAAAGAAAAAAAGAAAAAACCAAGAAAAAGAAAAAAGTAAAGTAAAACAGAATAAAGTATAGTAGCACTAGTTAGTAATGAGTAGTTGTATGTTTATCGTAGAATTTTAATTTGAGTGTCCCTTTTACTTGGTACTTTGTGAATGCTTGTGATTAACCATTTGCTATTTTTTTTACATCACCTTTGAACTTAGCCCCATTACAACCCTTATCAAAGTCCTTATGATTTATGAGCTCATGTAATCTGGATGAATGATAACTAGTGAAATTGCAAGCCTATGATAGTGCAATATGTAGAGAGAGATTGAGAGAGACACTTTGCCCTCAAACATTTGAGTGTAAGAGTGAATTCCGTGAGAAGAATTCATTTTGGTTTCATATTTGCCTTTGAACAAAGATGTCTTATTTTCACTTCGTTTATTTGCATTGGTGAAAAGCGACTATAATATGTGTTGCAACTTAAGTCTTATTGGCCCAAGTTAATGAATTGTATGCACTTGATCTTATGAAAGATGAATTGACTGAGTGTAGTAGTTTGACATGTTTGCTCAAGGGTGAACAAAGGTTTGGTGTGGGGGAATTTGTTAAGTTATCAATTTGCGCTTATTTTATACTTAATTCTTTTTAATATGTTGAAATTATTATTCAAAATTAATGGAATTGTCTTATAATTGCTTGCAGATGATTTTCAACACCTTAGAGATGAAAAAGAAACGAAGAAAATCTGAAATTTCAAGTCTGACAGCAATTCAGTCACTAAGCGTGGGCGCGTGCAAGGATGAAATTAATTTCCAGATTTGCTTTCAAAATTTGAATTTGATTCTTTTGAGATTCTTATAATCTTTTAAGATAAGATTGATGGAAATTCACAATCTGAATATAGGATAAATGTAATCTACAAGATAAGATGAAAAAGGAAGGGATCGGGAGGCGTTAAAAAGGGAAAAACATGACTTTTCACATCAGCCTTTGTTTTAGAATAGATTTGCGTTTTCTGCAGATTTTCTCTTGGTTGTTTTTGCGTTTTCTGCACTTTTCCTTCTATATTTTCGTATTCTTTAAGAAAGATTAGGGATGGAGACTTGTTATGTTATTATTTCTTTGATTTCTACTTTCGTTATAAATAGCTAAACTTCTTTTCTTGGTTAAGGGAAACCTTATTATCACCTATTATGCGTGAGATGTTTCAATAAAGTTTGTTCATTGATGAGTATTGAATAACTTCTTAGTTACTTTTTCTAAGTTAATTGATAGATTTTTAGGTGCGCAACTATAAGATTGATTTGTTTAATAGCTAAATTAATGAAATATGACGTTCAATTTCGTTAATCGCAAGTAGCAATTAGGATTACCTTCTTTACGTTAGAGTAGGAAATTCTAAGAGGATGTTCATCTTGATTAATTGCATATCGTACATGTGTTATCTTGTTCACTGGTTTCTTAGTTCTTAAAGCTATTATTAAATTGAATATACGATCGTATCTAGGTTGTTGATTAATAAGAATACATGTTTCTATTCATTTACACTTAAGTGAAAACAACTCCTAGTGAATGTTTATTGATAAACTAAATTTTATGTTAAGGATTCATTTTAGTATGATAACATCGATGACCCAAAACAAAGGTTTGTTTATTAATTTTTCAGATCCGATTACTTTTGTTAAATTCAGATTTTTATTATCTATTTCTTAAATTTGGTGAATTGAAAACAACCCCCTTCCCCCCCTCCCTTTTTTTACTTTGTTTTAGTTTTAAATCCGTTAAA
>JANSVA010000007.1:27286781-27297104 GCA_025504915.1 Erythroxylum reticulatum | reverse complement strand
CAACCCCCTTCCACCCCTCCCTTTTTTACTTTGTTTTAGTTTTAAATCCGTTAAACTTTACCGTTAAAAATTTCTCGTGGAAATGATATCCACTTATCACTACTACATTAATTTGTATTAACGGAAGTTGATTTGTTTTTTAAATTTAGTTACAGGCGACAGCAGTGCATAAAAGGAAAACAAATAAAAAAAATTATGTAATTTGAGTCGGCGAATGAAATCACGACAAGAATTATACAATAATAATCAAGACTCTAAAATTTTATAGAGTCATCCTTGATGCTACGATAACTTTAATCAAAGTTGTGTTAAAAAAACGAAATTCTCTCGCTCAAAACAAAAGAAAAGTAAATTTGGTAAAACTTATTCATGATATATCTTATTAGAGGACAAAAGGAAGATCCAATTTCATATTTTATATAAATCAAACCTTGTCTTAGAAAACGTATTATCTATTTTTGTTTATGTCCATATATGTTTATGCATCGCGGCTTCTACACTAGATGTAATCTATTAACATTATTCAGTTGGCGTGAGTTTGATTACTCGTTTAAGTTTTACCTACCAAATGCATGCGGTCTTGATTTGCTTAAGATGACTTCAATAGAGCGATATTTATATTATTTCATAAATTTTTTAAATTGCTTAAAGGGGACCAATTTGCCTGCCACCAACAGGCATATTTCATTGTCTAATTCTATGGAGTAAGAGCAATGATCGGAATCCAAGGTACCAAAATGTTGCTGGTCTGGATTAGGATTACTAATCCCCTCTTTCCATACGACCTAGTAACCCTTGCCGTACATGAACTCTTTTCCCCGTTAAGTAGCAGCACTTTTTGACACACGGTTCTTTCTCATCTCTCCCCAAACAGTCAGGAACAGAAACAGAGATGGGACTGAAGGAATGCTCTTTCAGAGTGCTGCCATTTGCAGCAATGGTGATGCTAGAAAGTCTGAGTGTGGGGTTGACCACCCTAAGCAAAGCAGCCATGTCTAAAGGAATGAACAACTACATCTTTGTTCTCTACTCCAATGCTATTGCCACTCTTTTCATCTTCCCCACTTATTTCTTTTTCCTTAGGTAAAACTCAAACCCATCTTCTCTTCTTCTTAAATCTTTGCTTTCTATTACCAAATTCATCAATTTTTCCTTCTCTCTCTCTCTTTACAGGAAAAAGAGCCCACCTATTACCTTTACCCTTCTCTGCAGATTTTTCATCCTTAGTCTCTTGGGGTATGTTTCATCTATGCTTTATTTTGATTACCCTTCGGTTCGGTGTCCAGGAAATTCATAATCTTTGAGTTTTGCAGGCTTACTGGGATGCAGAACTGTGTGATGACAGGTATAAACTACAGTTCTCCTACCCTTGGCTCTGCCATGAGCCAATTGATTCCAGCTTTTACTTTCATTCTTGCTGTCGTCTTCAGGTTTTTCTCTTCCCTTCTCTCGATTACATTGTCTGCAAAATGCATCATTTAGGAAAAGAAATGAAATTTATGTTCATGATTTGTCAGATCAACCATTTTCTCGATTCATGATTTTGAACTTTAGTGGATGGTTAGATTGCTTCTGTCTTGTGTTGAGCTCTAGGCACTGTGGCTTTAGATCTAGCATATAAGAATGAGGGATGTTTCCTTGATTTGTTTTGTCCTTCATTTTAGGATGGAAAAGATAGATTTAAAAAGCTCAAGAAGCCAGATCAAAATTTTAGGCACAGTGCTGACAATTGCAGGAGCAATGATTGTTATATTCTTCAAAGGTCCTAAAATAGGTGGCATCAGTTCACGTCAGGATCCAAACCCTACCAATTTGGTAACAGACAATGATTCTTGGGTTATAGGAGGCCTCTTCCTAGCAACTGGTTCTTTATGCCTCTCAATGTATGCTATTTTGCAGGTGATACACAGTGTACATAAGCTACTGAATAGTTGTATGCAATTGTTCTGTATATTATTTACCTAATAATATGAACAAATGAAACTGATATTTGAGTACATCTTGATTAAAGGCGGCAATTCTAAAGGATTATACGTCAGAAATAACCGTAATCTCCTTCTTCTGCCTCTTTGGAACCATTCAATGTGGAATACTTTGCTTGATAACAGTGAGAGACCCTAATGCTTGGAAACTGAATCTTGACATTGAGCTCATCTCTGTCAGCTACTCTGTGAGTACAAGATAAGAACATGTTAAACTTCATCCACAGAAATTTTCTTTGATCTGCTAATCTTATCATACAAATGGTTTTTGTTTGTAATCCATTTCCAGGCTTTTTTTGGTACTATTGTGACATATGCGGTGCTATCATGGTGCATAAATAAGAAAGGGCCAGTTTTTGTTGCCATGTTCAAGCCGGTGGGGATTGCTGTTGCTGCCTTATTGGGGGTCATCTTCCTTGGTGACACTCTCCAACTTGGAAGGTACTATCTCTTATCTCTCTGGTTCCTTACTCATCCGTATTCTAATATTTGGCCACCAACATAAAATAAGCCAGACTGGTGTAAATCTCTTCCCCCCTAACCCCAACAACCTTTATCAAAACACCATAATGGCAATGCAATTCTTACAAATCCGCCTTCGTGGAAACTGAAGCTCAATAACTGAAGTATGTTTTCTTGAGTCAGTATTTTGGGAGCAATTGTAATTGTTGGCGGTTTCTATGGAGTGATATGGGCGCAATCCAAAGAAGAGGAACAGAATGAACTGAAGCAATCGTCATCACAAAAGACTCCTCTCTTGGAGTCTCGCCAGAGTGCGTAGCACAAGGTAATCAGCCCCTATCCTAGGATAACGGATAAGCAGAAAACAGATGGCTCCATAGAGAGATACAAGGTTAGACTAGTAGGTGAAAACAATCGTAAATCTTTAGAATTTGTATTGTTGATGTTGATTATTGATTATGATAAAATTAAAATTTCATACTTAGATTGAGCTAAAACTTGTAAAATCAGCATGTATCTTGCGCTTTATTAAGAATATAAACAAGAGTACATGGGCTGAAACCAAGCAGGTTAAAGAACATCATCGACTGTAAGGCTTGATGAATTTGACTGATCTTTCAGCAAGAGCTCCTGAGCAAGCAAAACAGGAAAACAAAGGGTTCTGTCGCCCATTAATGATATGAGAAACGATATTATGAATCGTTGATCCAACTCTGACGTTCTCGCTTCTGCATTATTGTCGCTGCAAATGTATCTGCTACACACCGTAAGGTAGGTGTGAAAGGCTGCGCTTTCCTTCTCAGAAGACAAACTCGACCAACTTGTTAGGCTGATCAGCGTAAGACTTTACAAGGAAGCTGGTCTCGCCACCTGAACATTGCCGGGAAGGCGATAGCCAATTTACCTGAACTTCGTGTGAACGCAGAAAACTTACATTTCCGTGTTCGTTAGTACTTGACCAACTGAGAATTTCGCGGACTGGAACTGATCAAACCAGCAGTGAGCACTTCTGCACTCATTAGTGCACCTGAAGCCTTGCATTCATTGGTCTACCATTAGCTTCATATAGAGCTGTAGATAGCAAATACGATTGGAGGCTTAAAAACATGAAAAGAAATATGCAACAGATGATTGGAAGCTTAAAAACATGAAGTTGGTCGTTTTCTTTTTAAACAAGATTTTCATTCTTTAATGAGGTTTGAGATATAGAGGATAATAGACATTTAAAAGTCAATCTCCAAGCCAATACAAGGATTGATTATTAAATAAAAATCTGACTCCTAACAAGGTTTGTAGAAATTCTGTGGTGTGGTGCAGCCATGAACAATAATTGAAATCACTTAAAGGTGAAGAGCAAATCCCTAAAGGAAAAGGAAACACTTCCCAAGAAGAGAAAAGAGATAACCATCTAACAGTACCAGAAAAAGGTCCATTAAGAAGGGAGAACCACAAAGTTAGTCATGAGTACGCTGACGAACTACATTGACCATTTTGTCATATTATTTTTAAGTATTTAGTTTGTTTTTGAAAAATTAAATAATTTCTAAAAATTGAAAAACAAAGAGATAAGTACAATAAAAAAAAAGTTACAAATATCATTTCAGAATTGGTGCTAGATGGTTTTGATAAGGTATGATATCGATATCAATCAATATTGGATATTATTTTGAATATTCTTTTAAAATTACAAAATATTCTATAAATTTTATAAAATTACAAAATAATCTCTCAATATATTAAATACCTTTGGACTTTACTTCAATCATATCTTAAGAAATTATAATAATATGAATTTGATATAACAATTTTTTTTACTAATATTATTTTCACATATTTCTGGTAAGTTAAGATGAGAAAAAGATCATTTAACTATCATATAGATATAAATTTAAGAATAATATAAAGTAAAAAATATACATTTATGATAAGTAAATTTATTTTCAAATGTTATCTTTACTTATTTCAAAAGCTGTTATAATAATTTTCACATATATGCACTAAAAATAATATATAGTCAATATGAAAAATATAAATTTTTAAATATTTATTAAATATATTTATAATATATTAAAATAATATATTTAGTTAGATAATGTATAATGTATAAGCCTATTTAGATTTAAAAATATATTTAATACATTCTTATTTATATTTATATTTTTTATTATTATATTCCCTTTTATGTATAAGTAATTATTATTTCTTATAGGAGAAATTTTATGTTTTTTAATCTTGTCCTAAATTTTTAAAAAAAATTATAATTCTGACTAGCATTTGACTGGCATTTTAGTTACAGTTAGTATACCAATCGAATAGCCAAAATTGACCGGCACTAAAGTTCGATATAAAATTTTCTTATTTGGTATGGATTTTTCGCCAGGATAGTTGATATTCAAAATAATGACAATGAGCCATAATAATCACGATGTTACAACCATTAACTCGTTTAAGAACCACCAGACCTTTGTGTAAACTGAATAAATAAATAATACAAGTAGAACACGTGTGTGACATGCATGTAAGTACATAGACACCTCCAAAAACATCCTACTAGCTCTTTGGGTGAAGTTCTCCAGAAAATACTATCTTGCTTGATGAGAACTAGTTGGAAATCAAGCTATATGTATGACAAATTAGAGTAGGCCAACTTACAGGTTTCGACTCCTAGGATACAGCAATTCTCTACTCCTTTCTAAGTTGAAGTTAGAACAACATGAAGGCAAACTAGGAGGAGAGTAGTTTCTATTTTCTGTGTCTTCTGGTAGAGTAAAATATTCCTTACTAAAGTGTATGTAGATCTTAGACCATTTTCCTTTGTTCACCATGCATGTAAGATAGAATCATTAAGCTATCTAAACTCATTGCATAGAATTAATTATTCCTTTATGCTGGCCAGGTCATGCTTAACGCAGATTTAAGTCCCATCTTTTAATGTTTAAATCTTCTGTCATTTCTTTCATGCCAAATCAAATGTGGACAAGTACTAAGAGCAATAAGATAGGCAACTAATTCCCCTTTTACAATGTTATTGAAGTTGGTTAACAACCATATTGTGACCTCTGGGAAATAGACCACATTAGAATAGCAGTACATTAGATGTTTAACACGTCTCCATATAGAGATAGAGTAGCTATTTTTAAAAAATAAATGGGGCAAGGTTTCAGTAGCTATATCATATAGAATGCATGTATCCTCAGTTGTAGGTATTAAATTATCTCTATTGTATTGATCTTATTCTTGATTGTTAGCCAAATTAGAAAGGAGTCTTTAGGCAAAAGTTTCCCATCCTATATAAGCTTGTGTCAATCTAGCAAATACCCTCAAGGTGTTAACCACCCTCTATGACCTTTGTTAGTAAACATGCCATTTGAGTCATTATTCCATAAGTAACAATCCTTATGATCCATATTAGGAAGGTAACTCAGGATCAACAGGGATAATTTACTCGAGTAGTTTTGCCAATGTCCTTCCTCAATCTACAAACAAACCTTAGCATGTGTTGGAAGATGTATCAAACTTGGACAACTTGTTCATTGTGTACTAGAGCCTCATTATCTGTCCAATTATCATACCATAAGGAAGCAATGTTGTCATCCCTAATCCTACATCTTATTTTTGGTTCAATTGAGCTCCTTAACTTGAGTAACTAGTTGATAAAGCATAAGTGGGAAGCTTTGATTTTAAAAACACAAATACTTTCATCTCTTAATATATAATTATGCATCAATCTCATCCATAATTGTTCCCTGTCCACTAACACTCTCCAATGCCCTTTTGATATTAAAACACTATTGCAACATATACTGGGGTAATTCCTAGTCTTCCCTTATTGAAAGGTTTACATACTTCCGTCCACTTTACCTCAGCATTGAACCTATTCATATTGGTTCTTCCCTATAAAAACTTTCTCATTAATCGTTCAATATTCTTGGTTTGTCCTTTAGATAAGAACATATGTCCACTCCAATAAATATGCATATAATTAAATATGGATTTGATTAAAGTTTACCACTAAAAGAAAGTTCCCTGTTAGTCCAACTACTAAGCATTTTTGTATTTTTTTTTCACCTAAGGCAATCATTATTTGAATTGGAACCTTCTAGTCGTCAATCCAAATACATAAGAGGAAGGGATTTAATGTCAATATGAGTTAAAGCTTTAAGTCTGTCCACTTGATGCACTACATCAGAGGCATCAATAATGTAGCTTTTATTGTAGTTTATGTCTAACCCAGATAACTCTTTAAACTTCCTTAAGGACTTCATCAAAACTTGGATAAATTTGTTTCAACCTTAAAGAAGAGTAATAAGCCATCTACAAAACAAAATTTGCTAGTTTAATCTTCTTACACTTACTATAATACTTGAATTGGACATTATTTTTATGTTATATTTCAATAGTAGAGTTAATGTTTCCATAGAATGAATGAATAGATAAAGAGAGGGGGATCCCTTTGTTTTATACCTCTTAGACCTTTGAAAAGTTTAGAAGGGACATCATTTACCAATACACTATAAGATGAAAAGAAAATGCAAGCTACCACCTAATTCCTGAAAGTAGAGGGAAAGCCAAATACTTCAAACAAGTTGAGAATGAAATCCCAACTTATGATATCAAAAGCATTTTTGAAGTCCACTTTAATGGAACAATTTTGTGAGGATTTTTTTTCTAGACTAACTTTTCAAAAGCTCATGATACATGAGGATATTGTCACTAATTATTCTACCTTGGAGAAAAGCACCTTAGTCTCTACTTATAAGAGTTTGGAGCACCACTCTTAATCTCTTTGCTAAGATTTTGTCAATAATTTTATATAGAAAGTTACAGCATGCAGTTGGTCTAAAGTCTCCAAAGGAATAAAGATTACGGACCTTAGGAGCAAAGTTTAGAAAAGCTTTTTCGATCTCCTTGAGTAGACATCTACTAGTAAAAAAACTCCTTGATAACTTGCTTCACTATAAGACCCACATATTGCAAAGTCATTTGTCCCTGGAGCCTTTTGTCCATTCATTAAAAAACAAACTTTTCGACAACTTGTTTAATAAGAAGGAGTCTATCCTCTGACCTAATTGTAGTCAATGAAGTCATTACGCATCTTAATTGAAGGAGGCTAAGAGAGTTAAAAGCCATAGTATTTTTAAAAAATGTCACAACTTCATTTGGCTAGTTCTCTTGACTAGTAGTCAATGCACCATTTTATAGATAATAAAACATATATTATTAGAGTTCTTGCTGGCCAATATTGGGTTGAAGAAGAATTTAGTGCAACTATCCCATCCTTTATCCAATTAATTCTATACCTCTACTTCAGAAGGAAAACACAATCCTCAACTTTGCTTGGGTAAATTCGTAGGACTGACTTCTCTTCCAATAATAGCCCCTTGGACCCCAAATTGTTGAACAAACTTTATTAAATCATTATAAGCTTGTATTTAACATCCAAGGCTACCTTCATAATATCGAGACCCCTTTTAAAATTTAATTTATTCAATATAATTTTGATACTTTTCAATTTTTGGATGCAAATAAATTTCTTGGAATTGTGCAAGAAATTTATTAAATCTAAAGTGGAATCTTTTAAATACCCTTTTAAACAAGCTATGTTGGGCATCGATTCCAGAACCCAACTCTTGCTCCGATACCACAACTGTTGGACACCGATTCTAGAACCTAAGTCTTGCTTTGATATCACAACTGTTGGACCCTGCTTCTGAAGCCCAACATTTGGAGTCATAAAACGTGTGCTTGTGCTTGTTACTATGTATGGTTATTCCAATTAACCCTCATTAGTCATCCTCGGTTCATCTTCATTCTCTGATACTGTAAGCATCGAGCCTTATTTTCTGAATCATTCTTATACTGAAGAAAATATTTTATGCTCAACTTCCATCCAGATATTGAAAATCTTAGAGGCTAAATCAAAATTCGACCTCTTCATATAATTTGTAAACCTACGTCTTTAGTTTACTCCACATTGAAAATCATCTCAGTTGGAACCCTACAGATTCAGATATATTCAAAATGTCGAAGCATGTTCAGTAAAATAACACCACTTTATACTATTCAAATAGATTCCTTCACTTTCCTTCATCGAAAACCTTTCTCCAATCAATTTGGAATGTTGCCAATTTTTTTGTGGAGAGATAGCACGATGTGTGAGGAATCCATTGTCTCAAGGGTCACTTCATTTAAAGGTTAGATAACAATTTCCATCCAAAAATTGTAAGTCTTAGGGACTGGGTTAAAATTCTATTCCTTTAGATCATTTGTAGCTTTATGTCTCTAGTTTGTTTAGACACAAGATTCATCTCATTTGGAGGTCGGATAACAAAGTTATGGCTGAAGGAAATCAAACAAGGTTCCATCCTTAACCATATTGAACCTATTTCGGGACAAAAGGCATAACTTGCTCTAGGGATATCAGATCAAGGTCACTCTTAAAGGTTTCGAAAGAGGACTTCAATTTCTACATCTTTCATGAAGATTTGAAGTGAGATTTTGTCATCTAAAGGGTCAGAATTGGACCAGACGATAGGGTCAGATGAAACCAGATGAAGGGTCAAACTAATTGGAAAAATTGTCATAACTTTCCCCAGAGATATCGGATTAAGGTGTTCTTTAGTTGGTTTGAAAGAGGTCTTTAAGATCTACAACCTTTATGAAGATCTTGAAGACAAATTCTATCATCTATAGGGTCAAAAGTGAGACCAAAAGATAGGATCAGATTAATAGTGCACCAAATGATATGACATCATCACCAGACGAAGCATCCTCACTAAATGAAGCGTCCTCATTAGACAATGCATCATCACCAGACGATGTGTCCTCACCAAACGACATGTCATCACTAGACGAGATGTCCTCACCAGAAGATGCGTCCTTACCAAATGACACGTCATCACCAAATGATATGTCATCAACAGATGATATGTCCTCATCAAATGAGTTGGGAAAACTATCATAACTTTCCCTAGAGATATCAGATTAAGGTGTTCTTTAGTTGGTTTGAAAGAGTACTTCAAGATCTAAAACCTTCATGAAGACCTTGATGACAAATTCTATCATCTTCAGGGTCAAAAATGGGACCAAACGATAGGATCAGATGAACAGTGCACCAGACGATATGACATCATCACCAGACAATATGGCGTCACCAGATGATACGTCCTCATTAGACGAAGCGACCTCACCAGATGATATGTCCTCATCAAAAAATACATCCTCACTAGACAAAACATCCTCACCAAATGAAGCGTCATCACTAGACCAAGCATCCTCACCAAACGATACGTCCTCACTAAATGATACGTCCTCACCAGATGACATGTCCTCGCTAGACTACACGTCATCGCTAGACGATACGTCCTCATCAGACGAGACGTCCTTAGCAGACGAAGCATCCTCATCAGACGATATATCCTCACCAGACGAAGCGTCCTCACTAGACGACACATCCTCACCAGACGACACGTCATCGTCAGACGATACGTCCTCATCAGATGACACGTCATCACTAGACGATACATCCTATACTGCTGAGCATCTCCATTTATAAAGACCATAACTTTTGACTCTGATATCCAAAAATTCCATACTATATACCGTTGGAATTCTGGAAAGCTAAGTTTTCTAAAAGACAACTTTGTCTAATTCAACTTAGATTAATCCAAATTTTGCCCTGAACTTAGAACACGAATTTTTCCCTATAGAAGATTTGAAATTTTGCATTTCGCAAACTTGGAATGTCCTAAGTTTAACCATTCAGCTACCAAATTCACTTTATTAAACTCTCAAATCTCAAATCATTTGTCTCATCACCTTCAACTACATCTGATCAGTCATAATTCCTATCTTCCTTCCTGTAATATCTCACTTATGC
>JANSVA010000007.1:27271856-27283171 GCA_025504915.1 Erythroxylum reticulatum | reverse complement strand
CACTTTACTTTCTTTTATCTATTCAACAAATCCTACTAACCTTGGCACCTTTATAGTTCTAAAAATTAAATCTATCTCAACTCCAAAATTCTTTTGAAATCACGCTTACTTAAGGAAAAAAATTTCTGGGGTCCAGCACTTACTCTATCATTAGTAGCCAAAGCCACCACTACTATCCTAATACCTAACCTAAGCCATAGAAGATAAGTTTAACAAATCTTTAGATGACTCCAACATTACTCGAGAAAGGGGACAAGGATTAATATTAAATCCTAAAATGGGAGCCATAATAAATAGATGTAAAAATCACAAAAAATAGGATCGTAAGTAAATCAAAATTAAAAGGTCTAAAATGTAAACCACTAATAAAAATTAGGTTTATACAAAATGCTAAAACACAGTACTAGATAGTAAAAAAACAAAATATTAAAAATTATAAAGAAAAGGAATTAAAAACCTTTAATGGATTGATGAAGACAAAGCAATAAATCAACTACTAGAAGCACAATCCAAAACTAATTATAAGGATGTCCAATAGAAAAGAAAAATTTGATGAGATACCAATTAATGATAAAAGGTAAACAACCAAACTGCTCTGATCTATTTAAGAAGCCACCAACTAACTCTATATATTCTCATTGTAGTTAGCATCATTCAATAGAGTTTTTTTATGAGGATCACTTTTAATCTGCAAAAGAAGAAAACAAAGCATAAAATTTTCCTAAATTTAGATGAGGAAACATTTGGAAGAGGACTAAAAATTGACCAAGTTTGATCAAATCTAAGCTATAAACAGAAATGATATCCCAAAATCAAGACCCAAAGAAAGATTTGTTCTTTTTCAATAATGATCGATAAATCCAAGAGTTACATTTGCAAGAATGAAGAAGCCCAAGTTAATATAAATAATAAGTATATGTAAGTAAGTTTCTTAGCCTAATAATCTAAAACTTAACATCAAAATAAATGAATCACCATAAAGTCAAAATCTTTAAGAGTTCCAACATAATACCCAGAACTTCATCACTAGCACACTCCACTTACATCTTCATAAGACAGATGCTTTGATTTCTTCTAATGGTCACAAAGTCAAAAAGTTTCAAAATCTTCCAAAAGAAATGCAATAGTTCAGTTTTACACCCCTTAAATCCTGTAAAACTAAAATTAAAACAAATACTATAACAGTTGCTGACAACTAACGAAATTCTGAACTATTTTCCATACAACCAAATCCTCAAAATATATTAGTCTACAAACCAATTCATATCATACCTTTTGAAATTTTTGAACCATCAAAACATACAAAAGTGAATAAATCTCCTAATCTTCTCGAAAGTAAAAGTAAGAAACTTGAAACCCTATAAAGTAAATGGACCATAACCTAAAATTTCATAGAGGATCCTTTATGAACTTAAACCATTTCTTTGCACTCATATGTTTTAAAGAAAAAGATGAAGATGAAAAATCACAAAAATGCATAATGAAACAAACAAGGACAATGAAAGAGAGAAGTTGCATAGGTTTTTGATGCTAGTTTAGAAGTCTAGGAATCGAATTTGGTTTTTGGAAATTTGAATTATTTCAAGATAAGAGCTTAAGCCTAACTACTTATTAGAAAAACTTAATCTAATAGATGTAATAACTTAATTTATTTAAAAAGAAAAATAAATAAATCAAATAGGTCAACTATTCAAACTAAATCTTTTAAAATTTAATTTAAAATATATACAGAATTTTTGATGGATCTATTAATGCAATTAAGATTTTAAATTGTAATTATTTAATGAGAATAGAATTTTGAGCAAGGTAATTGAACTTTTGATAAAGGCAATTGAGCTTTGAAAATACTTTTTTTAGATTCTCTCTATCCACTTATCCTAATTTGAGTTAAATAATTCATATCATGAAGCATACAAGATAAAAATATATGTTTAGGTAACTAATTTTAACAATTTTTTAAGACTAAGATTTTAGATTGGCCTTTGAAAACTATAGTCCAAACTTTAGTTCTTACATAAAATCTTTAGTTAGTTCGTAAGTGCTTAAGGTTAGGCTTAACTTTTTAAAAAGCTCTCTTTTAAAAGAATTTAATACATTATCATAACATCACAGAAGAAAAGAAATTGATCAATACTAATTTACAATTAAGCAATCATTTAGAGGCTTTTTTTAAATTAGGCTCTATAAACACCTTTAGGTTTATATTCTTCTTACAAAATCTTGTATTTTAGTTTATGTTTTTAACTAAAAAAATTTGATTTAATTGTGACTAGAAATTTGGTTAAATTTTAAATGAATAATTTGCATGTCAAAACAACGTAGTTTTACTTATACTTTAACAACATAATGTTGTTTTGATCAATTGATTCTTTAATTATTGAAAAAATAATATAATTCAAAATAATGTTAGTTTATTCAATGAAATTTTGATTAGGTCAAATTTATACTATCTCTTTATGTTGCCTTTCTAATTCACCTATCGGAAAAAGTTAAAATCAAGATAATGGGCAAACAACATAAAATTTTAATTAAAAATAAAATAAATTTCTGTTTGATCAAGCTAGTGGATGAACCTTAAACTTTTCAGTATTAGGAAACCGTCCAATAAACACATTGAAAAAACATAATAGGCTTTTTATAGATAGAAAACAAACTGATTTTTTTTCATTTTTCTCCCATATGCGTGGTGATATGGAAACTAAACTACATTTTTTTGTCTTTAATTGAAAAAAAACAAGGTGGCAATAGAACAATGATTGTAGATTTGTCTTTGACAATGAAAAACATGAAAGAAAAGAAAAGATGGAATGTTTTGAAAGCTACAAAGTTTTTTCAAAAAGTGATTTTAAATAAATCAAAAAGAGCCAATTACAAGAGGCCATTCAAGGAATGACACCTAAAATGCACCATGAATATAAAAATCTCCTCATTTCGACTAACCTTAATAGCTGAAGTTAGTGCTGAAATATATGCATTACATAGTTTAAGAGAATTATTTTTTCTAAGAATTTACCACCTTTTTTCTACATTTCTTTGCCACTTGGTATATGATAAGGTGCTCTCTTATACTTGTAATTGTAAGCTCAATAACAATGTTTAAGCATTTGGATTTCCTTGCAAATTTTTTTCTATTTCTCTATTTCCAATTCTCATGGAAAAAAGTAGCAGCAAACACCATATAGACCTCCTTATCTTATATGGAACTAGGCATATGCAGTACCCTATATATGATATCAGTTAGGCTACATAGGATGAGACTATGTAAGCGTAATGAAAAAATTCTCTACCATACAACATTAGAGAAACTACAATTGAAAAACAGGTGATCTATATTCTCTTCCTTTAAGTTATATAGTATATAAGCTTTATAAGAAGATAGAACTTTAATCTATCTATAGTGCTAAGTTTGTTTAGCATTGCTACCTAAATCAGGAAGCTAACATTTGGATTAAGGGAATTGCTACATAGGTAAGTATCTTCATTTCCATTGTTCCTGTATTGTGGATTTAACAAGTTGCTGATCACTTCTAGAAACATAGACTTATTGCCGTTTTTAATTATCTCCTGCACCTTAGCTGTCTTTGAGAACTTGTCTAGGGAGTTCCTTGCCATTTCTATATGTATTAGAGCACCTTAAACACATCAATTTTCATACCATAATGAAATCATATTGCCTATCCCTATTATGCATATAACCTATTATTGCACACATCTTTCACCTTGAGTATTTGATTAAAGAACCATGAACAACCTTCTTTTAGATTTAAAGCCCACAAACTACCTTCCTTCAGTATATAGTTTTGTATCAAATCGATCCATAAAGATTCTTTTTCATTTGACATTTTTTATGCCCAAAAAGTTCTAAAAATACCTAGGTTATCCTACTTGCAAGTATATGAGGTAGTTGTAGTAATTACCCAGGGTTGTCTCCTACGGAGGAGAAATTAGTTATGTAAATTTAACTTTGAATTAAAAACAAAAACAATGCAATCATAATCACGCTATCTCAAATAAAAAGGAAATTGAATCAATTAGAAGCAAAATTTTAATCTCTTATGCATGATTAAAGGGCAATGATTAGACAGTTGTCTTATTGAAATTAACAATTTGGCCTTAAGATCAACTTGAATGGTAAACTAAATCTAGCTTTCTCATTCGACAAGTTATTATCTGAATTAATTATAGAAACTCGACTACTAATTACAACTTAATTTAATATAATTCTAATTCTTAACCTAAGCGTGCATAATTTCTAGCTCCATATCAAACTTCTCCTCTTAGTCCTTGTTTTAATTCCAAAATGATACAAAGTTTGGTCATGTTATTACATCAATTCAGTTTAGAAACTATAGTAAACATAACATAACATCACAATTATGTATATTTTTAGAGTTGTGTAAATATAGTGCCCTGGAAAGCAATTGTATTTACATATAACTTAATTTTCTTCTAGTTACTTTTGTAATGAAAATATTTATTATTAATAAAACAAAAGAGTTTGGTTTTACTTACATGAGTATCATATATCTAGTCAAAAGGTACCAAGATTCTTTTGTAAGTAATATAAATATACATGGAGATGTATGGGTAACATGTATATTATTAGAATTTAAATTAGTTGATTCATAGTTGAATAATTAAGTTGGACGCTTAATTATGGTTTAGGTTTTAGTGTTGCGATTTATCTCCGTGTAAGTAAAAGAGTTTACTTTAAGGGAATGATGAGTTTTATATCATGATAGTGGTTGACTATCAATAATGGCATTATTAAATGAATATGGAATCAAGTATGTTTTTAAAGAATAAAGTGGGCCTTTACTTTAATAAAATATACATCTTAGCATTCCTTTATTATAAACCACAATCTTGATGAGGTTAACTCATATGTGTTTCATTATAATCCTTGATGTGATCGAAATGGACTTTTATAGAGTATCAATCTAGTATCTATATGTTGGAATTGTTAATTCAAATATGTATCAGGGAACATTCACTCAAATAAAGAGTTTATAGAGATATCATCACTTCTAGATGTTTTATAGAGATTGATGATTAAATTGGTGCCAGTAGTTTGATGGACAAGTCTTAACTATTAGGTTCCGAGTGGGCGGGTTTGTCACGACAAACTAAAGGTTTTGCCTCAGTGAAATGATAGGAGCACATGCGAGGACCCAACAGGAAAAGTTCCTCGCAGTCAACTTCTGGCCTCGACGCGGCAAAGTCCTAGGGTCATACAACACACACTTTAGGTGAAATACACTGTGACGAAGTTCTTGATTTATTCCCACCCTCGCGGGAAAAGTACACCGAGGTAAAAGTTCTTTCTTTGCCATAGCGATGCTCCTCATATATGAGAGAGCCACTCTAGGGAAAGTTTCTTCTCGTCAAAACCTTGAAAAATTGAGCCCAAACTCCAACATCAAACAATGCAAAGACACATACAAACATTCATTTCTCACCACCCCTTAACCTAAAATTTCCAATATCCAATAATTTTATATTCTATATCATTTGAAAATCATGGGCAAAACACAAATACACTTCATTGACATCAAAAAAAGAGATTTACAAAGCCTTCGTGGGCATTTCAAGCCATATTACATTATAATCCAAAAAAATACAAACTTTACATGAACAAATAATGCTTAAAATTTACAAAATCTTACTTAAAATATAAAATATTCAAAATTGTAGATGCCTTGCCTCTCGTTCACTAGATCTCTTGCTCATCACCTAGAGATGGGCATAGAATGGAGGTGAGCTTAAAAGCTTGTAGGTAACAAGCTTATAATCAAGAAACAAGCAAAATTATTGAAAATGTTCATTTCCATAATAAATCTTACATCGAATCCATAAAATACATAATCCCCAAATTCTCAACTTGTCAATCAATTCATAATAACTTAAATCACGAATGCATCAAACTTGTCAATACATCATAAACACATATGCAATCAGAATAGTTCAGGTAGGTCCATGAGGGAGTTTTTACGAATCTCTAATAATAACAGAAACGAACAATCACAAACCCACATAATGGTTTTACATAGTTGGTAAACATGAGGGAGTCCGTGAAGGAGCTCTGTCATTAGTAGGCAGGCGAGAGAAGTCTTTAACATGATCAATGAGCAGGTGACATGACAAAATGGACCACCACTAACCCATATAACATGAATTTCATGACTTGCAAAATATTGCTTAAAAAAGCACATTTCAGAAACGAAATTCCCGTAACAATGATATAATTTCAAATACTATTTCGATCCTCATTTCATTATTGTTAAAAAATTCAAGTACCAAACACATAGCAATTTTTAAATCATATAAGAAGCAATAAATGCAACATTTATGAAGTGATTGAAAATCCTTTAACTACAAAATTTCAGAAAAACATTTATAGCTCAATAACTCAATTATAAACATGTAACCCACCTTGATTTCCTTACTTATAATTTTGCTCAAATATGCCTCTCCCCTTGGTTCTCTTGCCTTTCTTGATCCCCTCAACATTGGAAAAAATCCCATTCAATAGGAATTCAATTTAAGAACTCATAAAGCATATTTACTAAAATTGATTCTAAAATACTTAATCTTATGCATTTCCTAAGCTTTATGAACCAAAATCCTTCCAAAAATCCAAAAGATTAAAAATGAACTTACCTTGAATCTTCACCAAATAAAGGGATTTTTGGTTCAAGAGAAAGCTCTTCTCTTCCACTTTGTCTTTCTCTTCTTGAACAACCTCAAAATCTCTCTAGAAAGTTTAGAAAAGATGAAACCTAGCTTGTTCTCCCTTCTTTTCTCTCCTTTCTCTTCTTTTCTTTCATCCACGTTTTCTTCCCTCTCAATGCAAGACAACACTTTCTTCTTCCCATTTTACCCTTAATGAGTGTAAAATGTCCACTTTTCCCTTCTTTTAAAGCCTTATGGCTTTTAAACTTAAATGATCTTCTAAAAATGCCCTTTTTACACTACTCTCTTACTAATTTAATTTAACAAACCAAAGTAATAAATCATACTAACATTAATATACTAATTAACTCCAAAAATTAATCTATCAAAACCTCACAATTTATTTAAATCATGCTTATCTTAATAAAATAATAAGAAAATTTTTGGGGGTCAACATTTCTCCCTGTATTAAAAGAAATTTGTCCTCGAAATTCTTACCTTAGTTATAGAAGAGGTGTGGATACTTCTCCTTCATGGCCTCCAAAGGCTCCCACATAGCCTCTTCTGTAAAATGGCTTTTTCATAGGACTTTAACTAATTGAACTGTCTTGTTCCATATGACCTTTTCCTTTATATCCAAAATCTCCAATAAGGTCTCCTCATAAGTCAAATGATCTCTCAACTAAACCTCAGTGGTCTAAATGATGTGAGAGGGATCCGATCTGTACCTCTGTAATATGGGAACATGAAAGCCATCATGTATCTGTGACAATTCTGGTGGCAGTACCAACCTATAGGCTAGTGGTCCAATACTCTTAACAATCTCTTAGGGACCCACATATCTTGGGCTCAACTTGCCCTTCTTGACAAACCTCATGACTCATTTCCAAAGAGATGTCCTAAGAAAGACTTTTTCCTGTCCAATCTTCTCAAAGATGCCTCTCCCCTTACTTCTCTTGCCTTCCTTCATCCCTTTCAACATTAGCAAAAATCCCATTCATTAGGAATTCAATTTGAGAACTCACAAAGAATATTTACTAAAATTGATTCTAAAATACTTAAACTCATGCATTTCCTAAGCTTCTTGAACCAAAATTCTTCTAAAAATCCAAAAGATTAAAAATGAACTTACGTTGAATCTTCAACAAGTAAAGGGATTTTTAGTTCAAATGAAAACTCTTCTCTTCCTCTTTCTTTTTTTCTTCTTGAACAACCTCAAAATCTCTCTAGAAAGTTTAGAAAAGATGAAACCTAGCTTGTTCTCCCTTCTTTTCTCTCCTTTCTCTTCTTCTCTTCGTTATTTTCTCTCATCTTTTCTCCCATTCACATTTTCTTCCCTCTCATTGCAAGACAACACTTTCTTCTTCCCATTTTACCCTTAATGAGTGTAAAATGTCCACTTTGCCCTTCCTTTAAAGCCTTATGGTTTTTAAACTTAATTGATCCTCCAAAAACGCCCTTTGTACACTACCCTCTTACTAATTTAATTTAATGAACTGAATAATAAATCCTACTAGCATTAACATACTAATTAACTCCAGAAATTAATCTATCAAGACGTCATAATTTATTTAAATCATGCTTAACTCAATAAAATAATAAAAAAATTTCAGGGGACATTAACACCAAGATGAGGTCTTGTATGTTAATCACCATATAGAGTAAAACGGGAGATGTAGAAGGAAAGGCCAACATAAGTGTAAAACCGTAATTTTACCCTTTCTTGTGTGGATGGCTATGAAATGGTTTATAATAAAGTTTGCAATTGGACATCTTATTTGAAACACGTGTTGTTATAATATTTAGTATTTCAAGAGTTCAACTAATTGTCTTTAGTGGAATGATATTTGGTTAATAAGCTGGAATTAATTCTAATGATATTAAATTAATTCTGGCCTTATTAGAGCTTGAATTATCTAAGTCTAGTTAGATTCCCCACTTGGCTTCTAGGAAGGTTATCAAGCCAAGTAAGAAATATAAATAGGGGTTTTAAAGCCCATGATTGAATGTTTGGCTTACTTTAATTAGAAGCCCAAATGTTTTCTTCACTTTGGTTTGATTTTATTTATTAGATTAATTAAATTGAAACAAAGTTATTAAAGAAAGAAGGAGGGGATATTTTGGTTTTTTATAGCTAAATCTGCAACTACACATTTAACATTGAATTGCTAAATAAATGATGGTTTTTATCATGCTTTTATAATCATTAAATGGAGTAATGATCTTATCATTAAATTATTTAATGGTTGTCTTTTAATGATGGCATTTAAATTCATTTGATTAAAAAAGGAAGAGGTGCAATTGATGTACTCTCGTCCTTCTTTCATCTATAACCAAAAATGAGAATGTCTCATTTAGGTTATTTGTCTTTTTATATAGCCATTTTAAACAAATGAGAAGAGTCTCATTTATTGGCTTCTTTATGATTGATTAAAGAATGAAGTGATGCATTGGATGCACATCTCTTCTTTCTTTACTGATAACTAAAATTGACAAGGAGACTAAGAAGTTTTCTTGCATTTTTGACCTAATCTCTCGTCTCATATATGCATAACTGAAATTGGAATCAGAAAAGTCTCATTTTTGGCTTTTCTCTTTTAAGAAAATTTTCCTCAAAATATTTCTTCTCCTTTCCCACAAAAGGATCTTCTTAACCAAGTTGTCTAAGAAAAATAAGTGAAAGACCAGATTGGTCAAGCATACAACAAGAAGGAGACGATATATTGACAAAGGAAAGGATATAGAAGAGTCAAAGTTACAACAAGGATTTGGAGAGGATACAAAAGCGAGGAGTCAAAGCTGTAGCAAGGAGTCTGTATATTTTTACCACCTTATTCTTATGTAAATTATTTTCCTTATACCATATCATGTATGGATGAAACATGTTAATTTGGTTATGTTATTTTTGCCTCATTTTGATTTCAAAAAAGTTTTGAAATCTACCATTTTAGCCAAATCTTGTAAGCTCTTATTTTTGATCCAACAATTGGTATCATAGCCATATTATTATGCATGAATTTAGTTCCTATATGTGATGCATGGGTTAACAATTAAATTTTGTATGCTACATATTTTTATGTGATAGAAATAGCTATTTTGGTTGTCCATAGAATATAGTTTTACTTTGTAAGTTTTCTTCGTTTGGTTTATAACAAGGAGGGTGGCCTATCATGGTCACGTTTCCTCCTCGATTTCATTTTTCTATTTTCTTTGATTTTGTAATGTACAAAATTATGTAATATTGAAGATGGAGCAATCATGGATAGAAGAGAAGAATAGGTAATGGTTTCGATGTATTCTTTGGTGAATTGGGAAAGTTTTGATTTTATCAATAACTTGCTCATCGTAGATCTGTTAGTAAAAATATGGATCAAATCATTGGGCTTGTCTAAAATTTAGGCATGAAGATGCTTGGTAGTTTTTTAAGTGAGAGGGTCCCAGATTTTCTTTTAATGGATAAGATGGCCCAATGTCACTTGGTCTATTATAGATAAGAAAAATAACTATCGTATAATGTTTTAATTTTTTAATTTTTGTTAAATCTATCATCATACATACATGCATCATGATTTTATACAAAGTTACAATATTGTTGACTAGTTTTCTCATGTTTTAATAATTTATATCTTCAGACATAATCAACCATAATATGAATCCAATCACTTTGCTCTTAACTAATAACAAATTGGAAAATTGAGATAATTTTAATGAATGGAGATGTAACCTTGACATTGTTCTTCAGTATGAACAAATTTTATGGGTATTAACTGAAAACAAACCTACACCTTCAGCTGGCAATTCAACTTCTGCATAAGTCCAACAACATGAGCGATGGAAGAATGATGATGAGACTACTAAGTGTTATATTCTAGCTTCTGTCAACAAAATGCTGCAAAAGTAAATTGCATGCATGAAAACTGCTAGTGTAATGGTCTATCACCTATATAAGATATTTGGTGTGAGAACCTTGTCTACAAGAGTGAAAGTTATCCAAAGTGTAGCGTCCCCTTATCGTAGGATACACACCGGGATGCCTGGAGGTCATTCCGATACATATCCTACGATAAGGGTGAGCTACAATCGATCACTACATTCACTTCACCTGGCATCATATCATTATTCACTTATGAAGCATCAATATAAAATCATAGTAGTTTAAAACCAACTTTTTCCTCATTTCATTGGATAAAACCGAAAGTCTACATTGTGTTTTTCCAACACTCCTTACATGTACATCATAAAAACCTAATACAAAAGTACTACATGAAAGGGGAAAATATATAATCTATCTAGTCTATCCAAAATTCCCAGCTGACTAACCTTTGAGCTATGACTTCTCTTGCCAAATCACAATCTACACGATTGGTGGAGCCTCTCAGTAGCTAGAGTCATCTCTCAGTCCTGAAAAGACAACGTTCCAATTTTGGTGAGTTTTGCAAACTCAATGAGGTAACCATCATCGATGGTTCACTCAATTAATGCAACACAACAATTCACATAACATACAATCACATTTCCACATAAATGATCATGTATCACATTTTCATTTGAGCATAAGGAATTTTACATTTTCAATCAATCAAACATACTTAAACAAATGCATATGGAATGCTCATGAGACTCTTTTCCAATTGTTACGTTGT
>JANSVA010000007.1:27211398-27232051 GCA_025504915.1 Erythroxylum reticulatum | reverse complement strand
GTAATTCTTCTATCCTTATTTGTTTTCTCTTTACCTTCTTAATTTAATCATACTGGTCCTAGATATCCTATAGTTATGATTACACTATCTCGAGATCTAACCAAGTAATCCCAATTAAAATAAATTGAATTGAATTGTGATCTCTTAATTTATCAAAATTCTTTCTAACTATGAGACTTATTTGAAGCAATCCTATGATAACTAATAAACAATTAAAATCTCTCTTTAATTGCCTTTTATTTATATGTTTATTGGTCTATTAAGGTACCATCTCTAGTTGTGCAACACAACACAAATGAATCAATCCAATCTCTCGATCCAAAATTGATTATAAAATAATAAATATCACAAGCATATTCATTAAATAAAAAATGTAACGTTCAACAAATAATTCAAAAGTAATTTCTAAAAAGCAATTTAGCAATCCATATCATCATCATCATCAACAGCCAATTGAAATCCTGTTAATTCATGAGATCAAGAGAGGTTCGATATTACACAGCCTTACCCCTACTTAATAAAGAGGCTATTTCTGATAATCATTATGATCTAACAACAATAAGGAGATAAGAAACAACAGAGAATAAAATCTGGAATTCTTCTCTTCTTTTCCTTAAGATGGAAAACATGTAGAGTTTTTTTTGAGTGTTTGCCTCTTTTGATCTTCTTTAATTATGATTATGCTTCCTTCAAGTGATATTTTAAGTTTCTTTATATCCTATTAAGTCTACTAGAGTTTTTCTAGGGTTTTGCCACTTATATATCTTCCAAAAAAAAACCTAAAGCATTAAAAGTATGAAAAACTCGAATCCTAGAAAACACCTTGGATGATCATGTATAGCCATGCATGATTGTGCATGGAACTGCATAAACTCTCTGGAACAATCATGCTAGGATTGCACGATCATGCCATATGCTTCCAACATAGTGCTTCCTTACTACATGGGTCGTGCCAGACTTGTTTTTCTTCTATTTTTCCTTTCTCCACTCATCACCAAATATATAGAAAAAAATCATTGAAATATATAATTAAGATCAAACTCTTATCTTAAACAAATAAAGCACATAAAAAAAACAACAATAAGAATATAAATGTAATTCTTAAACATATGATTATCATCTAAGAAAATACTAAAAACACATTCTACTACCTAGAAAAGATACTAAGTTTTGCACCTATCATTAGACACTTTGTCTAAATAGTCACTTAGATTGTCGAAGAGACCTAAGATGTTTGACAAGGTGTTGTCTTGATAGTTAGCAAGGGCTTAACCCTACTAAATTTTTATTATATATTACTTTTTTTCTCTTATGGGTTTTTTCTATTCTAGAATTCTTGTTAATTTAATTTAAATTTTCCTTTTGCCTTTTTATTCCCTTTTATTTGTCTTTTACAAGATTATTGTACTATTTGGTGTGGAAATTCTGCAATTTCAAAATTCTGTAGACCTTTGTTCAACGAAGTACTAGTTAACCCAATATTCCTTTCTCACTCTATTTTTCTTTGATTGTTGCTTTCTTCTCCTGAATTCTTCTCAGTTTCCTCTTCATTGGCTATCCTTTGTAGGGTTCTTTTAGGATCCTTAAGCTTCTTACCTCCCTATAAGGTCATCATATTGACATTCTTTGGATTCACCTTAAGTTGAGATGGCAATTTTCCTCTGCTTTATAATTTTAAACAGTTGATAGCATTCGCATCTTACTCACTTAGTTCTTTAAATTTTGAATACTAGACCCTGTATCTTAAAATTAAGATCTTATCTCCTACTGGAATTGCAAAGTGTTTATAACAAGAGATTTAACAATATCCTCTAACAACATACTTGAGTTAGAGTAGCAATCTTATGGTTTTGGTTGAAATTGTTATGCATCCTACAACCTATTTAGGAAGTAGTTATGCTACTTATTCCTTTAATAGCTCAAGTTCAGGTGATCTCTCCAACTTGGGTAGTAGGTCTGGGAATTTGTATTATAATGATGGGAAAATTTTCCTCCTATAGCATTAATATACTTCATGTTTCCCTCTTCTAGAGGAGATGGACACCCATCTGTTGAATAGTTCACAATTGCATATTTCTCACTAGCTTTCACTTATCTGCCTTACGACAACCTATCTAACAAAAGATGTTAGTTCATCTAAATGATGCTCTATAGATTATTGTTTACCTCATTTATCCTACAAACATTGTCATGAATGCCAAATTGTTGAGTGTTTTTTGTCATACGCTCGAGCAAGTTACTTGCCTCATTAGGAGTCTTTTCACTGATGGCTCTACCCCTTGCTGCATCTACCAAACTCTTATCCATCAGTAACAATCGTTCAAAGAAATATTGAATAAGGATTTGCTTCGTGATATTATGATGGGTGTAGCTAATATATAAAATTTTAAAGAACTCTTAATACTCACAAAGGTATTATCCATAATGTTACTTTATCCCACAAAACTCTTTCCTTATGCTTGTTGTCTTTGATACTAGAAAATACTTCTCCAAAAATAACCTTGTCATTTGAGTCCATATGCTAATACTCCCTGCAGGCAAACCAAAAAGTCAATCTTTTGCCACATCTTTTAGTAAGAATGGAAAAGCGCTCTACACAATATTAAGACAAACTATATCAAGCTCCTTGGGATTCTTATGAGCATCCTCATAGAAGAGTATATTCTCATAATCAAAGTTTAGTTTTAATAAACATTGTAATAATTATTTAGTTATTGGGAAAGCAACTTTATCCAAATAATCCAACCTTAATATGCAAACACTGGTTGGTGCGCGGTGAAGGGGGCAAGGGTGGTTGCTGCGATTGGCGACTGGTAGCACAGTGGTGAGAGATACAAAGACTCATGTGACTGACTAATTACTTTGTTCAATTGTTTACTACTTAAAATGACGTTATTTTTCTTTTAAATCAAAATGATGTCATTTTATCAATTTATACAGACCCAAGTCCAAGATAAATTTTTGAATATTCCAGACTCGAGACCCAGTCAACCTGGGCCTAACTTGGTGACCTTAGATTATGTCAAATCAGGTCAAAATTGTCATTTCTACTTATCAACAAATGCATTCAAAAGGCTTTTATATTATTTGTAAGTGTTTCTCCATAACTAATTATGTTATTTTATATTATTTAGATTATATATTTAGTATTATAATTTATTTTAATTGTTATAATATTTATTTAATATACATGTTGAAGTAAGTGAAAATTTAAGATTTATCGTATGGATTATTAAACATTTCACTTGCGTCCATGTTATGGTACAATTCTCCGACATTGATCAAAAAAGGGACTAATGTAGAGTTTATAGGCTTTTGGGATTGGAGTCTCCCATAAGACCTATAACAATCCAAAGCCACAAGTATATATGTCCACAGTAGCTCAAATTTTTAGATGCTTGTACCTAAGATTAATTCATTCGTATATATCATATTCTCTTCAACAATGAAATTGATAATATAAACAAAATATCAGGCATACATCAACTCGTGTCAGCGCAATATTCAGCCTTCCTTTTTTATATAGATATGGGTATGAATATGACCTAGTCTTGGTTTCTGGACTTCCTCTTGACAGCATGCAAAACCAAACCATATTTTGATTGAATTTAAGTCCATAAAGGTTTAATTCTTATCTATCCATCTTCAAGTACTTAAAATGAGTATAAATTTTGTTTTCTAATCCGCTTGCAACCCATGATACATTAGCATTATAATCATCTTTGGGGATTAATTTTACTGGCGAAACAATTACATCTTGTTCTATCAGAGAACTTGTGGATGAGAACCTTTCTTGTTGGCGTGTATTAAATACTAGAGGAAAAATGTTGCTGCATATCATGTCTTGTATATCAACTACTGGATTGTGACTTAAAACTCATCTACTTCAGTCCCAGAACTCCTACTTCTTTCACAGATGGTCATGTTCTCGCCGACCAGTTACAATATCCACAGCCGCACTCTTTCTGTAGATTCTGCCTGTGGAGCTCTCTCTATATGGATTAATGTGGAGTTCAAGATTTGTTTCCACATCACTGGTTTGGTTTATACCAGATATCAGCAATGGCTTTCTTTTGATCATCATTCACGTATTCTCTCAGTTGTTATTTACGTTGCCAGTTAGTCAAGATAATCGGTACAAGCATTCACGTAACAATTCAGATTCCAGATTCCAACTCTCTACATAATTCATTATTCAGCGAATTGACACTGCGACAACCAATCAATTTAATTAAACATAATGACATCTGTTAAAATTTGACCATCAAATAACGAAGATGCTGCTTCAAAAATGTTTTTAAGTACATAAGAACAGTACAACAAATAATAATTTTGGCACAACAGGGAAAAAAAATAAAAACGAACTCTCACACATACTACCAAGAAATGTCAGCAGAAATGCTTTGTGATATTCAGATCAAGTCCTTATTACCATGCATGTCAAACATTGGCCAATAAAGTATGAACTCGATATCTTTTTGCAGACTTGCACAACATTTCTATGCAAACGGTACTAAAAATGAATTAACCTCAACAATATGAAGGCATTATTAGCATCAGAGGGGTTATTGTCATTGAAGTAAAATTACAATACCAAACTAACTGCTGAAAAGTATTCAGCAAGCACCATTGTGGGGTGAATGTTCACATGTTCCAATGCTGGCAGACAACATATTTCAAATACAGAGAACTGCCATTAAGCCAATGTGGATAAGTCCCAAATCATGTATAAATTGAAGTGACCTACAGCAGTAATAAATCTAACAACCAATCCACATGCCAGAACAAACAAAGCAAAACAAAAGAAAAGGATCAGCTATCCCCTCTGCGCTTATACATACAACTTAAGGAAGCCTACAATACAGCGACAAATCATACCAACCAAACCATTTGCCAGCACAAGGAAAGCTCAAACAAACAAAAAGGCAGAATCCACCGTCCCCTCTGCTTATATGTATCTGATCAAAATGAAGAAACATGAAACAGGAAAAAAACGGAAGATAAAGCAATAACGAAGCACATATGCCTCAGCTAAAAAAATTCACCAATCCAACTTGAATTCTCAGAACAGTTGGAATAGGCTAGAGAAGCTTTTAAGTCCAACAGTATAAATTTTTGATGTAGCGAAGAAACAGTATGGCACCAGTTTCTCAATGCCTGAGCAACACAGATTGCTTTCCAGCGGTTAAAATATCTACAAAGGGGAAAGTAAACTGCAGCCACCCAGTACAAATTCAAGGGAACAACAACCCAAGGGCCCATGATCTAAAATACAATTGATACAACAAAGGGAGGGGGTCGGAGACTGGACAACATCAAATAACTCGCTTACCACCCATCCTCTGAGCGCAAGTTAGACTATCTCTGGAAGTTGACAACAGCCACCAAAGAAAGCTGGAAAGGAAAACAAAATAAGACATCAATTGTGGAGACTATTTTTCACAAGAAAGTACTTATGTAAAACTCCAAGCATTTAGCAATGCTCAAACTGAAGAAAATGAGTAAAACAACAGAGAGGTGGAACACATGCGGAGCTTACAGGTTTCACCAACAACCTGGGCTACTGCCATGAGGACTGCTTATACCCTTCCCATCCTCCATCAGGCTCCTTCCTCTTCAACACCCCACCACCAGCCACTGAGTATATTCTTGATGGCTCCTCCAAAAAGGCCTGAGGATTGGCAACAGAGAGTTGCCTTGATGCAACAGACGCAGTTTCATCTCTCCCTTCTACATCTGGACCAAGAGGCCCCGCATTGAGGTCCAGGCCTTGTCTCCCCCATTTCTTATTACTGTCAGAACTACCATTGCTGTTGCTATCTGGGAGGTTTACAACACAAGGCCTTGAATATTGGGTAGGGACCACACCAGCAGGTGCTAATATTTGAGAATGCACAGCAGGAAAGCAAAGCTGCCCACCAGTTGCTGAATCTACATATGTTGCCGAACCACCTGAAAATGTAGTTGAGGGCAGAGGGAAGCTGGTACCAAAAGGTAAGACAGGATATTGAAATGGTGTAGATGGAAAAGGTAGCGCTGGGGAAGATGACAACACTGGTCCTCTATAGAGATCACTTCTAAATGGAGTAGCATCTGGGGGTGGAGCCAACATTCTTTGAGGCCCACCAGGTGCCACCATTTGAAAAGGCTGCTCCCCTCTATCAGGTAAGATAGACTGGATTGTCATGGTTGGATAGTGATTGCCTAGAGGAAACCATGAAGAGAAGTTACCCATGTCTCTATTATTTAGCCGAATCCCAGAAACTGATGACTGGGATGTCGGGGTGTTCCTAGTGTGCTGTCCAAGTGTTGTTGGTTCTGCAAGTACTTCATCAACAAGAGGCCCATCATTCAAATCAAAGTCCATGAGGTTACTTCCATCACAAATACGAAGTCCACCTGAAGAAGTTTTTGAGGGTTGAAGTTGGCCCTCCAGCCGAAAGCCATTGCTACTCAAGTGAATGCCAACATCAGTAGGTTCATCCACTTTGTTCAGATCAAGATCAAATCCCCCCGAGTTACGACTAGGCACAGAACCCTTTAAATCATCTTGTGCTAGATCACATTTCTTTTTGCTGCGAGAGATACCACCTGTACCCTCAGCAGAGCTTCGACAGGCCAAATCTTCCAAGATTCTTTCATCTGGAACATTCAAGTCAATGTCCAACAGAGGACGACATAGTTTAGGAGCAGCAGCCTCAGGTACAGAAACAATGGTTGGACCTGCTGACATCTCCAAAGCTTTTCTTGGTCCAGCAGGTCGAAAAGCACTTGTGGCTGCTGATCCCTTCCAACCAAGCTCTCCCTTATTCTTCAGTAAATCCACGGGTGGAACAAAAGGTCGTTTTGCAGCTGCTGCCACTGTAATTGAAGCAGGAACACTGGTAGACACAGAAGAAACTGTCAGTGGCATAGGACTAATTAACTGTAGAACAGGAGTACATCCCGAAGATCTCGATTTGTTTGGGTCTCCATATCTTCCATCATCGGAGTTGAACCCTTGATTCAGGTCAAACTCAACTTTTGCTTCCATATCTGAACCCCCTGCAGCAGTCGATGTACACTCTTCAGCTTCATCAGCTTCTGTGCCAGTCACCTTCGTTCCCCTAGATCTTCTTTGTTGCTCTGGTTCTTGCAAATGTCCAGATAACACCCTCTGCACCCTTTGAAAAGCTGGCCCTCCATTATTTCTCTCTTCAAAGTGATTACCTATAGCATTCTTCAACAAGAGCTCAACCTTGTCATCAGAAACAGCTGAACCTACATAGCTATCTTGTTTGATTTTTTGCTTCAAGGCAGACTGACTCCCGCAATCTGTCTCGTTAGCTTTTTCATCCTTCAGTTCATCCATGCTTTCAGAAATCACATCCTTGGTAGAACAAGGAGGCTTGGGATCCCCATCAGTTCTTTTTGCAAACTGCATATGCATCACATTGGCTGGTTTCTGTTCAATCTTCGCAACTGAGTTTAACTCTTCATTCTTTTCACCATCATTAGCTAGAGATGCAGATGGTAATGATCCTTCAGGATCTTTTTTCATTTCTACTTCTGAAACACTGGCCTTGCACTCAAAGCGAATAGTACCAGATGACTGTTCTTTAATATCAGATGTGCCATCTGCATTTACTTCACCACCTATTGCATCCTCAAATGTCTCTTTGCTACTAGAACCTGATGTACTATCCACATTGCATGCTGGAGGTATTTCTGATTTTACATTACTCTCTAGGCAAGGCTCTGCGGCTTCTTCTACATTACTGCTGTGAACATTTGGATGTCCAACAAGGTCCCCTATAGGTTTTTCTTGAGAAACAGAGCATTTACCCTGTGAATTCCTAGCCACTGAAGTACTGACCACAATAGCTAGCTTCTCATGTTCATCATCAACACCCTCAGCAGCCCGGCTTTGGTCCTGGCCATGGTCTTCAGTTGAAGATGACTTAACTCTTGAATCACCACCTGTGCAAGAGTTGTCAACAAGAGGAATATTTCTCTGTGGAGAATCAATCGGTGAAACCATATCAGACTTAGACACCTCCCCAGCAGCAACACTAGCAAGCAAATTCATTCCAACATCATCACCAGCTGACATGGTTGAATTTGCTTCAGCATACTTAGCACAGCTTTCTACCAATGCATTCATAGAACTAAAAGAAGCATCACATGATTTACCCAACTTATGCTCATTTCCGGATGACGAGGAAGCAGCTTTAGCAACTTCAGCTAGTTTTCTAGTATCATCACCATTCCTAGAGTGCTCTTCATCAACAGCAGCAACAGGAGAACCATCCCCCTCATCAGACCCGGTAAGCACCTCCTTGAAATCATTGCTTTGCCATGACTCTGTATTGACATCCGAAGTAATAGTAGCTCTATAAGCATCTATTTTCTCCTTGCCATCAGACTGATCATGCTTGTCAGGAAGCACAGGGGAAGAAGCTCTGCTGTTCATGACCATATGGTCTTCAAAAGAACCTCCACTGGCACTTTGAGCAGGACTGCAACCTCTGCTGGAGATTTTAAAAATTAATTTAGCACTATTCCCCTCAGCTATGGGAGTGTCAACTGCTTTCTCTGATGTTAATGTGGACTGAGATAATTTTTCTGAGCCTGGATTTCTGTGCAACGAAGAATTTTTGCTTAATCCTGTTTCCTTTTGGACCCCATGTATAGTTGATCCTGGGATGCTGTTGATCGATTTCCGATGACATGTAGAGCCACTGATGATCTTATTGGCATTAACTGAAACAGCACTACAACTCTTTGCATCTTCCTTCCCAGAAAACCCTGCAGTTTTTATATGGTCACTAGAGCATGATTGACTGTTATTGTGGGACTGACTGGAACTGCTGCTTTTTTCATCCGTTGAAGCTAGAGGAACATCAGGTACACCACTGACACCAAGGTTTTTAGATGATCCTTCTTTAAGATTATTACTCACTGATGGCAGTGCTGCTGATTTTGTAGAACCCTGAGGTGTGGATACAGATTTGACCACCGTCTCTCCCTGGACAGGCTTTGCGGAAGCAGATTTTGATGATGAAAGTTGTGCACCAGAGCTTTTCATCACAACTTCAGAGGATAGACCTGAATGCCTGTTGCCTTCAGGCAGACGTGATCTGGCAGTCCAGGGGACAGTCTGGTTGGAACCAGATCGTGCATCCATTTCAGCTTCAACCCTTTTCTTCCACGTGTCAATTAAACTTCTTGCTTTCTTCTGAATTTCCAAGTTTTTATGGGACCGCAGGTGATTCACAGACTTGCCAATGTTACACATCTGTAATGCCTGAAGATTTACAGGCAGCTTATCAAGTGCACGGAGCAAAACTAACAAAAAATCTTCAATAGATTTATCACTATCCTTAAGACCACTACCACTACCAATCTTTCCTTTGTGGACCTCCTGCAGCCACTCATCAAAAACAGGTAAGCCCCTCATCTGCACAAACCAGTGAAGGCAATCAATCTTATCTGTTGCTGCTACAACACCTGCCAGTATTGACCTGCCAATCAAGTTTATCTTTTTCTCACATTTCTCAGATTGCATAAGTTGCACTAATTTCTCAACAGCTTCAGAATCTACAAGACCCCCTTTGTCAGTGAATTTGGCAATCTCAGATTTCCAAAAGCATTCTGGTTTGTTGTTATCTGCATCACCATCATCCACTTTAGTGGGACGTTCTCGTTTAACCGGTTCAGAGCTCTGATCAACTCGATCCCTTTTCTTTCCCTTAGTTTGAGAATGGAAGGAGGAAGTACTATTCTGTACACCATCAGGAGCTGATTTTAGCTGTGATGTTGTCGGACCATTCATTGGCTTTGGAGAGCGCCCACCTGGTTGTACAGTTGCATGCATTTCTAAGCGTGTCTTACACAATAGTTGATCTACTTCTTCTTGCCGTTCCTATGATGGGGAAAAAGAGTCAACCACAAGAATGCAATTACCAATAAAAGAAAAGTAATAGAATTTAACACTCACATCAATATAATCTTGATCAGTTAACCACCATAAGCACTTGTTTGTAATGTCATAAACTCGCCTGCAGACAAATGAGCAAATTCCTGATGGAAGTTCAACACCTTTGGGAAGGAAGGCAACTTTACACGGATGGAGTAATGATGCAGCAGGAATCTCATCCTTGTGAAAGGAATAAAATATCTCGTTTGGCGCAGCTTCCAACAGGATGCCTTTGCCAAGCTTTACTTCACCAGGTCGGTAAAGCCAATTAACACCTAACTTCAACTTGTTCTCCTTACCAGTAGTCAGCGAACGAATTATACCAATGAAAGGTGGGGAATCCTGAGGTGGTTTAAATAGAGCACATTCACCAACAGTAATCTTGCGTCCATCCTGTAGGAGGAGATAGCATAAATGGGCTTTAGCCAGTCAATTAACAAATTTATAAATAGAGTTGAAAGGGTGAAAAGAAAGATGAAGCAATTATCAATATCAGATATGAACCTATAGATAAGACTTACCATCAATCAGCTGACCTAGCATTATTAAAACAGGAAAAGGAGATCCTGAATAGTAACTAATAATTGATCACCATTCCAGCTTCTATGACAGCATAAAAATTGACCACAAAGAGTAAATACTTAAAACTACTCGAGGTATTTTCCAAAAAAAAAAAAAGTTCAGAGGAAACCAAGTACTTTGCATGGAAAACCCAATAATTGCTCAACCTCTCCAATGTGTTTGAAAATTAGAGCACCTTTGCAGTATGTAAGGTTGCATTCATTCCAAAACAGATACAAAAGAAGGAGAATATGCATAGCTTTCAAACTGTATAAACTTCTGAAGAAATCTTCTCTTCTGACCTTAATTTCAAAACGTTGGTGGCCCAACAACCTCATCAAAGATAGATCACAAGGCCAACAAAACTAAAACAAAGAATCAAGCTTACCCAGAAAAAGGAGATGTTATGTTTTTCTTTTCTTTTTTTTTCCTTTGGAAACATAATCATGAGAATTAGTAGGACAGGGTCATCAACGCTCATCATCAAAAGTGACAACCTCAAATTTTTAATTGTTCTACCAAAAGAAGAGGGAAATAAGGCTCTAAATACTTTTTTTTTTTTTACAAAGCGCATCAGAACTCATCTACACATATTTGTAATATCTCTACCGAAGGTACTCAAACTTCAGATACCCCAAGTATTCTCTAGGTAACTAAGCAACGTAAAGAACAACAAATGCATAAAATAACAATTGAAGCGAAGAAGAAAAGCAAGAGTCAAAACTGTTGAAAAGAAAGGAAACAGAGAAGGTTATGAACAGATGGAAATTTGTATTCAAACAACAGCATTGTCACCAAAACTATCTGCACTCCCACGACACAATTTCAGAGCTACCTCCAACTCATTCCACCAATTTTACATCAAGCCCATCTGTTACCCCAAATAGCTTCAATACTATGTCGCCAACGTTAAGACGTAATTTTAAGAACTCAGCCTAGTTTCTCATAAGCTTCAGATTTCAAAATACACAAGCCTTAAAAGAAAAACACCAAGCCACTCCCAATCTGTCAAAATTTTCATCAGTTAAAGCAACCAGTTTCATAAAACTAGTCATTAGATTCACTAAAAATCCCAAATTTGATGCATTTCCAGTCAATCAAAAAAATCGCACAGTACCCGGTGTATTCCATTCCCAAAAAACCAATCCAACATTGCAAATCCCGGAAAAAGCCATCACTGATCCAAAGAAGCAATTTAACCTCCCTCACCCCAAAAAAAAAAGAAAAAACAACCGACCAAACCGAGAACAGATACTAAACCGGAAAAATCGAGAACAGGGATTCACCTTGTAAAACGAATTAGCTGGAGATAAACACGAAGAAGAAGATGAAACATCACCACTCACAGCAACCGAATTGCTACGAGAAGGTTCTTTCCACATGTGCCGAGTCCTTTTCCTCTCCTCAGCTGACCGCCCATGCATAGCCTTGCATTTTCCCCTTCGAGTACCATCAATCCCCTCCCCTTCGTTTCAACCTCCAAACCCCTCTTTACAACTCCCTTAAGTCTCTTGTTTTTCCCCAAATCCAAACACTAAGATCCAACAAAAACCCTAAATTTCACTCCGCAATGAGTCCGGATCCCGCCAACCTTCGATTTCTCACAATTAATCAACCCAACAACGCCTCCCCAGATATGACTCAGAGATAACTCGAGCCGCCGAATCGATCTAACGAAAGAAAACTCGAGATTCTAGAGAGAGAGAGAGCCCAAGACAGAGAGGGAAAGAGACGACAAAAGGAAAGGTGTGTTTGGGTACTTGGAAGAGAGAGAGAAAAAACATGGGGTCCGGGCAAGGGCTGGGCAGATCGGGCAGAGTCGTGATAGCGTTACAAGGCGGTGACATAAGGGTGACAGGTTTAGATTAGATTCGCGATGTGTCAGTGTGACAAATGTAATGTTGACGGCTGATTTTTACTTAGAAAAGGTGGCGGTTGACTTGGAATTTGTTATTATTTGGTGGGGTCTCATATAACCCGCAATTTTGAATTATTCGAATTATAACATATTTTACAAAATTCCAATCTGTGATATCTTACATTAAGCAATTAGTTGAATACTAAAAAATGGTGTTGGGTGGGGGCTGCAACTCCAGGTGCAGGTCACATGTGGGCATATGATGGCAGAAGTTAAGGTTGTCTTGAGATGTTCCAACACATATATATTAGTAAAGTAAGGATGTTATGATGACGATGATGTAAATGTTCTGTTCCTGAATTTTTATTTTTCAGTTTTTTCTTTTCTTTTCCCTGCAATCACACCCTTCTAGTCATTTGTCAGAAAGTACTGCAATCACTGACTTCGATGGACAATCTTGTCTCTGGATAGCTGTGCTTAATGATTTAGGCTGTTTTTTAATAAAATATTTAATTTTTTTAATTCAATACTCAAACTTTTTATTAAATTTAAAAGCTATAAAATATGAATATATATATATATATATATATATACCGCAGACCAACGACAATATAGACGCTTTGTTAATGCAGAAGGATCCGTAATGATAGAGTAGCCTTCTTAACATGATCACTGACGTACCTTCCCTCTAAAGAAATTGTATAAAGTGTGACAAACATGCCATCAAAAGCAAGGATTTTGACCTTTCCAGCAGTTGATAGTACTCAAACATCGCATTGAGCATGCCTAACGGATTCGATTAATCAGAACTCCTTTGAATACCCTTAATTTGCACCGTTTTAATCGAACGTCAAATGCTATAAGCTAACCGTGACCTATGCACCAATTGCAACTGCAACTGCCTTACCAGCTCATTGCTCGTCACATAACGATAGTTTTTGAAGACACGGAACAAGCTAGCGATGCTAAGACACAACGACCCTACGAACGCGTGTTGTGTGACATGCATGTTCAGATTCTTTCCTCTGCGTATAACACTGGCGTTTGATAAGAGGAACCCAGGATGCTCTTCAAGCATGCTGATAACCTTTTAAAGTAACTAAAGCGTCAATCTCAATAGTAACATGAAGCCCACAAACAAAGCAACCTTTCTTGGTTATAAATTCAGTCATTTTTATGCAGGGACATGGATGGAACGTTTTAGAGATTTTAAGTTTTAATTTTTAATTTTTATCTTAAGCGATATGAATAGAACACGTCACCTGTCATGATCACTAATTAAGAGTTGTTTTGCAAAAAATTAAGATATTTTAATATTGGTTTTAAAATTTTGAAAATAGTCTTTTTAAAAGTGTGGTTAAGCAATTTATAAAAGCTTCTTAAAAGCCTCTAAGCATTAAGTTCTTAACACTTCAACAACTTGACAGGTATCCCAATGTCAAGCAGGATTTAAGACAGTCCAATATTATATACCTTTATCACCAATTAAGAGGGAAGTTGTTTCGAAATAATTCTCACAAAAAAATAAATAATATAAAATTTAAAAAAAAATTAACCTTCATATGACTGCTTGAACTGGATTTGTTATTTGATTTTAAAGTATTGTTTTCTAAATAGTTATTAAGTCTCTTGTTATGAGAAAAGATGAAACATATTGTTTTCCGTACCAAAAATCTATCACGTATTTTTGTCATTACAAGTACTATACCAAAAATGGTGATATTGTATGACAACTGAGAATGCCAAATTGGTTTATAAATCCTGAGGTGGTCAAGGAGAATTTTGCATAGAAAGGAAATCGGGACTCTTCGAATTTTATAATTTGATCACCATTGCATTGAGGTTGTCCCTTTCTGATTCTAAAATTGGATTACTGTTATTTATCCCATGCGTCCATTGAAAGAAAAGGACAACCCTTGGAATGCACAACACAAGTTGGCTTCAACTTGACCTGGCTTTTCCAATTTTCACCCAGTCCATTGTCACACGTCCCTTCGCTCTTCAGAACTGACAATTTCAGTATAGTAAATCTTTAAGATATCTGTTGACCTGTCTGAAAGTTCTTGTCCACGGGACACATTTCTGTAGCCCCTATGTACAGCAGTTTCAAAAGAACTTGTGGTTCTTATAGATTCAGAAGAATTTAAGCAAGCGATCACACAGGGAACAGGTCCTCCATTCCACTTCTTCTGTAACATGTCAAAAACTGCACAAGCCAGCAGCATTTTCTCAGCCAATAGATTCCAGATTGTGTCCTGATGCAAAATTTTTAGGACCACAGCTGTAACTCGGTGTTCCTGGAATTGTAGAGAAGTCGTAAAAGAAAGTCCAAACAGTAAAAACTCGTGACTAGATGAGACAGTTAAATGCGAGTGTTCTACTTACGATGATCCTCATGTTTCTGTGAACTTGAGTAAACTAAAATAATTCAAGAAACGGGCGAGGGACAGCAAATCTTTGTATAGGATTCTTATGTAAACACGTGATAAGAGAACTGACCGTCAATGTTCAAAGAACACTGATTTAGCACCCGCATATGATGCTTAATTTCATTTGCATGGTTTGGAAAGTGTTTGCAAAGTAGTAAGGGTAAATGAATATGGGCAGATAATCTGATTTTCTGGACTGCTATTTCTTTTCTGTGCCAAGGATCTTCAAATGAACTTAAAAACTGATTCTAATGGGTTGCAGGCGAGATCTCTGCACTTCTGCAAAATTGACTTCCAAAAAGATATGATCCTGATTATCATTGCAAATACTTGGACCTTAAAAGAGATAAATTAACGGCAACGATCACTGTTCTAGAAAAACATGCAGAAATCTTGATAATGTCAAACCTTGGACTCCATCCAAAGAGGAACGTAGAGAAATCAACAGGATCATCATAGTCAATTAGACCAAAAAAAAAAAAGAAGAAGAAGAAAACCTAGTTTTTAAAACATAACCAATAAAAGTTTTCCAGAAAGCCAACTCATTAGCAGCAGCAATGTTGCATGAGGAATCATCACATACAGCTCCACATTCTGCAGATTGTTTAACTACCAGAACAATGTTAATAAAGACTACTATATCAAGAGAAGTCAATCGATGTTAGACCATGTGAAAGGATGACTATATATGGGGAACAGATACCAAAATCTAAGTACAATCATAGAGCATTTATCATCCTCTTCATCTCATAGAGCATTTATCATCCTCTTCATCTCAGCAGATCTCCTGGGATCCGGCTCTTCTATTGCTCTCTCACTTAGTACATGCTTGATACGACACATTGACTTCCTCACCTGAATTATGACGATTGTTGACAAATACAAGATTAGCAATTGGGTTGCCAAGAAACTGGAGAACAAGAAGATATTTCCGACCCAAATAAATAGACACAACAGAGCATAAGTCCTTTCCAAAAACCGTAACTTTTGAACTGGGAGTCTAAATAACATAAAATAAATGTAGAAACCTTTCTCAGAAGATAAGATCAACTCAGTTTCCAGTTGAAAAGTATCTTAAAGGCTTCTTATTGTTTGTACAACGGAGGAAAGGAGCTAACTAGAAGCCTTAAAACTTTTACTTTCAACAGTCTGCAATCTTTTTAAGCTAACAGTATTTCATGTTATATCCATTAATCCTACAAAGCAAAAAAGAATGGCATAATCAGTTTTCAGTTGCCTCACAGTAATTATCCATTATACAGTTAGTTTTTCAGGGAAAAGAATGTAACCATCATGAAGAGTTGGCAAATTTTAGATTCAAAAGAAAGTCCAATGTAACATTGGAAGGCACCAATTCTCCTTCTGTTTCATCATTCTTTAGTTTCTTCAACCATAGAAAGCCAAATTAGAGAATAGGTCACTTAAGCAACATTGATTTGTAAAAACAACTCAAATATCAATTTCAATGTCATAAATGCATCCAAACTGGGCAAGTAGCATATCTTGGCACATTAGTGATGGATCCTAATTCAAATGTATTAAACATCTTTTGTTGAATGCTATCAGTGCAAAGCTTAGGTGATGCAAATTATGCAGCACATCTAACTAAAAGAATATTTGACTGGATTAATTTTACTTGGTTTGAAAAGAGGTGCGTTGTTGCTATAGAAGAAGAGATTCAAGGGGCTATTTTTGGTACTGACAACATACTGTATAATAGTTTTTCCTGGTAAATCATACCGCATCAAATTGCAAACATATAGGCAAGTTTTCACCTTGGGTAAGCGCTCTGGATTTGGAAATTGAAGGTTCTGGGACTGAAGCATCTGACGCTGAGTCATCAACATGTTTTTCTCTTTCAACAACACATACCAAAGCTTTTGAAGATCATCCCACGACTTCAGACGCAGTTCAGAAGCTTTCCAACTTCGACCTGGCAGCAATTAAAGGTAATCAGGTTATCATTTAAAGCACGTAGCTTTTTGTCTAAATGAAATGAAAATCTTCAATCAAACTTTCAGTATAAGTCTACCGCAATGCCGATAGTACTCAACCACTGAAATCTCTCATACCATAGACAGGTTTATTGTCTTCTTGTTTCCTATCTGCCTCGAAGAACTCCTCAAGGGGGTTTTTTCCAGACTTAGTTGTACCAGCGGCAGTAGCAGCACTGGCAGCAGAGGTTTCAGATTTTGCAGCAGAAGAGAGTGTTCTCCCAATAACTCTTCTTACAAACATGGTTATATCAATTTCTGCATATTATTGCAAAGAAAGAGCATTAGGACTTCACATAGGAATATGTCTGCACATATTTATAACGTATGCACACGGCCATTTGTCTTTGTGCCTTTTTAAAATGAATTACTGGTTCCAAGACCAGTACATAGTTTTTCTATCCTAGTGAAACGGCCAACAGTATACATATGTTACAAAGAAACAGAAAATGAATACATAACAAAAACCACAACAAGCCTTGCGAAAAGGGCAGTGGTATAACAGTTCACAATTGCACATCATTTTTATCTATTAAACATTAATAGATACTTAAATTCCACTACATAGATCCTATAAATTATAATCAGTCTTTCTATTTCAGCAAAATAACCTTCCATTAATTCAACTTTTCCAGTTCAATCAAGATGTTGTTTACCTCAACTTCCATGATATAAGAAGGGAAACAAGTATCATTAGACCAATATATGTCATGTAACCATAGGCATCAAAGGCACCAACAAGGATAGAACAGGATAAACTAGCAAATCAGTTTTTTTGGGTGAAAACAGTAACTGAAAAGACCTTAGTAAGAAAGCAAGACACCATTATGCAACAAAAATCCTGGATCCTATTTGAAGATCCACAGAACAAGAGCTTATCTTTAGTGGGTTCACAAAGCATCATGATGCTTGTCCTTAAGGTCCTCAGCTAAAGCATAGAAACCTATAGGTTATTTGACAAGGTAAAACAACCCATCCCGATGCTTGAAAACAAAACAATTCTCATGATCATTGATTGGAATTAGGATGCTCCCAAACAAGATGAGCCACATTAATCACAAATAAGAGCAAGAGTATCAGCTATGATACGTGAGATTATCACAAACCAAAACAAGCCAACATGAACAAAGAAAATGATTATACCTATAAGACAATCATTATTTTGAGAATCAACTAGATCAACAATGTAGCAGAGCCGTAAATAAAAAATTTAAGCTACGAAGTTTCAGTCGAACTCAAAATGAAGAACACGATCCCTTAATGTCTAATAAAATGAAGTAAAATAGAAGAAAATAAACACAAGAAGAAACGAGGGAACGGCATGTCAAAGGAAATAAACAACCAATCAGTTGGAAATTTCGTCGAACAGTTGGCGAGCCACATGCTGATGACCACAAAAAGACCAAGGAAGGAAAAGTAGAGAAAACATAAAGCCATAATAAGTTAAGCTAAGAAAAAGAGACAAACAAGACATGGCTGATCCCAGAAATGACAAGAAAAGAAGCATACATGGTGATGAGTAATGGAAGGAGCTTAGCTCTTGTTGTCACTGCAAGTAGAACAGAGGTTTCCGGAAAGTATAGATATCATTGGGCCAGTTTGCTGAATAGGCTAAATCGCTATACCCAATATCTTTGAGACTGGAATGATAGTCAAGTCCACAATATATAACAGATTTAAGATTTTAAAAAAATTATCGATTAAAAGTAAATAAAATTAAATAATTAAAAATATTTTTATTCAAATTTTAATTAAAAATATTATTAAACAAAAATTTATTTATTTATTTTTATTTATAAAAACTTATTATTTTACAAAAATTTAACAGAAGATAAAAATTATAGGAAAGGAGGATTAAAAAGCCAATGAAAATAAGTTTTAAAGAATATATTATAATGACAATTGGGCATAAAAGGGTTTGCTTGTTTCCTTTTTAAATTTAGTAAAACAATAATTATGAAAATCATAAAAGTGATTTTTTATTTTTCTATAATTTGATTTATTAGTAATTAAATATATAATAAAAAATATGAATAATTTAATTTAATATTATATATTTAACTAACTAAAATCAATTATTAACATGAAATAGGAATAATTTAATTTAATTTAATTTAATAATTATTAATAAATATAATTAAATTTAAAATATCTTCAAAATATATATATTTCATATACGATTTGATTTAATAATTAAAATATATTCAAAGTAAATATTAATTTATAAATTATTTATTTTAATAAAATAGAATCATTTTATTATTAATTTATTAATAAATATTATATACTAATTTTAAATAAATTTATTTGATTAAAAATAATTTATATTTAATATTTAATTATTACCAATGATAAAAATATAACTAAAATAAAATAAAATATTGTTTTTATCTAAAAGAAAAATGTAAACTAAAACTAAAAATCACAACAAAAATATATAGAGATAGAACCAAACGGTCCCCTTAGTTAATTATGATTTATCTTCATTTTTATTAGTATGTCTTATTCTAATTTAAATTTGTGTATATCTAATTCCCAATTTATTATAAGATTTTGTCTATAAATAAGAGTTTTAATTTTTATATAAACAAAAATGTAATATGAATCTGTAAAATAGACTCTTAAAATAAAACCATGTAAAGTTTTGGGATTTCTCATTCAGTCGTAGTTCATGGGTACTAAGTACTAAGGCAATTGATATGAAGCAAAAATCTGCGGTACTGTACTTGAATGGATTGGGCCAAGTAGTCATTTACAGCGCTTCAAATCACTTAGTGCCGTTTTCTCATGTGCCCTTTATTTTAACAGTAACTAACTACCTCATTTATTTTTTTCTCTCTCTAGTTGGATGTTGGTGGGACATGTTGGCACACAGAGAACGGCTCGGGAGATTTTAACCGTTTACAGAGACTTCGGCCTGTATTCTTGCCATAGCTTTCTAATTCCTTATTTGGTTGTCTACGCAAACATAGGTAAGTCAAAAGGACTCTGATCCAAAGCTAAATGTAGTTCCTGTAAGGGTAACTTCAACATTCCAATGCCATAATAGGTTTTGTGCGGACAATTATGCGTACATTCAGGGACCCGCAGGATACACCAAACACTCATTAAATTATAGTTAAAGATAATAATATTCTTATTAGGTTTTACTAAATTTTATTTACATATTTACGTAAATATAAATTTTACATAAATATATAAAGACGGGCAAAAAAAAGAGCACATAGATCATTGTGTCTTCACATCAACATACTGAGCAGAAAGAGAGAGGTCAACTACAATAGGTACAGTAGGCCAATACTCAAACCTACTCAACCCCAATAAAAGGGACCAAAAGGCCTGAAGTGCCAGAGAATTTTGCCTAGCTGTGGTCCTGCGTCAGAAGATTGAAGAAATGAAAGCAACACCCATGTTCTCCGCAAGTCCCATGCACTTTTCTTTCATCCTACTCTATCCTCTGACGTCCTTAGCCATCTCAACTTCTGTTAGTTTTTCTTTTATTCGGGTATAAAACATAAATCCTTAAATAGAATAACAACTTACAAACCATTAATAACTTATTCAACCTAACTGATACTAACAAACTCTATTTTTGTTTTTAACCAGCTACTGTCAAAGCCCTAGGTAACTCACGAAGGCCATGATTTGAACCTGTAATATCTAGACCCAGGAAATGATATATTCTATTATGCTACATACAACCTATCAGCATTTAAGAAACAACAGAAGGTTTGCGTGTAAACATCTACATCTTCAGCCATGCATAACGCAACAAGAATGGACAAATACATACATACGGCTAATACATGAATATCACGTAATATATGTAAAACGAAGCGGAAGCTTATACCTC
>JANSVA010000007.1:27170162-27195421 GCA_025504915.1 Erythroxylum reticulatum | reverse complement strand
TCAGTTTTCTTAAAAACAGCTTTTGCGGTGAAAAAAAGTGCTTATTCACTTTCCAAAAGTTGAACCAAACAGGCACTAAGTAACTATCACTCTCATCTTGCTTGGAAGATACCGAAGGATGAATGAGAAAAGCGAATAGAACGAAACGCTATTGGATTTGGAGTAGATAAAGGTTCTGAAATCGTATTGACGTTATAGCTCTCTCCTATATGATAGGGAAAACCTAAACTTTTGTCATAGGATACCGTATTAAACCATAAAGGTAAAGGCTTTTAGCTTTAGAAATGAGAAGAATCGGCTTTTAACATATAAAAGGATGGGATTCTCTCACTTTGTAAGAAGAATTGAAGAGTGTATGCAACTTTTCAGGATCATATGTAATGCCACGCCTTAAAGGTCATTTTGATGTATGTGTAAACTTATAATGTCCCGTGGTCTCTTTACAATAGATGATTCAAGTGTACCTGCAAATAGAGTTAGAGGTAAATTTGACAAAGCCAATTTTAAAATCAGCTTTCCATTTATTAAAATATATTATTCACTTATTTCATAAAAGAATACAATTTTGACAATTATTTTATATCTCCATACAAATATACGACTCTTTAGAAAATCAACCAAATATTAACGACAAGAAAAAATTCTCCTTATTGCAACAGCAGAAAGATACGATAATAAACTAAATGATGAAACAAAAACTAAGATTTAAAATAAAAATCCCTCTAATGTAGAGAGAAATATCACAGAACAACTCGATAAGTAAATCCAGTAATAAGCTTAATAAGGATTTACAGGAAAAAAAGTTCAATCTCTCACCTCATAAGATTGAAACCAAAGTTGATTACAATCAACAAACACTCAAACCAATCATAAAATCAATCAAATAAAGATAAGAATCTAACCCCTTTTTTTGCTTTCTCACTTTTAGATATTGTGACTGTGCTTTCTATCTCATACGCAGAGAAAGACTCAAATGAACTATTTATAAATTTTTTTGACTTGATAGTTACATTAGAATTCTAACTGAACTCAATTAGTTAGATCACGTCTTATATTACAACACATTCTGTAATAAGATGAAATCCACTTTTTAACAATCAACATATTTAAGTCTTAGAGACCTATTCATAAGTGAGGAAGACATTTTATGAAATGAATATGATGCAAAAAGTGTGTATCAAGAGGTGATGAATTGAGACGGCAATCATCTTAAAAGATAAGATGACTATAAGAAAATGAGTTATAACCAATACATATTTTATATATTTTAAAAAGTTAAATCTAAATAAGTTGAACAGTTTAAAATTTTATTAATTTTAAAATTTCAAAAAATAAGATAAAATATTTAAATAATAAAAATTTTGAACGCCCAACGTTACTTACTCTAATAGTAATGTGTCAAACTTTTGGAAATTCGCGTGGAGCATTTTATGCTTCCAAATGTATAAAGAAAGAGAAGGCGGCAACTTCACGTTTTATATTTTCAAAAAGTTGAGGATCTTGTTCGGTGACCAAACATGAAACGTCCCTTAATTCGGTGCGGGTCCTGTTTTCCCTCCACTCCTTTCTGTCACGCCAACCAATCCTTCCCAAGCAAACTCAGTGCGCACTTTTATGTAGACGTGGCAAACGTGATTTAATTTGATATAATTTGTAATTAATAAATTTACATTTAAATCTAAACATATTATTTTTAAAATTTAAAATTTTAAACTAAGATGAGACCAAACTTTATAGTTTGTCCTAATCCAAAACTTGATTGTATATATAAAATCAAAATAGTCCCTTCGTCATGTTCTATTTTTTAGGAAATATTTTATTTACATAAAAATAGTAATATGAATGAGATGGAATATAATGAGAATGAATATAATTATTATAATTATAATAATTAGATAAGAAGAAGGAATGATTACCATAACTATTCATAATAGTTGGTTTATTAAAAATATTAAGAAATACATTTTTGTTAAAAATTTATTTTACAACAAATTTTAATATATTTTAATTAATTATATTTGATTGCTAAAAAATAGAACAAATATAATTAATTAATTATATTTTAATTACAAAAAAGAAGAAGAATTTAAGTGTTATAGATTCACAGACATGACATGTGGCAAAGACTGCCACGGCAATGACACTTCTGTTATTAAGAAATGAAAATCATCATTTCAGACATAAGGGTATCGAGTAATCATTAAAAGTGAGATTAAAAAACCATTCATATAATAATAATACATAACCAATCAAACATTTTTCATTTCTTACCAATTGATATTAAAATAAATCGAAAGGGTGTAGTTTTACAAAAATTTCAATTTGACTTCAGTTATTTTTAAGGTTCTGTCACAATTAATTGTAACTGTATTTGTTGGTTATTAATATCAGCAACTGATAATTTTTCAGTACAAATGAAAATAGAAAAATAAATACGAAATTAAACAGATTAACACCGAATTTTGGTAACGCAATTCGACACTTTCTGCTTACATTTATAGGACCTTCAGTTATTTTAATTTTTTCACTAACAACAATAATTTTATACAAGGTTTTATTGAGTTGACACTACTTAACTTTCGACACTATCCCTTTTCCTCATTACCTGTGAAAGAATTTCACACTTAATAGTACGATATCCTAGTACTAAACTTAATATGAAAATTTTTCTCGACAATCTTGTAACAAAAGAACACTAAATAAATAACTTAAATGATTAAACAAAAATTAACATAAATAAGAACACTTCAAAAAAAAACAAAGAAACAATTTCTCAATATTTTAAGCTCTTCTGAAGATTAATATGACTGTTGTTTGCCAATGACACTAATTGATTCACAAAGACACAACTGCGTCGTTAATACATTCACCAAGATAGATTTACGCAGCCCACAGAAAAACCATTAACAATTGTTGTTGCCCAAGATGGAGTTGTAGACACACACCACATGCAGCAAACCAAAAACGTTGTAACCAAGAAGTCACGCGCCCATAAAGTCACACCTGTCAAATCTGCCGCTACCTTCAAATATTCTACACTCCGCTTCAATGTGATCTGATACACACATACTCCTATTCCAATTTTCACTCGCACACCTTCAGCCAATCATCAAACTAAGTAATGACGCAACATCCCTTAAATCACCAAAATCATTAGTTCAAGGCTTCGCAATTCACCCACGACTGTAATCATCATTGAAACTAAAGAATCACCAAAATCACTCACGTGTATTGACCCTATCAAGGGAACGACCAGCCAAAATCTTCACCAAATCACTAATGTTTCAAGTGCAGAACTTGGGTCACGCACATAGGAATCTTTTTGACAAGAAAATCAGCCACACTCCTTTAGCTCTCTGATAGTATACTCCATATAACAACAACATGATGTGCCTATATATGCTCTATCAACCAATCAAGACACCAATTAAAAAATCACTTAGGCAGGCCTACCTTGCTTCAACATAAAGAAACATAATGTCTATCCATAATCTAACATAATCCACTTAAACTTCAATTGGAGATAGACTTCTAATTTCACCGCAATTTTTATAGTAGAGTCCAACTCAAACTCTTTTCGTATTTTGTCTCCTTTCACAATTCTTCTCTATTTCATGAAAGTTTCTTTCAAACTTTTGCGAGAGTGAAGAAAAATGCCTTTAGGTTGGATTTGATGTAGAGATGGTTGGTAAAAGAAGGATAAAGTAAGCACGCTGAAGAATAAGGGAATGGTAGAAAAGAACAAAAAGAAAAAGAAAGAGAAGAATAAAGCTGAGGATAAGAGCACGTCCAGGTGCTTCGTATGCAATTGGTAATGGTCGTTTTGACGACGGCGCTCGCAACGTCTAGAGAAATAATAGATTAATGGGTTAAATTAGAATCGGATTTTGGAGTTTGAATCTCCTAAAATTTAATCAAATTTGAATTTCAATAATATATTACAAACTCAATCTAATCTTGTATCAAAATTGGAATTACACTAATATGATACAAACTCAATCTAATTTTGATACTAATAAAAGTTAAATTAATAATAAGTCAGTTCATTTTATTCTTATTTCTATAGGTAGAATTAAAATTATTAACCAATAATTTAAAGATCAAATTGGAAGTTAAACTAATAAGAGTTTAAAACATTATTAGAAAAAATTGTGCTAGTTATAAAAAAATTTAAATGTTAATTGAAAAAGAGATTATTAAATAAAAATTAATTGATTTATTTTAGTTTATAATATCAGTTTTTAATAACAAAAATTATTAAAGTAAATCGAACTTAAGGGTTAAAAATTGAACTGAAAAATTGAACAGTTCAAGATTATTCTAATTGAACAGGTTAAATAGATTAAAATTTTTTAATCGTTGTTATTAACATTAATTCAAAATATATTTTAATAGTTAATATTTATTTTATATTAAATATGATTAGGTTAAGAGGACACAAAATAAGAATTTAAATATTAAATTATTAGTTTTAGTTAATTTTAATATTTTATTTAAAATTATAATTAAAATATTCGTTTTTCTTTAATTTATCATATTATGATTAAGATTTCAATGACAACTTAATTAGTTTTTTAATGCAAAGTTACTCATAATTAATGAATACTTAGGACTTTAACATTATAACTGAAACGACCACTGTTTACTAAATTAATTTTACCTGTTCAATTCAACCCAAACCCTACGGGTATTGATGTGATTTGAGCCTTCATGAGTAGTTTTCACTTTTCAGACCAAAGTCGTGGCTGTAATCAAAACTAAAGGCGTTCTCTTACATACTTTTCTATTGACAAACGTTGAGTAACCGTCCAACTACTATTACACCAAATGACATTACCAAATTTTACCACCGTAACCCACCATCCTGTCATGGGTCATCCATGACGTTTTCTTCTTCATTTTTTAAAAAAAAAAATAAGTATTTTGCATTCAAAATTAGATAAATATGTAAGATGTTTGAACATTACAAAAGAGATTCAAAATAGGAGCTTCCTAAGTTGAAGGAATGGACCGTGAGAATAGAATTATGAATTTTTTCATATAATTATTAAAAGGTACATTAAACTCTCATTATTTGCATGATATGAGCGTTTGGCCACTGCAAAGCAGGACCATTGTGGACCATAGATTCATCCGTTTACGTTTTACCAGTTGAAAAGAATAGGTGGGTAGTGGCTATAAAGAGACTTGTAGCTACAGAATTCAATCTCCTGTTCAACATTCCTCACCTTGTCTTCTTAATTTCCACGAAACCAAACCAAAACAGAGAGATGGGTAATTGTCAAGCAGTAGATGCAGCAACTCTAGAAATACAACGCCCGAGTGGAAAAGTAGACAAGTTGTATTGGCCCGTTAGTGCTGGTGAAGTTATGAAGATGAACCCCGGTCACCATGTTGCTCTTCTTCTCTCCACCACCTTGTATCATTCGACAACCAAAGGCGCAGAATGTCCCAACAACACTTCTACCGGTGATGACCATAGCAAGAACACAAGTTCTGTCCGTTTAACGAGGATTAAGCTTCTCAGGCCTACGGATACTCTTGCTCTTGGCCATGTCTATAGGCTCATCACCTCCCAAGGTGCGCTGAGTTTGATTTTCGACCTTATTTTGTTTCTGTCTCCTGTTAACTTGTATTGGAGATGTAATGGAGTTTTTGTTGTCTTTATGGTATTTTAGAGGTTATGAAAGGGATGAGGACGAAGAAGCAAGCAAAGCTGATGAAAAACCAGTCAGAATCCGGCGAAAAGCTTGACTGGGTGAGAGAGGAAAGGAGTTCGGGGTCGGATCTAGCACAAAAAAGATCAGAGCTTTATAAGGAAAATCAGGTAGACTTCTCATCATTCAAATGTTCCCTCATCAATTTGCAGAAGGAAGATCTGTGAACTTGGGCATGAACAAGAGTCGCCTTTTAGCCTAATGATACTTAAATTTGTTGGATTTCAAGTTCTTGGTTATTAATCTTGTTATGTTATTTCAAAACATTTATTTTCCAATCATGTCAAAAAATTTCAGGTGACGAAAAATGAAAGGAATAAACCAAGGACAGTAGTCTCTACCAACCCAGCAACAGCTAGATCAAGGACATGGCAACCGTCGTTGAAAAGCATATCTGAGGCAACCAGCTAGCTAATCACGTCCTTCCAATACATGAGCAAGTGGGCTCATCAGTGAAGAAGTTTCCAGTCTTGTAAAAAAAAACTGTGGTCCAATACAGATTAGCGATGGACATGGCCGCAGGCTGATTAAATTCCCTCAAAGTGAGGATCTAGAAGACGCTTGTAAGCAACAGCTGTTCTGAAATAATGAAATCCAATCAGGGTTTTTGCGTATGGTTTAAGTTTTAGTTTGTGTTCTTCAGTCAATCAATATCCTACCAGAAAACAAAAGTTGGTGTTTATCGTAAACACTTATTTCATATTGAAGTAGAAGGACGCAGTGCAGCTAAGGAGAATCGAGTATGTGAACGAAAACAAAAGTTTATCAGGCCCTGTCCGGGTTATATCATCATTTTATCCACACAAGAAATTTCCGGAAACTCTCCAGGATAATAGCAGAATGGAAAAAAAACATAATAAGACGATATTTTGTGCCCTTGATGTATAGATTCATCTGTACCTGAAACTTGACAGGATGAGGCCTAAATCACTAAACACTTATTGAGTTCGTTATAGGAAAGGACAAAGAAGACTGCAAGTATAGATGGATTGATATTTCCGGCATTCATCTGCTCTTAAGGTACTAACGGACCCGCAATAAATTGAAGAAAAGGAATTATAAATGTGGAAGGACAACCTTTTCTGCATATTACTATTTAATGTGGTCACCATTTTTCAATAGAAAAGGTAATGGCAACTTGGTGTGGTCTCAAGATAGAAACCCTGCAGAAATTATAAAGTGACTTCCTTAAACATGATTGGAAGTTATCCAGATGGATATCAAGTCTCATCAGTTCATTGAAGATCTCTTCTTCTAATTATACTAATCATGATGAAAGAAAGTACAGATTGAGTCACTATTTTAAGTTAATCTCGCGAAAGGCATGCAAGATTAGCAATCAATGTCTCTGATAGGCATTGAGTGCTATACAGACATGATTTACAGAAATCAGAACACGAGAATCTACAGTAAGTTGTAATACTTTGCAATAAAACAGGATTTCTTGCCTCTTAGGCGGTGAACTGTCACTACCTAGTTAGCAGTGGGAGGTCCCTTAGTGCCTCATCTCCTTTAATGCGAGATTAGTTGAGAGTGAAAAGTATTGGATTTGTTTATTTTACTAATTTATTATTTAATTTTAAATTATTAATTTATCATATAATTTATAAAAATTTTGTATTTATTTAATATGCACTTAAAATTGTGATATATATATATATATATATATATTAAAAAATGAATTCTGCCGCTAAAAGAAGCTAAAATAGAGATGAAAGAAACCTTAACATGAAGTGTGCATTAACACAAACAATGTGAACATGTTAGGGTGTTTTCCAAATAACAATGGATAAAAGACTTCATTAATTTAAACTATCTAATTTTTTAGTTTATTTTTTTAACTTTTTTGTTCGATTTATTTTAATAATTGTTGTTGTTAAAATTGATGAATTTTTTGATTAATCAGCCAATTTTTATTAATTAATTAATTTTTATTTTATAATCTATTTTTTCAATTAAACTTTAAATTTTAAAAATAATATCTTTCAATCATATTTTAAATTCTTTAATCTTATTCAATCTTTAATTATTTTTACGATATACAATATTTATTAATTTTTTTAAAATTTAAATCTCTTATTTTATTTCTACTAAATTTTAAGAAATCCCTGCTGTAGAAAACAGAAGAAGACAGCTTTAGAATTTGACCTTAAGGTATGGTACGGTGGTGGGAACATAAGGATAGGAATGTATCACTGCACCTTTATTTATTACATTTAATAAAAATAGGAGTTGAAGAATATTTGAACATATTTTAAATTTTTAATTAAAAAAAAAAGAAAAGAAAAGAAGGCCATTCTTTTTGTTAAATACGCCAAAATGACGCTCCACTTGGCAGAAGTGTAGGACAACTGCAGGCAACTCAGAGTTAGAAAATTCGCTAAGCTGCATGCATTGCCAAGTGTGGACCATCAACTGTTTATAACATTTCACAAAATTTATTGCAGTATATAAAATTTGTCTCTTGTAAAGAGAAATCATTGAAGAATGCAGCAAATGATCATGGTCAGTAGGGCATCCCATACCTGATTGATCATCTGCTATACCTGTCACCAACTTGAGCCTGTCCATTAATGTCCGAGGACAACAGCTCCTAAAATGAGGTGTACCATAATCAATGGTCTCTAATTGGCATTAGCAGGTTAGCTCAAATTTCGTAGTCCAGGCAGTTATGTCTCATTTCTTGATGGCAGAAGACAATGTCCCCCTATTTACCTTTTCTTTCTCCATTTCAGTCAGAGATTAACGGCTAAATTTTCAAAAACACGATTCATTATTAAACTGTCGCTTGGCTTACCAGTGGCTGGCTTAATGCTAGTTGGTATTGTTTACGAGTTTTCTTATGCATCCCACAGTTTAATCGGTACGAGTGGTAGGTACATGCTTCCTCCTCATTTAAAAAAAAGCAATAACAAAAATGCCGAACCATTGTATAAACAAACTCATTTAATACTACAAGAAAAGTAAGAATTATCGACAGAAAATATATCGTTGCAAATTATTGACGAAAAATTCATTTTTATTGATAAAATTGACGAAAAAATTTTCGTTTAATAACAGTACTAATATTCACTGCTAAATATCAAGAGAAATCATCCGGGTAAATTTTGCAATGAATTTTAGCGACGGTATAAGATTTCCGTTAGTAAAGGGTTTAATGACGGTATAAGATATCCGTCGGTAAAAAGGCGGAAATTATTGGTGAAATAATCTTTTTTTAGTTTACCTATGAAAAATTTCGTCGGTAAATTCTTTTTAAATTTTAACTTACCCGACATCTCTCCACACCTGTGTCTTCCTACGTCTCCTCTTTGGCTTTCTTCTCTTTGGTTTCTCTGTTGTAGACTCTTTTTCTGCTCGTCAGCGTTGTCTTCTCCGACCATTATCATCGTGTCTTTTGGTGGAGATATTTTTGCAACTACTGGCAATTGTTTTTTCATATATTGGATGAAAGTTAATTTAGGTATTTGATTATTTTCATTTATTTGTATATTTTGTGATTGGAAAACAACTTTAAGATATAAATGTTAGTGATAGAAGAGACAAAATGTAATTTTAGTTGTGATATTGGGATAAATTTTTGATGCATGTAAAGTGTTTGATGAAATGTTTGTTCTTTGAAAAAATGATTTCAGTTCTTTATTTTCAGTTCTTTTTTAGTATAAATTTCATAATTTCAATTCTTTTACTTGAAATATGATATAATTTACATTGATATTTTTGTAATGCATTATGCTTAGATTATAGTATAATATGATATGCTTAGATTATATTATAATATGATTATAGTATAAAATGAATAATAATTTATGAGGCATCTACGACAGTTTAGTATGAAAGCTGCTTAGAGATAAAAAACAGTTTGACTATGAGGTCAAAAGGTTTCAAAGCTGTGTAAGGAGAAGTCCTTCGGCTAGCCCTAAAAATGAAGCCAAAGGACAAGAGCAGAGAAGTGGGTTAACACTAAAAGCAAAGTACAAGATATGCATATTATAGAATTAAGGAAAATTTCAACTCTAACAGAGATTTTCTTTGCCTTCCTCTCCAAGCCTTGTAAGTCTAACCTTACAAGCATGGGAATATGGTCATAAATATTTGGTTTCCCCATCACCACCATCATCTCCAAGCATAAATTTCTAAACTCTATTGAAACTTTAAAATCTTCCTTTCCTTCTATCGTACGTCCCCACAAAATGCTCATGAGGGCATTCATGCTTGTCATAAAAGTCAATTGGCCTATATCTGTAGGCTGTCTAATCTTACCATACACATGCCTTATAGTCTTCTTAATCTCTCATTTTCTCAAACCATAACAACAGTGTCTTTGTTACTTAAAATTTCAAGAACAAAGATCTTGCGCATCTTACAAAGATCTTGTGCATCTTTTTCTATTTAGAATCATAAATGCTTTAAGTTATGTCATTTGCACCCAAAGAGCTGATTCTAGCAGTGAGAGATGAGTTGCGGTTCGCAAAGATTTTGCTTGGTTTCGAACAATTTCTCTAACCAAGTTCTGGAGCTAACCACAAGATACAGTTTATTACCGAGACAAAGCTTGTAGATGGGTTCATAGACACTAGCCAATTATGTGAAATCTTGATGAATGTCTTAGCCAAAAAATATAAGGTATCCAACTATTGGCAATCTTCGAGGATTTGGTGGTAGTGGGGTCACATCCTTCTTTATTTTCTTAACTTTCTACAAGAACCAGAATATAATAAATGTTGCGATTAGTACGAAGAGATTTAACAAAGTTCTCTCCATGGTGGCTTCTAGAGAAACTGAACACTTTGCATGTAAGTTTTAAAAAACAAAATTTAGCAAATTTACGGAAGGAAAATTCATTTCTGTTGGTAAAATATATTGGATTTACCAACCGAATAAACAAATCCGTTGGTAATTTTCCAACAGAAAAATCTTATCCTTTGGTAAATTTACCAACCGAACACAATTTCTGTCGGTAAATTTATCGATGATATAAAAAATTTTCGTCAGTAAATTTACCTATGGTCATATTTCCGACGCCTTATTTTGTTGGTAAATTTCGTCGCTAAATAAGCTTACCAACGAAATGTGTTCAAATTTCGTTGCTAAATTCTATTTTGCTTGTAGTGTATAAGTGAAATGCAGAGCTTGTCATGCCAATCCTAAAGTTGCATGACAATCTTCACCTGCGCACCATTCAAATCTGCAGAATGTATAGAAATTTCATGACAGTAAATGATACTTTCCGTAGTACTCACTGAACAAGTGTTTAATAGACAATTTACAACTTTGTATCACATGTTAATTATAGTGAGAGTGTAATAAATCTTGCAATATTTGAACAATCTCATTCCTTAAAGTGGCTTTTGGATGGAGTTAGACTCAGTTTTTGACATCAGCATTAGTTTGATGATAGATACCACAGATGTTCATAAACGATTACAAATATACAGATCTTACAAATGATTCCTTAGAATATACAAATTTTAGATTGATCAAACTTCATATAATTTTGAATTGTATGAACTACATAATATGAACTATTATATAGATCTCGTATATCAATGAAATTTTTAACAGATTGTTATTAATGTTGTTGTTTTGCTTTAGGTTTAAGCAAGATATTGTACTAGGTCTTCCAAATTATCATATTTTTGTTCAACTTAGAAGATGAGAACATCAACCCTTCCATTTAGAAGCAATCTACATTTTTTCCTGAGAAGGCCACAGAGCACCTTTTGCAAAGGGTATGAACATGTAGCAGAAGATTCAGATGAATATGAGTTGCAAAAAACATGGTAAAGAAGATCAACAAACATGACCAAAAAAAAAGAAAGAACTTCGGTGTTTAGCCCACAGACTAAGGGCACTAACACCAAGACTTCCAATTTCTTAGGCACTCAACAACCACACACACACTCAAAAAGTAGATGGAACCAGCTGGAACACCGCTAATGGAACAGATTTTCTCGATACTACACAATTTGTTATCTCGACATCTGTACGAGCTGAATTCCCCCCCTATAAACATCTCAGGGCTCACTCGGCTACTGCAGTCTCAACTACTGGTTTAACACTCTTGATGAGCTGGCTGAAGTTCCCTTTTGCCTTGAAGAGTTGGTTGTGATGGTGCCTGCAGTAGAGAAGTTGCTCATGGGCTACATAGTTTGATGGGCTTATGAGACAGCCTCCATGGATGCACCTGAAACAAGTCTTATGATACGATGTTCCATCAACTGCCACCTGAAAGAAGCAGACACTTCATTGACGCAACAGGAATAACACTCTTCTATAAATTCAGAAATGTTCGTTCATTGTAAGGAGGTTTGATATGTACCTTTTCCAGAGGATAAACAGTTTTCTTGCAAGCAACACATTTTTCTTGAGTTCCAGCAAACAGTCTTGAAACTTTGCTGCTGCTATGAACCTGTGTCAGTGTGGTTTTATACAGAAAGTGAATCATGCTCAGAAAACAGAAAACTTATAAAATCGTCTGTTCTTATACATGTCGAAGTATTTAAACAAGAAATCATGCATATACCTGATCAACAGATCTGTCTCTAACAGTTTTTGGAGTACCTGGTCAAAGCAGGAACAGAATAATAAAATAGAGAGAACAAAGCAGCAGGTAGTGGCACATGTCACAATGATTATAACATATTACCTTCAAAACTTTTATCCAAGCTTCCAGTCATCTTGAAGAGTTGATCAAAGTGAGGTTTACAATACAAAACACCTTCGAAGGAGCAGTAATTACTCAACTGCAATGCGCAAAAATTCAAACATGCTGATTCAGAATAATAATTTGAACATCTAGAACTTAGTGTTATATGATCCCCCATATGCATATTCCCCATCTAACGTTTGAAGCTGACATTTTAAAGATTGCTAAGAACGCAGTTTTCACTGTCTCCATAACAAGGAAAGGTATCTTTCGATGTTTACTTTTGAAGAATTTTTGTTCTTCCTTTACTAGTTCCAACTACTCATCAGGACAGAAAATCAAAACATAGTGGGGCTTGGTTCTACACATTACCAAGTCTCGCTCGAAAAGATTTTAACTAAGATCCAATCCAGGGTCCCAACTTCTACCTCCTCCTCCATCGTTTCCGGGCCCTTCTTTTACCGGTCAAAGATGAGGATCTAGATTCAGTTTCAGTACTCAAACAAAGGGACCTACCCTCAACCAACGAGGACAGAGGCAATTGAATGTCCCATATTCTTTAATTATATCACTATGAGTTAAAAGAATAAAGAAATTTAAAGAGAACACTGACAATCTGAACTGGACACCATTAAGGAATAACCGGATTCAAAAGTTGATAACTTTTGGATACTTTAGAAACAGATGACTGAACCCAAGTTTCAGAAACTTGATCGCTTCTTGGTATTTTTCAATCAACAACCACATCTATTCAGACTTCAGTACAAAAGAAGAAAATATAGAGGAAAAACAAAATGAAGAAATACACGATACAACACTATCGTCAACCATTATCGGATACCCGACTACGCAGGAAGCCAGCTCCCACCGAAACATCCATCACAAAGCACAAAAGGAACACGATCAAACTTTGAAGTGGTAAGAGCATGATCAAGTAATACTAAAGAGCATGTTAAACGAAATATATCTACAACTCTTCTGATATATGCACGCATCTCCTTTTGCACGTATTTACTACATATAAAAGAAAAAACAGATAACGTTTAGGGTGTCTCACCTTGAGTGTACCTTTACAATGGTGGCACCTGAAACAAGTCTTATGATAGACTTTGTCATCAGCTGTGAGCTGATCCACCAAGTATACAGTCTTCTCGCAAGCCTTACACTTCTGGGTCGTACCTAAAAATGGTGCCATACTGATCTCTATCCTCCTCTTTCTTTGTAGCTTAGATCTATTCCTTTCCTTCTTCGGCACCAAAAAGAAAGTACCCGTGAGAAAAAAATAAAAAGAAACTGTGAATTCTGAGTCAGAGAATCACAGCTCAGAGATAACAGGAAATGGTCTGTGGGTGGACTTTCAGACCTTAGACTCGTAGGAATTGAGAAGCTGTCAGCACTTGGGTATTTTGGTAATTATAACGTACGTTTCTGGCAGTAAAACATCAAAGTGCGTAGATTCCAAAACGTCTCCCGGTTGTTTCGGTTTACTAATTTTATTCTTTCATTAAAAGAACTAAACCGGCTTAGCGGTTTTTAATTTTTTGATTTTAATAATTTTTATAATCAAAATTTCATTAATTATTTACTTAATTAATAAGTTTAGTCAATTAATCAATTTTTATAAATCAATTAATTTTTATTTAATAATATATTTTTTAATTAAACTTTAAATTCTTGGATGATAAAAAAAAACTCTTTCAAACATATTTCAAAATTTTTAACTTTACCATATTTTTAACTGTTTTTATGACAATGTGATACAACTTTTCCAATCTTAAAATCTCTCAACTTACTTGCAGTTTTTAAAACATTGAATCTAAGAATACTAATATTTTAAATTATTAATTTAAATATTAGTTAATTATTTTCAAAAAATATTATATTAACAATATTTAATTAATCAAATATACTATTATGTCTGATGTGTTTTTATGTCATTTTAATAAAAAAACAATACTTTTTAGAGGAATTTAAACTATATCTTTTAGCCTATAATAAACTATAAATTACGATGTCATATGCCAAGTGTTCTTTAAACTTCTTTTCCTAAGTGTTCAATTTTTCATTTTTTAATATTTAAAATAAATTTGCGAGTTTGCACTTTAAATATTAAATTATTTTTTAATATTTATTTTAAATTATTTAGCGTAATTAATTAAAGAAATTAGATAAAAAGCCATAATTAAATTTTTTAAAAAATTATATTGTAATTAATTTATTGTGATAAGTATTTGTTTTCTCGAAAGAATATTTACCTCAAGGTATTATGTATAAAGCTCACAAGTCGAGAAGGACATGAGTAACAAAAATCCAATCTTTAGCCTTAGTATTATTTTAATACTATAATTTCAGTTAATAGATCCTCTGTTATTTTATTAAATCTCATTCATATATTTATATAAAATTTATATAAATGTGAGGTTAAAATTGACTAGAATAAATATTTTAACGCTTTTATATTTAAATATAAAAACTTGAATTGCATTTTGTTATTTATGTAATAAAATTGATGTTTAATAATTGAAGACGTGGACAACTCACCTATCAATTATATTTATATCCCCTCCCTTTCTCTTTCTCCACTTTCAAACCTTTTCCATCGTTATACAAATTTCTGTTTAGGCTTTTGTTTATTTTTAATGTTAGGGTACCCTTGTAAATACTATATCCACACTTGTCTGTTTTACTCCATGTATAGATATAGAGAGAGATAAAACATTTCATCTCCTTTTTCTTATAACTAATTTGCAATTGAATTCATAAGGCAAAATTATAGTTTTTTAACTTTTTGAAAAAAACTCCACTAATATAATTTATTTGACTTCTGTGTTTTAAACAATGATTAAAAAATTCAATCGGTCTAATTGTAAAAATTTTAAACCGTTTAATTTTCTGATTTAGTTTTTAACTTTTAGTTTAATTATTTTAATAACTTTTGTTTTTAAAAATTGATTGGTTAATTTTGTTAATTAATAAATCTTATAAACTAAAATAAATCAATTATTTTTTATTTGATAATCTCTTTTTTAATTAAACTTTAAATTCTTTTATAGAAATGACAACTTTTTTTTTAATCATATTTCAAACTCTTTAATTTTATTTAATCTTTAACTAATTTTATAAATCTTTTAAATAAAGAGACAACTTTAAACTTCATAATATCTCATTTCCCTTTTAACATTTTGCGTGAAAAAAGTAACTTTCTTTCTTTGTTTACTTTCTAAATTTTATGTGATAAAGTTACATATAGAAGTGATTGATGAGATCATTCTTATTGATTTCAACTATCTTTTACATATGGCTTCCCTGGTGGGCATCTTTTGAATTATTATATTAACACTAATAAGAAAAGGGATCACGCCTCTGCAATCATGCCCAATCGCCCTACCTACACCCAACACTTTTTTTGCCAAGTTAGCCTAAGCCACTCTTTATCATTCATTTGGGTTAAACACTTCTTTTTCTTTCTCCTGCCATTCTTTTACCGAGAATCTGGTTGCTTTTCTTTAATTCCACGATAGATGACACAACATGCTTGTCCTTTTGCCTCTTGTTCTACCTTCATATACCACATGGTACTTAAAAAGTCTGGCTTTCACAAATGCAGAAGTAGAACTACAGAGCTTTTCCTGGATTCCATTATCTTCAGCTCAGAAGTACAAATCTTGCTGATGTTTTAACTATCTGTTAAACTTTTCTTCTAAATCCTGTCGATTAGATTAGCCCAATAGAAATAACAATGACTTGAATATAAAACAAGTATAACGGCTATCCTATGGGGTTCGTTCTGATGAATGATGCCATCCATCAAGCGGTTGAGCCGAATGAGGATATCAATTTATATTTTCCTTCCTGATGTACCCAAAAAGACAGTTTGACGAAGTGTCAACAATATCAAGAGTAACTTCACAGTCAAAGAGATATATGTTATTTCATCGGTGATTTCCATTCAACAGAGAACGATAGGTAGCTTTAAAAGGAAATGATCAAAAGAAAAAGTATACTTCTTATTAATCGAGATATCTAATGTTTTTTCAGAAATCTGAAAGACAGATGTTGGGGTGTCATCCTTGTGCGCTTTCTTTCACTTGTTTCCTAGCTTCTTCCCTCATTACTGCTCTGACATAAATTTCATGGCAACACCCTGAGACACATTCAATAAACAAAAACGGATAGGTCTTAGTCCATAGAATTGCCAACAAGAAAACCATCACAGAAAGCTGCAACCATTGGTGATTCCCCTGACAACATGCACAGAGTTTCATTTGTGTTAACCAGCTGTTCATGTTTAAAACAACAAAGAAACCCGAATAGAATTGAAGCTCCTACACGGAGTTCTTGCAGAAGAACAGGGTGGTATATGGAACAGCAGTCATGTGTCACAAAAAAAGACACTGGAATCCAACAAATCAACTGTGCAAAATGGATTAGGTTTAATGTATTGACTACCATGCAGCAAATTTAGAAAATTTCTCGTGTACAACCACCAAGGGAATACAACTTTTAGCAAACTACAACTGACAACAGTAAAGACAATCTCAGGATTTGATTTGCTTCAATCAAACAAAAACAATTTTGTGCTTTCTCAAGAAGCTGGAATTGGAGCTAACAACAGTAAAGACAATTTCAGGACTTGATTTGCTTCAATCAAACAAATAAATTTTGTGCTTTTTCGGGAAGCTGGAATTAGAACTTTGTAAATCTTTAATATGCAGATTGCAGGACATTGAGTCCGTGGCCCAAGTCAACTTCAAAAGGCCTAAATTATGCGAACAAAAAACTTGGTTTTAAACATGCTCCTTGTGAAACTCACAACCGTTTCAGTTCCAGATGAAATTTATACGACAGTGGATTCTTTTGAACTCATGGATTTTTCATGGAAGTCGTTTCTCACTGTATATCTAAGAAACCACTATGACTGGTTAGGAATTAACTAGTCCCAAATTTGCAAACTGTTAAATGTTAACGACAGGATTTTTCCTAAGTAGAATAAGAAGATCTCAAACAAATGGATGGCTGCATGTCATACTAAAGGAACTAGCTCACCTGCCACAACAACAATTGTGAGAACATCTCCAACTCTTTTGAGCGTCCTCACACTTTTCTTGTGAGATTTGAATCGCTTGAGTGCTGGGTCTTCTGCCAAGAGCTGCAAGGTAATAAATTAACCAGTAAAATAACTCAGAAATAAACATCACGGAAACCATTATCAACCACTCTGCCACAATTTAGGCTTCAGAAACTGCCTTCTTTGCTTTTACGAATAAAACTACTAATGATGTCCAAGCATCTACCTTTTACACCTTTTCCATTCATTTTCTTTCCTAATTTGTTTATCTTTGCCAAAATTTGGTCCTTCAAACAGTATCAAGCTTTGAATCGTTTCTTTAATGTAAGAAACTGAATTAGCTATACTAACCAAGTTGTATATGATCCCTAAAGAAGTAAGCAAAACTCAAAAAGACAGGAAATCCACAAGCTGAAAGACTTTTCATACCCTAATTACGAACAAGTTATACCACAAAAATATCTTCAACATCTTCAATTCACAATAGAATCAAAAACCCAATTGATAAATCGGAAACCAGGTGTAATCTACCTAATAAAGCTCAGCATACCTACTCAACTCTATCAACGCGTTTATCTCGAACCCTCTTGTCTACTAAAAATCCATATACATATATACATACACATAGTCAGGACTTAATACGAGCATACAACGGCACAGAGAGAGAGAGAGAGAGATGAAACTCACAGCTTTCTCGCGTTGCCCCAGTTCAACATGGAAACCACGACGGGAAAGTGATAGAGGGTTCTCCGTCTTCTTCAATTTGTTCCATTAAAAGTTGCAAAACATAAGAAATTGAACTGAATCAAACGACCCAATACACAGACGTAGAAAATTGATGTAGAAGATAAGGAAGTACCTGAGAGTGAGATCGGAGGTGAGAAGAAATGGTTGAATTTGTGAACAGGAACGCCATTTTTGCTTTGATTCTTCCTTCTCCTGAAGGGTGACGCATGAGCGTGCAAGTGGGCTAAATTCGTTTTTTGTGGAGTTAGCACCCAAATCTTCGACGGTCCAGTGAGCCTACGATCGTAAAGTTATTACTTAAATGAAATATAACATTATTCTGCTGTTTTGTGAAGAAGATTTATAATAACATAAATATAATAGAATAAAAAAAAGGGAGAGTTTCATATTATATTATATCAGTAAAAATGAGTTATCTTTGATTTAAGAAATTTAGGATGAAAGACTATATTTAGTTAAACGTAAGGTTTTTAATAAAATAAAATAGAATGAAATAGTTTATAATGGAATAGAATGTAAATGAATGTAATATTATAAAATTGTTGTTTGGGAAAGATAAAAGGATTCATAGTATAATATAGTGAAATGTTGTTTGAAAGATAAATGAAATGTATGTATAATAATAAAAAATGACTATTCTACCTTTGATAGCAATAATGAGATGCATCGTCTTGTTGCTTGTTATTAAAATTGAGGATATAATTGATATTATAAAAAATTATTGAGGGTATATTAGATAGTATATATTTATCAGTTTATATTTTATCATAAACCCTTCAAATCAGAAGTAACTCATTTTTAATATTTAAGATGAAATAGAGTGTAATGTGAAACTCTCCCCTTACATCTTATTTCATTTCATTTCATTGTAAACCCTCATCCTAAATGACGAAATAATATTACGTTACATTCCATTTTGTTACCAACCTCCTATCAAACATAGCCTCAAATGATAAATATGTATTACCTGATATACCCTCAATAATTTTTTATAATATCAATTATACCATCAACCCTAACAAAACAAGTAGCAAGACAATACAACTCATTATTTGTGTTGAGTATAATAGACATTCATTATTGTTATACATACATTACATTCCAGTTTATCTATCTTCCAAACAATATTTTACTATATCACATTATGAACCCTTCCATCACTCCCAAATAACAATTTTCAAATATTATATTTATTTACATTTCATTTCATTCCATTAAAAACATTACATCCAACTAAACATAACTTGAATCTAAATCTACCTCTACTTAGAGGCCCTCCTTTGCTAATGTGGAATTATAAAGGCTTTGCATTCCAAGTGATATAAGTTTAGTATCTCTGTTAATCATGAGTCTGACTACCTGCGACCGTTAAGACCTAAGTGAGAGGGGCTTTGCTGTTCTAACCTACTCTTTTTGTAGAGTGACTGATAGACAACGAGGAATGGACCTATATCTAAAGAGAAATAATTACTTTCGAGTGAAAGATAATAATACTACATTTTTTATTTTATAAAATACTCAAAATTATTTTGAATAATTTTTAATAATGGAAAATTAAAATTGATACAAAACATATGTGACATAAATCATTTTCATAAAGGTTTGATGAAGCTATGTAACTTGTTAAGCCAACATCATTGTACTTTGGAGACTATGTCAGAACTTAGAACTCAGAACCTTCTAAAAAGTTACCTCCTTTCTTTTCAGGAGCATCTTCGTGTTCATCATGCTCCCAAAAAGGCATAAATTAAGTTGATATTGCTTATGACCTAATTGTAAAGCCCACAAAATAAAACAAAACCCAACAACCCAACCCATAAAACCATTAAATAAAGTATAAAGAGAAGTCATTAGTTGGAAATAAATTAAACACACCAATGAAGCCTTCTTCTTCATTTTTCTCTTAACTATTTCTAGCTAGTATGTGTCTTAATGTACCATTTTTCTATTGCATGTGACACTTCTCTTATGCATTCTCTTATTTTGGTTGTTTTGCAACAAATTGTGAAGAAATTGTGGAGCTTAACCACCTCAAAGTTCTTAAAACATAGGTAAAATTCCAACATCTATTTTATGTTTTTTTGTGATTTTTGATCACCTTACACTAGTTTATAGTCGGATTGCATGTTATGGTTGTTTTAGACAAATAAAAGTGTAACACCCCATTCCGATCTGACATATGCGCGTGTGTCCCTCGGATACACGTGTACATGCCTGACATAAATAACATGTTAACTATCTCACCTTCACTGTACATAACATGGCATCATAAACTAAACTATCAATCACACATTTTCTAAGCCCAAAAATGTGATCATGTTATACTAAAAACCATAATTTATATTGTTTCATATAATACAATATTATCCATGTTCTACAACATTATCCTATGAGCATAAACAACTCAGTACACACCGAATACTATAAACATGAAAGGCACAACTATGTCCTCAATTTCAGATGACCTGCCTTTGAGCTATATCTGACTGTAACAGTTGCACAAAATATGCTTTTACGGAGTCTTAGAAGCTAGGTCGTCTCACTCTCGAACCTGAAAAGCAACAGCTCAATTTTGATGAGTTTTGCGAACTCAGCAGAATAACCATCCTCGATGGTTCACTCATGTCATAAAACAAGATCAATTATAGCATGTAATCATACAGTTCAAATCCACTTGAAAAGTATCAAATACTATCACAAATAAATCATTTCTTAGTTAAATAGTTCAATCATATGACAACATTCACACAGTTTTGCAAATTATTCAATGAATTCAAATTATATGCGGATGCTACATGTATGAGACTCACATTCATTTTTATATTGTTGTGATTGTGTGTTTTTACAGTATTCCGAATTATTGGGCTCAATAAACACAATAAGTCATAGGATTTAATTACATATATGAGAGCTTAAAGCTCCTTTTAGTAACAGTCTAGTCTCGGTAGCATCATCAGTCACAACTCCTTTATAATACTTGCATTGGACTGAAATGCATGCCACAATTCAGTAATCAAATTCAATCATTTTCATTTGCAAGTATTATGATATTTCAACAGTCATAGTATCAATCACAATAACAGTAGTCATTGGACTAGGTTCGGCATTTAACTTTTTAGTTGAGAATCAGAAAATCATTTAGGCAATCGCATTCACATTCAATCAATACTTCCAATATCATTTCCATGTATCAAAATGTCTCGGACAAATATTGTCCAAAATCTAGTACACAATCAACACATTTCAATACAGTTTAATAAAATAACAATACATTTCAGTAAGATACAAAACAATAGGGTGAGGCCATCTAGGCTAAGAGAATAAAATTTGGTGTAGACGATTTAGCCTAATTCGGTCTACATCAATACAGTCTATTCAACAACAACATGATATGATTTCTGTCCTTAGTAGTGCTACATCCTAAGGCAAGATTCAATTTCATGCCAATTTTGAAAGTCTTAGAGATAGAATTAAAATTCGAATTCTGCAAGAACGTTGTAGACATATGTCTCTAGTTAATCTAAATTAAGAATCAACTCATTTAGAAATCTACATATCAAGTTATAATTAAAATACCAAAGTATGTTCATCCCTCAATTTCATTCAATCAATCTTTTTCAAATTAATTCATAAGGCTACCAATTTTTATTAAGAGGTCAAAAAATGTGTTAGGAACCTCTTGGTTCAGGAATCAAGTCATTTGGATGTCTAGAAAAGAAGTTATGATCAAAAGAAGCATGATTGTTCACCATGGAAAATAGCTTTAGGTACATGGTCATAACTTTTAACTTTCATAAAATCCCTCCACTTTTAGTCATAGGTGTGCAATATTCTTGCACATCCGTGCATGCTTCACCAACTTTTTCAGAAACCTTTCTTTCTATTCCAAACTCTTTCTTTCCAATCCAAACTCTTTCTTTCCTGTATTTTTATACCTAGTACAAACTCTAAACACATCCAATGCAAGCCTATCTAGTGATTGATCAAAACCAAAACTTCACACACTTTCTCTCTCTACAGATTGACAGTCTTACTTTGGTATTAAAATCAATATCCACGCTTTCCATAGAACAACTCAATATTTCAAATTGTTTTTTTTTTGTTTTCAGATTGTTTTTGTCTAACAATACCTTCAGTGTAAAGAAACAACAACAAAGGAATCGAGTTCTTACTCTACGTGGCTTTTTGCATGTTAGATACGTATCACTGTTTAACACTGCCACTTGTCATATTCTACTAGTTTATTTATTTTTCTTAATCCCAAAAAATACTTCAAATTTTCATAAATTTCTTAAAATTTCACTAAAATTGCTAAATAATTTAAATATTCTCCAAATAAAATTTCAACTCAATCAATTCATAATTCACATTTTTTAACAATCAATTATACCCAAAAAATGTCAATGAATACATATACAAATAATTGTAATATGCAAGATCAATAATACCGTATATGTGTATGACACATTATGTATAAGTATAAATCATGCTTCCTAATTCTCATTAATCTTTTAACCTTAATTCAGGTAACAGGATGTTACAGTTCTCCCCTCCTAACAAAAATTTTGTCCTCAAAATTCTTACTTGATGATTCGAATAGATGGGGATACTATCACCTCATATGATCCTCAATTTCCCATATTGCTTCCTTAGTCGAGTGATTTCTCCAATGAACTTTCACCAATGGAATCACTCTGTTTCTCAACTGCTTTGTCTTAAACCCACTATCTTGATTGGCTCCTCAATATAACTCAAATTGCTATCAATCTCAATATCTTGGGCTAGTAATACATGAGTACGGTCCGATCTGTATCTTCTTAACATACTCAAATGAAACACATTATGCAATTGAGACATCTCATTAGGCAAAGCTAATTTATATGCTAAATATCCTATTCTCTCAAGAATCTCATAATGACTAATGTATCTCAGGCTTAGCTTGGCCTTTTTTCCAAATTTCAGTACACCACGCCAAGGCGACACTTTCAAAAACACTCTGTCTCCAACATTGTATTCCATATCCTTTCTATGTTGATCCACATAACTTTTCTGTCTATCCTGAGCCATTTTTATTCGACTCTTAATCAATTTCACCGTCTTTACAATATCGTGTATCAGTTTTGGACCCTCAATCATTCTCAAACCTTCCTCATCCCAATATAGAGGTGATCGACATTTTCTGCCATACAATGCCTTATACGGTGCCATCCTAATGCTGCTATGATAATGATTGTTATAAGCAAACCCAATCAATGCTATGTATTGATCTCAAGCTCCCTGAAACTCCAATACACATGCTTTGAGCATATCCTCAATAGTCTTGATAGTTTTCTCACTCTGTTCATCTATCTGAGGATGAAATGCTGTACTGAAATGTAACTGTGTGCCTATAGCTGACTGCAAGCTCTTCCAGAACCTCGAAGTAAATCTAGGATCCCTGTCTGATACAATAGACACTGGAACTCTATGCAGTCTCATAATCTCAATCACATATCTCCGAGCCAATTGGTCTAATGTATTGTTCTCCCGTACTGGTATAAAATGGCTCGACTTAGTTAATCAATCCACCACAACCCATATTGCATCATTCTGACTTGGAGTTTTAGGCAATCCTATTATAAAATCCATAGTAATTCATTCTCATTTCCACTCTGGAATAGGCAACGAATGCAATTTTTAAACTGGAGCCTGATTGTTGGAACCCACCCCGGTGGATCACGTGTCCGACGTCCTACGTGACATCTAGACGTGCATCCCACGTGGGAGGAATTCCCCACCAGGTCAAACCTCAAAAACGAACTCATTTCACTTATTTCTGAAAATTTCATTCTAATCTCCCTCAATAAAATTGAAATTCTTAAGGCCCAAATTGAAATCCGATTCCTAAGCTAAAACGAAATTTCATGTCTCTAGATTATTCAGAACCCCCAAAAAAAAATCACCTCATTCGGGTCTCTATAAATCGAGAAACACCAAAGTACGGAAGCATGTTCACTATTTCCATCCAATTGTCTCATTCGATTTAATCTATAAATTTCCAATAAAAAAAATAAAAGCTCTAGATTTATGGATAGGTAGGAAATTTTCTTAGAAAACCAATGCTTCAAAAATCGAATAAATCAGAGGTCAAACGAAAAAGTTATAAGCAAAAGAGTGGGATGAGGTTGGATTTGGAAAGAAAAAAAAAGAAATAAAAAATAATAATTAAAAAAAATCTTCAGCGCTCACACTGCGAGCGTCTCCTGGCCACGAGGCGAGCACTGGAAGCGCTCCCTCGCGCTCGCGAGTGGCCTTGGTCCTGGTCACTTCAAAACACATCTGAACTTCAAAAATTTATAACTTTTTGCACAGAATTCCAAAATTTGAACATTTGGTATCAATAAAAAGCTAAAAGGAAATTTTACAACTTTCAAGAAAGATTGAAAAACCATTTTGGCCTCTAAGGGAGTCAAAAACTACTTCAAAGTGACTGCCTAAAACAAAATCATCTTAAATAGCAGCATAATTTCTAAAAATCATATCTTTCAACTCAATGGCCCAAATATGTCACATTTTATCTCAATGGAAAGGTAAAAGGGCAATCTACAACTTTTATGAAGAATGGAAAAATCCATTTAGTCTCTAAGGAAGGTAAAAACTCTTCCAAACCTACTGCCTATAAAAAGACATTTCAAACAGTAACTGAAATTTTCCCAACCTTGTATCTTCTTACTCCTAAGCCCAAAAATGACATATTAAACATCAATTTAAAGATCAAAACCTAAAATACAATCTTCAAGAAGACATTTTGATCAAATTCTAACTCTATGAAGGATAAAACTCCCCTCAAAGTTTCTGCCCACTGATTTCATTTTGACAGCACCTCCCCCAAACTTCAACTAGCCATTTTCTTCAAACATCCACACAATTTACAGCACCTGCACAAACACTTCAATCATCCATATTCTCCAATTCTCACATCCAAACACAATACACAATACCTCATTTTAAAGCTATGCAAGTCCTCCATAATTCTCAAGAAGGCTAAAGAAGCCAATCAGTCCACATAAGTCCCGAAATTATCTAAAGAGGCAGCAAC
>JANSVA010000007.1:27149465-27166549 GCA_025504915.1 Erythroxylum reticulatum | reverse complement strand
ATAATAATAATAATAATAATAATAATAATAATAATAATAATAATAACAACAACAACAACAACAACAACAACAACAACGAACTGAATAACAAATATAAATAAGTTCAAAATGTATAATAACAATAAATTTGAATCAAAATAAATAGAAAAGATATAATAATAAGAAATACAAAATGATGCTTAATAATAATAATAATAATAATAATAATAATAATAATAATAATAATAATATAACTACTAAATCAAGCTAGGTAGGTAAGGCTTAGGCTAAATCGCTAAGAGGTAAGTACTGTTTATTTACAAGTTTAGGCTAACTACAAGAGGAAATAGTTAAAAGACTTATGGAAACTACAAGGATTTCTTTAGGATGGATCCTTTATAAGGATTTATTTACAATGTTTATGAGAACAACTAGTGCATCAGACCATGTATAACCACAATGCCCAAAAAATCGTAAAATTGCACGCTTGAGAGAAGTGCATGGGCAAATGCACAACCATGCATCTCTTCTATGCGTCGAATCTTCGTTTTACACTGTGTTTTCTTCTGAATTCTTCTCTTTTAAGTATATAAAGGCAATTATAATCTATATATACACTTAGAGCACATTAAATACTAAATATACAATAAAAGTATAGAATATCAAGCAAAATACACCAAATATGGGTGTAAAATATAGTCAACTATGCATCTATCACCATCTTATATAATATAACTCGTTTTGTATGATTACATCATACACAATTCAATTTCATCCAACACAATTCACCAATAAGTCAAAACGAACAACATTCAGTACATCTTATATAATATAACTCATTTTATATGATTACATTATTCAACTATAAACTAAAGACATACACTCACAGCTATAACATATTCAACTTCAACCATAACTCACAATTATAAGTTTACAACTTACTTTATGTAATCTCATAATTCAATTATAAATTGATATAGTTTGTTTACTTATTCAATTCAATTTATAATGCTTATAATTAGTTTATTTTCTTAACTAATTTTAATCAATATTGTTACCAAAATCTTAATTCCTAACTTTGATTTAACGATCTTTCATTCACCAATTTTAATCAACATTCATAGTTTCTTACCTAAATTTTCCAATGCACTACTTTCCTTCATAAATGGACAATATCTAAATTATATTAAAATTGAACCATCTCACATAAACAATTCCAAATTTCATAAATCAAATTTTCCAATCCATTAATTTTCTTCATAAATTGACAATGCCTAAATTACAATAAAATTGAATCAACTCACACAAACAATTTTAACTTTCAAACTCAAATTTTCCAACTCCCACAAACAATTCCAATAATTCCAAGTTTCCAACAATTCTAACCATCATAAAACATACATATACAACCAAATATAATGCATTGTTATTCAAATTTTAAAGCAAAAAACATAACCAAAAAATAAAAAATGCAATTAAATGTCAAGTTAGTTCAGTTCAATTCAAGTTGGGTCAGGTTTGAATATGGATCTAAAAAATTGAAAATCCAAATTTAGCGATTCTAGTAGCGGTGGCCGATGATGGACTGTTGGAAGTGATGTCGGAGAGAAGTGGTGGCCGCTGGTGGCGTGGTGCAACACAGTAAGGAGAGTGTATGGTGGCGTGTTACGTGATTGTGAGGAAAGTGGGTGGACATGCCAAAGAGGACAGTAGTCAGAGATTGAGAGGAGAGTCATCGCCGGAGAGAGTGGAGAGTTGTTGTCGGAGAGGAGAACAGACAGAGAGAGAGAGAGAGACAGTGAGAGAGAAATGAGAGAGGGTACGAAACCAAAAATGATGAGTCCGAGTCTTAGTATATCATAAGGTATACACATGATAAAATAACTTATAAGATCTATATATTTTAATTTAATTTAACTTAATTTTTAATTTCCAATTATATTTAACAAATTTATTTAAATGTAATAAATCTAATTTAACTTAAATAATATAATTTTATCTCATTTAAGTTAATTTTAACTAACAAAAACCTGATCGCTGTCTAAAGTCTTTGTTCACTGAAATTTCATGTTGCCACTCACCGCGAACTCCTCTTTTGTCAATTCCACCATTGCCACCGCATTCCACTGCCGCCTGTATCACTCTTCCACCAAAGCCTTAGCTCCCCCTCTCCACCCCCATTTCTGAATCTCCTCATGTTCAATAATAAAGTTGAAAATTTCGTCAAAATTAATAATTAATCTTTTTTGCACTTGTCTCGAATATGACTTGACTTAATAAAAAATTAATAAATTTTATTTAATTTAATCAAATATTAAGTAAATCTAAATTTTTAAAAATTGATTCTAAGTTAGACTTCAAATGAACGTGTTTAAAATAATCACTTTTTACGAGTTATTCGAAGCTCATACCACATATTCTAAGAGTCGACATGCCTAAATCAATCCAATTCATTGTAATGCTCATGCATTACTACCACTATATAATGATAGAATGAGCAACATTAATTAAAATCAAAATTCAAGTTTTGAGCATTTTTCCATTAAGTGGATTTGGTTAATTCTTTCTCTTTCGAGTTTCAAGGCAACCGAAACCCCATCATCACCCACTTTTATTAACTGATATATATATATATAAAGCTTGGTGGTTTCAAAAAAGAGAAAAACCTTTAATCCTATAATTGGATACTAATAAAAGAAATGGGAAGAGAAAGATTTAGTTTATGGATTTTTGTGTATGTCATGTATGTGTTTAAATAAAGACTATTTGTAAGCAATGAGTTCATAGTTTTTGAGCCTCTTCAGCTATCTATTCTTTCTCATTTTTCTCTCTCTCTCTTTATCTCTCTATACATTTCTTAATTGTAAACTTTAATTTTCTATGAAATATTCAACCTTTAAATTCTTTTCATTAGGAAGATTTGTCAGCAACAAAGTTCAATTTTTAACTATATTCTTTGCTAGGAGGTGAATGGTTTTGTGCGTTAACACAAACAAAAAGCTTCAATTGGATTTTAAGGAAAAAATTGACAAAAAATAGGAGTTTCAATCACGAAGATTGAAGGCGAAATTAGAGCTCCTGTAAAGCTCACCATTAACATAAACTTACTCACAACTTAGCCCATACTTGTAAACACATATGAAAACTATCAGCTACAAACATAGAGAAAGAACAACGAAAATCATCATCTTCTTCATCTTTTCTCTTAACTATTCCAATTGGTAAGTGTTTCTAAATGCACTATTTTGTTCTGCATGTGACACTTCTCTTATGTGTTCTCTCATTGGGTTTGTTTTGCAGAAAATTGGAAGAAAGTTATGGAAGTTAACAACTTCAAAACCATTTAACACTTTGGTAAATGTTTAGTTTCCATTTTATGTCTTTTTTTTGTGAAATTTGGTCATCCTAGTTGGTTTGCATGTTGTGATTGTTTTGGGCAATAATTGAAGTTGCATGAAAGGATAAAAATAAAAAAAATGTGGCTAAAAATGATAAAAGAAGAGGAGATAGGAGAAGTAGGGAAGGTGAAAAAGATGACATCTTTTAAAATTTTAAGTTGCATGAAGGGGCAAGATAGGAAATGCAAAGAATAAAGGGGTAAATATGGAATTTACTTCCAAAAAAGTCATCTTGGTATTAATTGGATTGAATGAGGGTAAAATAAGACTTTTAAATAGTTAAGGGGGTGGTTAGGTTAGTAAAGATATATTTTTTCTATAATTAAGAATAGATTATAAAAGAGAAAAATGTTAGATTATTAAGTGTATTTGAGTTGAAATTTTTCGTATTTAGTGTAATAGAATTTTGTAAATTCTAGGTCCAAAAGTTTGATTAAGGAGGGACTATCAATTAGTTGAGTCTGAAATCGAGATAAGGATAACTTTGGATCGTGCTCTTATAATATCGTATCGTTTTGTTGTTAATAAATTATTTTATAGTGAATGATATTTTGAATTAATCATTAATTAAATTAATGATTAATAGTTACATATATTAATTATGTTTATTTTATTTATCAAATAATTAATGTAGTATGAGGTAATTCAATGTTATATTAAGGTGTATTACTTGTTAATTTTAATTAATGATTAATAGTTACATATATGAATTATGTTTATTTTATTTATCAAATAATTAATGTAGTTCGAGGTGATTCAATTTTATATTAAGGTGTATTGCTTCTTAATTTGACTGTAAATGTGTTAATTAAATAGAGATTGGTTGATAATATATTTTCAATAATTGGTGAAAATTGAGAATCGGTGGCTTGCCTAGGATAGGCTACATTTGATGGTCATAAATTGATAGGTTGTTTAGAGAAGAGCGAGAGTGGCTAAGTATCTATCCGTCGAGCAGAAAACATGGCATCCTAAGTCCCAGGAATGTTTGTGCCCATGATTAGGTACCGAAGTGGTACCAGGATATCCTAAATCTTGGGAATATCCTATGCCGATGGCTAAGTACTAGAGTTGTATTGAGATACCAAGAGAGATTGCGATATTAAGATACCCTGTGTCAATATTTATACATTTAATTACGATTCCACTTGGTAAGAGATTATGATGAGATGAAATGAGTCGGCCTAACATTGAATGTAAGCCTATTAGGTTAAGCAGGGCTCAGACAATTCAGTTAGTGATAAAATAAAGCATAAATGGTAGTTATAAATTAATATTTATGGTAATCATTGTTTGGTAAAATTTTTGAGATGTTTGATAATTGTTTAGATTAGACTGAGTAATGTTGTGTATGTTTGTATTATACGTATGTTTTAATCAGTGGATTAAGTTTATAATTATTTATTGAGTTATTTGATTTTAAAGGTAGAGGCGATTATCTTTATTGAGTAGGCATCTTATCCCTTGTCATTATTGTTTTTAGGAGATCAATTGATTATCAACAATCCCACTGTACGAGACTGACAGAGTGAAGTTGAGGTGGGGCTAGCAGATTGATTGAGAAAAGTTATTTGATTGTATATATATTTTTCAATGTAACAGTTTGAGTAGTTGTATTGTATGAAATATTTTTATGTTTGACAAACAATTCTCTCGTTTGGAACTATCAAGGAATTTAATGATTAATAGTATGTTTTGAGAACTATTTGGATAATTGTGGTTTAGGAATTTTTGGGAGAGTGTTGCAGATAATGGTGGAAAGTGGTGGGGATGGTGGGGTTGATGGAGGAGGTGTACATATAGTTAAGATTTATTTTATATAATCAGAATTAAAGTTTTTTTAATTTCTGTGAGGCCTTTTAATTCCCATTTTCTGTAATGGCAGCCATATCTTCATGGATATCTTGGGAAACTTCAAAATTCGAGCATTATACGATTTGCTTTGGAGCTCAAACTTAAGGTTGATCAATTTACGAGCATAGTAATTAAAGCCAGTTAAACCCTTCACTATATGCTAATTGGTATTGAGGCCTCACCTAAGCATGACAACAATAGTTTAAGCTTTGACTGCTGATTTGGGTAGAATTCGCGTCTAGTTAAAAAATTTTAAGTTTTAGATTGAATTTTGAGTTCAGGAAAAAGTTGAGCCATTGTCATGCCTAGTCTCAACACTGCCTCTATCTTAAGAACTTCAGAATGAAGTGAATCACTAATCTCTAATCAAACATCTGTGTTTTGATATTGGATTCCATTGGTACTACTATTACTAATGTGAAAAAACTACTACACATGTACAAGCAAACAGGCTTGGATAGGCTCACTTATATTCTGCAGAGAAATATAACTTGAGCCATCCAGAACAGGTGATTCTTCTTATGACAATTTCTGCAGGCATTCAGGACATTATATGAACAAGTTGGTATTGAATGGATTTATGCCATCACCTAAACGAACCTGTAAGAATCGATCTTTAAGAACGCTAGTTTCTAGATATAGCGCAATTCGTTTGAAACTAGTGCTTTTGTTACAAATGACAGAAAATCATCGTATTTACAGATAGGAACAGTTGCTGATGCTATTTATGGTGGTCGGGCAATCTAACTGGCAATTACACTGCTTCTGCCTCCTCACTCGCTTTCAATGTCTAGAAGTGGTCTGCTGTACTTTCCTTTATCATAAACGTCTCTCCTGCATTGGCTTTTTATTTCCAGCCGATCTCCACTACAGGGAATTCTAGGGGCAGTTAAAGAAGTTAAGAAAAATTCATAAGTTTGTGTGTTTTTACCATTCTGATATGTCCTAATAAATCAGCAGACTTGCTCAAAAATGGCTGTATGGCAAATTATTAATTTGGACTTGTAATCCCAGACATTGATAGAAAAGTTACCCCTTCTGTACTGCATTTGATGTGGTTCACTTAAGTCATCCAAGAAATGCACTCAGCATCAAAGTTTCAGGAGTGTTTTCATTTCTTTTGCTCAGCCTTTTTTCTTTTTCAGATTACTAAGAACATAACTTTCAAAGTAATGTAAATATTCTGCAAGTAGATCAGAAAAAATGCCGTCTGATAGTTTTGAATTCCTATGCTCCTGAAAGAAAGTGATCATAAGACACCCAGATAATGAAGTACAAATACCGGTACGCTGATAAAATATTAAGATTCGGAAAGACAAAAAAGATCAAGCCTTTCCTAAAATATTGATACAAAAGTCAAACAAACATGAAAGCTACAGAATATCAAGGATGGTAGGGTACGCCAGGCCCGCCCTTGTATTCGAGCTTAAATTGAAGAAGGGAAGAAAAGACTAAAGAAAGCCTAACTTTGACAAACTACTCATTTACAAGAAGTATGAAAACATAAAATTATACATCATCATAAATCTGCTGAATCGACAGCAGAAAAAAATCTCTGAGAGTCTCTTCACATCAAACTATGCTTACAGGATGGCTATACCTGCAACTTAGAGCTTTGCGAATGCACGTCGCCTCTCCATGAAATCCTTCACCGCGACTTTTTCATAACACGCATTAGAGCCGAAAATACTTTGAAAACATTATTAATCTTAGTCCATCTTTTCTGAGCCTTATCAACAGCTGCTGTACTGCGTCCAAAGATGAAGTGATCAACAGCACTTTGTAAATCAGCTGTTGCTTCCAAACCAAGGTTCTGCGATGGAAGATCCGAGTCAAAATATCGCAGACTATCCTCACTACAGAAAGCCTGACTTAGGGAATCAATATCACAGATGAGGGGATTTGAGACTTGGTCCGAGAAGCTCAAAGTTTGATCATATCTAAGATCCATATTTTCGATACTATGTAATGTATAGTCATCCATAGTATTTGCACCCCCAACAGAATACATGTTAGGAGAAGATGAGCTTGGATGTTGATAATCAAATCCATCGATTCCTGATGACGATAAAATCTTGCCTCCATCAGAATTCTCTTTCAAGGATGTGCTCGAAGTGTAAGAAATATCAGACAATTGTAAGGAGCCATTTGAAAGAGAGGCTTCGTCATCAAGAGACAAGACATCCTCCCAACAATCAAATGCTGTAATTGCTAGCCTTTGAGCTTCAACCTAAAGGCAGAGTTGAACATAAGGAGCCAGAATTAACGAGAAAAAAGATGTATGAAATACAAATCAAGTCAAATGAAAATTTGAGTTTATAAGAAAAGCCTGCCTTCTCAGTCTCAGACAGCTTATCAATAGGAACACAGTCGCATCCCGAAAGTAGTCCTACGACTTGACCCACAATGTTGAAGACCACACCTGTTTTCTGCTGAGAACCAGGAGGACAGTACAAGTATAATTTTTTGTCCATTACACAAGTCCTAGCATGCTCCACAGTAAGTTCCCACATTTTAGCAGACATGCCTGTGCCAAGAATCTGCATTTATCTTAATCAGTCAAGTCCCATTCAAGTAAACACAATTTGAGATGAAAAACAAAATATCAACTATAAATGGGATTTTGTAAGTATTTGATATCAGAAGAGTAATTTTTTGATGCAGTTATCTATATCTTCTAACAAGGTAAACCAATTCCAGAATCACTCATCCAACAGACTAAGCAAATAGCCAATCATAATCGTAATATGCATCAAGACCTTAAATAACAAAAGCGAGTGTTAAAAGTATTATATGCTAGAAATGAAAAATTTTAGAAAATTCATACATGGCGCAGTCTTGGAGGATTCAGAAACAGTTGGGTCAGGAAATCCTTCACTGTCTTGATATTCTCCCTAGACAATCGCCTATGGAAAGCTCCATCTTTCCCAATCTTTTCCAATCTCCACACTTCATCAGAAAGTGACGGGGGATGGTGCTTCTTGTATACTGCAGGATAAAAGACAATGGTCACACACTGGAACCACAAAATATTTATTCTGTTTCTCAGGTTTGGTATTCTGATTTCTTCATTGGATTGGCATGGTAAATGTCAAAAATCAATTAATTCATGGTCTCATAATGACAGAAAACATGAAGTACAAATTATGTATTAACAAGTTATAGTACGTATAAACAAGTACGCACATTCCCCTCGATGATCCCTGACAACGAAGGACTCAGTCTTGGCCTCTTGTATTCTTGAGCCGTCAAAATTTTCAACAATTTTTGCCCCAATTCTGAACTTGCGGCTCCTTGTCCAGCTTGAATTATCTGTAAACGAAACCTCACCAACTAAACCAATCCCCTCTTTGAGATTCAGAAGCACATCTCCCATAAGTAGGGGTTTCTTTCCCTCCCGCTCTCTGACAACGTTATTCTTGAACTCTTCGTGTGTCCAATTTTCACCCTCCTCACTATCAAAATCACCCTCAAGGACAACAATTTCCACAGTCGCAGAAGATTCAGGACCAGAGCTAACAATTTTCCCGGTAAATGTATCAATCAAGACTACTTTTAGAGAACCTTCATCTCCTTCAATTCGCGCTCCAGTGAATATTGGAAGAGAAAGGTTGTTTGAGAAGTGCAATTTCAAGCTTTTTGATTCTGAAGAATTTACATCTTTTCCACTGTTTCCGATCAAGGAGGTGAAACATGAGACACACAACCATATTGCAAGGTTACTGAATATTGCAAATTTGAGATAACACACTGCATTCTCACCCTCCATCAAGAATAATGGAAATGAAACAAGCATTTATAAATATATATGCGTAAGTATATACATATAGCATTGTTTGTTACCTTTTCAAGTTGACGAAATGTCTTCTCAGAGCTGATTCCACTTCCTCTTTTACCTGTAAAAATAATATCAGAGGAGTACCGACAATGATATCATAACTTGAAATTCTATTGACATCAACAAACTCAAGATATGATAGCTGTTCAACCATAAAAAGTAAAATGTTACGCTCACAAATGAGCAATAATTCATTTACACAAGATCTTCGATATTATAAGTAAACAATTTCATAAAAATGCTCTTTAACAGGAAAACTTTGGTTATGACTCTTGTTAAGGTATCCTTTTACTATTTGATTCCTTTGCAACTCTTTGCCGTTTCATACTTATGCTGTTGCGTTGCTGTATGTCAAAATTTCATAGCTTGCATTCCACAATGGTCTAAGATTTCTGATGATTAATTTTCAAAATTTGGCATCAATCTGTGTTGCATCCCAAGCTCACACACACAAGGTTCAACAGCTGGAAATGGCAATATTGCCAAGCACGATGTGATCATTTGTTAAGAACACATATTGATGGTTAAGAAGATACAGTGTTATCATTTGTTAAGAATACATATTGGGACAATTTTTGTATTATCGAACCCCTAAATCTTATTCAGAAGGTCAAGCATAAACTTCCTACTTTCCCCTTTCCTAAGAAATAAAATGCACAAAAGAAAGGAACGAAATTATCCAACAATACACCCCTTAACTCTATTTGGTAGGTGGCTTGTTGAATGTTGCTGCAAGACAACACACACATACCACTCTGCGAATTAATGGCTCGAGAAAGTGCTGTGCTGCTTCCATCTTCATCACCTCCTGAACGACACTATAAATAATTGAGAAATAGATTAGAGACCATCAAGAGTGGGAGGATGCATAACCACAAACTTTGAGGAAAAGAAGCTTAACCCTTGTACAATACATAGCCGTCACATTGCCTTGCAAAAACCAACTGATGAAAATGTTAAGACGCAACTGATAAAATACCGTCGTAAAGGCACAGTAATCAACAATTCAAACACAATAGTAAAAGGTGCCCACTCAAGTTTTTTTTTTAATGTTTTCGTTTCCACATTAACGACCCCAACTAAATCCCGTTTCCATTGATCAATTCCAAACGCATATATCAAACTAAGGTCAACAATACCATCCAAACTTTCGTGTTCGATACATTTCATTGAAAAACGATTAAAGCTTAGAAAAGAAAATTCAAACAAAGCCTACCTTCTCCATGTGAATCTTCTCTTTTTCTCTTCATGACTATTGCCTTCTGGACGAGCCTTTCCTTCCTCCGGTTGCCTCTTCTGCGACATTATAACAACTTTTCCAACAACGAAGAACAACAACAACAACAACCGAAACACTATCCGCTGTTGATTACAGTAATAGTAACAAAGATGGTCACGAACAACCCCACCACCATCACCAACGACGAGAGCCAAAGAGACCAACATGCGCCAGCACACCAAGAATATGTAAAGGTGGGAATATATAAAGAAAAGAGCAGGAAACGGTGCGAAAGAGAACGTTAATGAATGACTAGAATAACGTTAATGAATGACTAGAATCCAAAACAGCTTTTTCTGGGACAGGCACGTTATCGTGTTGGGGTTGTATCATGTACATACACGTACATGTGTATAAGCGTCTTCCTAAGCAGTTATCCATTATCGGAGCTTGGTCGCATCCGATGCCTCCTCCGACCCCATCTTTCGTCGTTTTAGTTTCCTGAAATCGTAGTGTTTGAGTTAGAGCACGCTTTCTGGTAGAGAGAGGGTGGGTGGGTCCACAGAAAGCGCGTTGTAGGGTCACTTCTTACCATTTATCTAATGTCAAGTCTCGACTCGTCTATCTCTTCACGCGTTTCCTTTGCATTGTTTTTCCTTCCAATTTCCAAATCCAACCTAAAGGTATAAATAAATAATTTAAATTTTTAATTGCTGATTTAATTATAAAAAATTTGAATTATTTAATTTTAAAATTTTTTGTTTATAAGTTAATTTATTAATTAATCGATCCATTTTTATAAATTAATACTTTATTATAAATTAAAATAAATCAATTAAATTTTATATTTAATTAATTATTTATTTTTATTCTCGTATAAATTTTTCAAACTTTAAATCTCTTCTTTTACTAGTTTAACTGTTAACCTAATTTTTAAGAAAAGAGTCAATAAATATGTGACATTACTATCGATAGAAAACACCCTAAAATTGAGCACAATTTGTCACTAACTTTACATAATGTAATGTCGTGTCAATATAATTGATTAACATGCCCTACAAAGTTATTACCATGATGTAGATAACATAATTATTTTTATATCCATAACATAAAAAATTGAGCAAATTTAATGAAATTGCTTTTTGTGTAGATTCAAATAAAATATATATTTCTATATTTTAAAGTCAAAGACGAAAGCACCTAATATACAAGGCTACTTATTTTGTGTGGTCTATAAAAGGTCATAATGTATGCAATATTCTCTTTAAATTTTTATAAAGAGATTGTTACCGTGACTTGAACTTGTAACCTTATGATCATAAGAAACTTTATTTTGATATTAATGCAATAAATGAATTCATTCAATTCCAAGGGAATTCCCAACTTCAAGTTTTCATCCAATATAAGATCATAATCAATATATTCCCTCAAATGTCTTTGCATAGGAAGATAAGACTATGTTACATCCTTTTTCTTACTCTTATTTTCTTACTGGTGACACTCAAGCATAAACCATTGCGTATTCTCCCACCCTTCCCTCGGTATCATCTCATATGTTTAAGTGGTACCCCAACTAATAATGAAAAAGCTCATTTTTTTACTTGTAATAATCAGAGTACTAAAAGAAAGAGAATCTATAACCATCTATATTCAAAATGTGTATTATTAAATGAGATTAAAATATTTATTAATAGTTCTAACTTGGTTATCTGAAAAATCTAAGACTAAAGTTTTAAATCATAATATATGAAAAGGGCAACGATTTTACATTCTATTATTTTTAATCAGAGGACAAATATTATTTTAGTACATTGTAAAAAAAGTCATTAAGTTTTACTATAAGAGTTAGTAAAATAATATTTAGTAATAATAGATTAGGTATAATCCTACATTCTTTAATAAATTTAAGATAATTACTAAACTATCTTCAAAGTTGCTTTAATTTTGGTCACAAAATAGTAATCTTGTAGGTTATTCTAAGGCTTGTAAAAAGTGTGAATATATTATTTGAAAAAGGTTAGAAAGTTATTATTTTAACATTTTAGGATCAATATCTTATTTAAATTGTTCATGTGAACTAGAAATTATTTCTTAATAGACAATAGTAATTTAGAAAATATTAAATAATTATATAATCAACTCACTATTATTGAATAGTTCGAATCACCTGCTTTCGTTGCTATATTATTTCCTAAACATTCATCTACTTAATAAATGAGATCTACGAAAATGAGATGAATGGATGCTGAATAAGCACGAAATAACATAACCAGGTTTAAGATTTAATCACGTGGTAGCTGCACAAATTAAACAAATGATCTGAAACTGTAGTAGTTGCGTACATAACTCAAAGCTGTAGTAGTTACTATATTGTCTGCCTCGGGATTCTTACAAAAGCATGAAATTGATCCGTAACCAAACACGAAAGGAATAACAGGGGAACAATGTCACAATCAAAGGATAACGATCGATGATCGAAGCCATCCAACTTCCAGGAATCTTCCTCCCTCCAAATTGGAGCTCTCCTCTCTTGTTCGGTTAGAACCACAACGCCTTTAACTCCATATCGGACGCAACGTCTCAGACTCGACCTCATTTGACTCCAATAATTGTACTTTTCCATGTTCCATGGACAAAGCTTTTTATGTAAATCGTGTTTTTCACGTTAATGACAAATATACATGTGAAGCTGAGCACACACATCACGTTTGGAACATCGTATATGAAAAAGTGGGAGACCTGTTGAGTGAATATAGGCTCCTTCTTGTACCAAATCCTCTACGAAATATTATTATCCTGAAAGTGAGGTAATACCCATAAATTGTTTGTGATCATGCGACTGCCGATGACAGGATTCACGACCAATTAGAACTTATCGCACGGTCGGTTTCATGCATTCAATTATGATCAAGCAATGATAAGTATGCTCATTTATGAGCCCATTCATAAATAATGATAAATCTTGTTATTCATTTTTTAAAAAAGTAAAAGATTTGAAACCTCTTATTTATTTATTTTAAAAAATATTCTTATTTTTAATATCATTTCAAAAAATTCTGTTGCATTTAAGATTATACAAAAGCATAAGTATCCAGCTTTGACAACTTTAATTTTAGATTGGAAGAATTTATGTTAATTATAGGATAAATTACATTTTATTTTATTTTTAGTGCTAGTCAAAACTACTAAAAATTTCAATTAAATGCTATTATCGTTAATTTCACCATTAATAATGTTTTTATGGACCATTACGAAGATCGGTCACTTTATACATTAATATCTGTAATATTTAAAATAATATAAATTTAATTTATCTTTAATTATATAATACGTCTCCAATCCAATTATTTTAGAATAGTAGTTCCTCACCGGAAAAATACTAGGTAAGAATAAAAAATGTAAAAATGATTTCACAAAATAGATAAACTCTTTTTTTTCAGTTTTAATACCACATTACAAAATTTTGAAATAAGTAAAAATAAAAAAATACAATTGATTTGTTTTTTTCTTTGGGATATCATTTGAAATTTTCATATTCTTGGTATTAATGGTCTACAGTACATAGGCTTTTTTTCCCCCCAGATTTTGAGGTATTTTAAGCTTCTTTTCTCTTCTTAAACATGTACTATTAAATTGGAAATTAAGAACTTAGAAAAATTCTAAAATGCAAACTCCTCAAATCCACACAACAACAACTCCAAATATTTTGTTTCTTTCTACTTTTAATTTATTTGTTATTCTAATGTATATTATTGTTGAATGTATTGGTTCAAATTTTTTTTGTTTCTACTTAATTTTAACATGCATACACGCGAGCACACTATATGTGTATATATGTATGTGTACATGCGTGCACGTGTTGTGTATATGTGTACGTGTTAAATTTGAGTAGAAATAGAGAAATTTTGAAACAATACATATTCTTGAAGTATAATTGTTGAATATATATGTTAGAATTGAGTAAAAATAGTTAGAGAAAAACACATTCTTTGAGCACATCATAAACTATCGTTCTAGAACATATGCTTACGGACTTTTATTCCTTCTGTATACGCATAGATGGATAACTTCACTTTCGTTAGAGACCATGCAAAAATCATAAGAAAAAACAAACGAACCGAACTAATAATGCTTCAGTGGATCGTGCTTTCGAGGAAGGTTCTTGGGCTGCAAAGACAAGGATGCAAGCACTCTCTCACCCCTTTCATGATCGGTCGGACAAAACTAATGCTATTTATCACTGCGGTGACCCAGGTCCTAGACCGAGTCGTCTTTTCTGTAGTCCCTTAGGGGTCCACTTGGATCCGGTACGGCCGTACCCAAGTTTGAGGCCATGCAGGCCCAGCCTTCTGACATGCATCACGTGTGCTTGTGGTGTGGTCATGGGATCCCGAGCGACACCACTCGGCGCTACGAGGGTGGTCCATTATCAACAAAATCCGTAAATCTAGTGGACGTCTTGCCCATTGATTTTGACATATCAACGCACCTAGTCCCTACATTAATTGCATGTGTAATTGTCTTTAGTATAAAGCACAAATGCTATAAGATTCGAACATGATGCTCGTACATTTACTATTAGAATTTAGGATTTAATCAATTATCTCACGCTATAATTAACAAAGATATTTCATATTCTTGTCACGGTAAATAACAATAATAATAATAAGAGCAAAGCTATAAAAAGGTAATAAATGGTTTTCCATTTGAAGTTAATTTCGAACTTCCCTTGTAATTTGGTTCACAGTAAAATCTTGGTTTTTTTCTTAAATTTTTTCTTTTCTTATAATTCAATAAACAAAGTGTACCATTAGGCCTAGTAATTGGATTTGAAGTTGTTTATTATATTATAAGCAATGATTTAAAAACTAGATCCGATGTTAAGTCGATAAGTCAAAAAATTTAAGGTTTAAAAGGTTTAACCAGTATCAGGCTGTCATAAAACATTGGGTAAGTATTGAATAAAGTTAAAAAAATTTAAATGTAATTAAAGGAAATTGTCTTTACTCATCAAAAAATTGAAGTTTAATTAATAACAATATGTTAAATGAAAAGTAATTAATTGATTTTATTCATAAAAATTGATTAATTTAAGAAACTAACCGATTAACTAATAAATTAGTCAATTTTTAACGATGAGAGTTACTAAATTAAATCAATCCAAAAAATTAAAAACTGAACCAAAAAGTCATTCAGTTCAAAGTTTTTACAATGGAACCAATCGAATCAATTGAATTTTTTTAATCATTAATTATTAGTATAACATATGTTTTGATTATTGTTTTCCAATATATAATGAAACTCAAAATTTTAATTTAGAAGTTGAATGCCTGAATTTTCTATAATATTTGTAGAAATGAATTCTCTCATAAAAGAGAGTAATTTATGCCCCTGTATTTTTAAACACTTAAATCACAAATGATCATTTGTGGTTAATTTTAAAAGTTGGATTAGTTAAAGTAGGCGAGCTCTTTTTTGCAGTAACTTGTAATTATTTGGGTTTAATTTGATAATATAAAATAACTATATAGTTTTATGGCTTTAAATTATACTAGGTGCAAATAGTGAGGACTTATGTCCTCAAGTGTAAAATAATATCAACATGGTCCACAAGCAAGCGTGACTTTTTGGAGAGAAGGTTGAAAATAAGGAGAGAAAGTTGAAAAATAAGTATTTGTTACAATCAATCGATTATATGTTTATGATTTAATAAATTAAATATGTTTATATGTTGAGGAATTATAAACATAGGATTTGTCCTACTTAATATTAGCTAAATTGATAATTATTGGGTATGAAATGAATTATATAAAAATAATTAAGTGATTGATATATAATTTGTCGCTCTAAGTTAAGTAAAGATAATGTTTTATTATTATTCCGATCCTTATCAATTTAAGATAAAATGACACTTAAAACTAATTTTCAAATTTTATTAACAAAATCAATTATTAATGCTAAAAATGTAATATGATTAAATTTGAATAATATAGACATTATCTTATATATCTAATTGAACTTTTATATAATAAAAGATCAAATTATTCACAAAAATTTTATCCAAAACTACTTTAAAATTTTTAATGTTTAAGTTACTATGATGCATTGTTAGATATTGATCTTAATAGACACATTATAAATTATGTAATTAGATAAATAAAAATTGAAATGTTTAATTTGTTTAATCATATACTATATTTAAGATTATAATTTATATTTATTGTTAACATATTTACGAAATTAATGAATTACATTCAAAGAATAGATAAAAATAAAAAAAAAGTAATATCATCAAATTGAATTTGTTTGTAAATTTTAATAAAATTTAGGGTTAAATATAAATTATTTGACTAATAGGAGCGATTCTTAGCAAAGTTATGAATATCGTACCAAGTTAGGTACCAGATTGAGTTCTAGAACGAAACTGTACTGGTATCGGTTGATACCGGGTACCGTTTCATGTAATTTTTTAAATTTATGAAATAATCCCTAAAATTTTTAAAAATAGAAAAATAGTCCATATTGGTATATTGTACACTTGTACTGTATACTTTACTAGTTTACTGTTTACATCAACTATTCTTTCAAAAATCTTAATAATAAATAATAATGACAATTTATATGAAATAACAATAATTTTTAAATATTTTGCATATAAATAATAACCACAATTAACATAAACAAAGACAATCATCATCATACAATTATAAAATTAAGATTAATACAAAGTATTTAAAATATTACAATAATACAATTTCATCATTTTAATAAATAATATTACATCAAAAGATTCAAA
>JANSVA010000007.1:27073327-27107363 GCA_025504915.1 Erythroxylum reticulatum | reverse complement strand
ATGTACTTTAAAGATATTTAAATTTAAAATATGTTTATTAAATAATGATGATATTTGATTAAGCAAAAATATAAATTTAAATAAATTATAAAAATAAAATAAATTGATTAATTGTATTATTCATAATTCATAATTAATATTATAATATATATTTATTTAATGTAAAAAATGAAAAAATTGAAGTAAAAACAAACATGCTCTTATTAAGTATATATATACTAAGGATGAATAGGATGAATGACAACGCAATTCTATCCCATCGACCCTTTCATCTGAAAGTTCCTATTCTTTACTCATTATTCTGTCTGACTATCACACTTGTGACTTATTTAGTCACAGCTGTGACTCACGCCATTTTCTTATATTTTGTGTTTTGTTTCAAAGTGGGGACATTTATATATAATTATATTTATCTTTAACATGCGATAGATATTTTGGGAGTCGTTATTAAAGTGCTGGGTCAAAAGCAAATCAACAGAGATGGCAAACTTTCAACTATTCAGAAATTCGTTGTTGCCAACAAACAGTAGGTTACATTCTCTATTATTCTCTCCTGCTCTTAAAACCAGAGACAAAATCTTTTTCCTCATTTTTTCCATTTTCATATTAGGCAACAAACCATTATACTATCAATGTGGAATGCTTTTGTTGCTAATAAGGGTCAACAAATTGTCCACTCATTACATAGTTATTCCATAATTGTCTGCAGCAAGCTAAAAGTCAACTTTTACAATGGTAATTTAGTTTCTTCGTTCATTAGACTTTTACATTTTTCTATTATTTTTGCATCTATTTTATTCTTAACTTCCAATTAAAATATTGTAGGTGTTGCATTATCCACTTGGTTTGACTCTGCCATTCTCATTGATGCACTGATACAAGAAGATGCAGATCTAAAAAATTGGCAATGTCACGTTTTGTTTCGCTCCTATAAAAATGGAAAAAATTATATACAAATTTTATAATATTTAAATGCTTTTATATTTATAATAATCGTTTTTCAGTGCACAACGAAACAATAAGGAACTTAAAAACCTTATTAACCAACAAGTTTACCTGAGGTATAATCTTGAAATTTCTTTTGGATCAGATAAAAAATTACTCAAAATATTTTCTTGAAGTCTACCAGTAAGGTAAACACATATGATATTCTTCTGTAACCTTTCTAAATCACAGATTGCTTATTTGAGATTAATATTTCTAACAAAAATCTATTTATATATTTGCAGACAACATAAATTAAAGCTAAAATTTTCTTTCAACATATTTTGCAAAAGTACTGGTATATGACTTGTAAAAAATGCTTTCGCTCCACGGTAGCTACTTATGGGATTACATTCACTTGTAATTCTTGCAGGGATAAATTGCTGAATCCAGACATTTGTTGTTCCTTTTTTTTCTTTTCAATTTTATGTGTTTTCTTTTGATGTTGCATATTTATTGAAAAATTTGGGAAATTATTCTGTCTTCTAACTTCAATGTCATGGGTGTGACATATTAAGTTACACCCATGAAAACCTTTAATATGTCATGGGTGTGACATGTTAAGTCATACCTATGACAATAATCTCATGGTGTGACATGTTAAGTCACACTCGTGACAATAGCCTGAACGAGTGTGAGATGTTAAGTAACACCCGTGAGACTTTTTAACGGGAGTAATCTAACGTGTCACGATGCATTTTCTAAATTTCCTTTGTTTTTTTCTTTTGTGACAAACTTTTTAGTAAATTAATTAGTTTACCTAATTAACACACATATTTTCATTAACTTTTGTTTCGAAATGTAGATGCCACTATGATGTTGATTTAATTGACAAAATGAGAAATATCACAGCTTCAATTTTTGTCGAACTTGGTGAAAACCTCTTGAAGTTCGCTGTAATTAAAGCTATGCAATTTTATCACCAGGTTATTTTTTTCTTACTACAAATGCAAATAGATTACAATAATTATGATATTTTTATCATATGACTGATGCTCTACGTTTTATCTTTTCATAACAAGAGCATCAAACTTCCTCTAGAAAAGGTATACATAGAATTAAAAATTAAGACATTTCTTCTTCATATAAAACCTGTTCATATGTAATCACCAGATGAAAGACAATGGTTCATTGTTATATATTATCGTAAAACTGATGGTGATGAATTATAAAAGGGTTCAACTTCAATCAGAAAAGATGATGACGCTTCAACTGATCGTCCAAATAACAATGTTGTGATTACAAATACATCAATTTCAGGTTTTTATCACTATTTATTCAATAAATTTGTTTATTTTTATCTTTATCAAACTACATCAATTTTTTTCCAATTATGTTATATTCTGTTATTTATTTACACAAAATTTTTAGCAAAAAAATTTGCTAGCTTTATACTCTGTCCCTGATATATTTTAATTTTTAATATATTGTTGGTTCTTCTTCAAGTGTAAGACAATGTCCTTATAAGAGATTCAACGAAATTAAACCGATGACAGCATCAGAGGTGAATGTTGAGGACAATAACAAAAAGCCCAAATTGTCATAGACTTTTTTCATAGTTTATCCAGGAACATATGCTTGTAACTTTTCTAACTTCTATGCTTTAATTTCCTCTTTTCTTAAACTTCAAAATTGTGGATACGTGCATGGTAGTTTTTTCTTGTTAATTGACAAGAATCGTTGACATTTTGTGTCTTTGGTCATAACTGTGACTTAGTTATGTACTGTGTGACAATTCTTTTGATGTTTTTTTGTTGTTAATTCACAACCGTCACTAGCATTTTGTGACTTTGGTTTATAACTATCGCTTTGTTATGTCCTCAGAAAATTTTCTTTATATTAATCTCATCCACATTCGTAAATTGATTATTTTAAAATTCATACAAATTTTGACACATAAAAAAATTCTCTTTTATTGCACCTATATTTTTTATTGTTTAAGTTAAATATCATTAAATTTTAGTAATTAAAATTTTTATATCATTAATAAACAAATTTCTTTATTGATTAATTATAATATGTTTTGTAAATATGCACACTTTTAATTTGTAAAAATACTTAAAAATAATTAAATGATTAATTAAAAATTTATTTGCTCATTAATTATAATATATTATATTTTCACAATTCACAACTTCACTTAATAATAATAATAATAATCAATGTTTTGAAAACCAGACCAAACCGGTCGGTTGGACCGGAGAACCGGTGACCCGGAGCATGAAACGATCCAGTTTAGTCCATAATTTTTGTGAGTGTTTGGCCCGTTCATTTTACGGTTGGACCGGTAAAAACCGCTAAACCGGTGAAAGAAAACACTGGTCGGTCTATTTAAAATGTCTCGATTTTTTCATTTTGATGATTTCAACTTGAATGAATATTATGATTAGTGATCTTTTTTTAATTTTTTAGATGAAATATGACTAGTAAGCTTTAATATCTTATTTTGTGTTATGTTGGTGAAATTAAAAAAATTGTATATTTTGAAGTTTGAAGGTTTAAGTTAAGTTTACAATTAGATAAATAATTAAATAATATGTTTAAAAATTATCTTACATTTATAATATATAAAATAAAAATTTATATATTTATTAGTCACCTATCACGGTTGAGTTCCGGTTGAACCATTGACCCTTGATTCAGTTGCTTTTTCGGTTCAGTCACCGGTCTAGTTTTTAAAACATTGATAATAATAATATCAATTGATTACAAGATAATTAATTAATTGATTAATTAATTAAGTTATTTTATATTTAAAATCATTACATAGAAAATATGCATTCCAAACTTAAAGTCAACATCAAAGTAAAACATAAATAAAATGAAAAGAAGAGTCTATACAAACTGTATTGTCTAATACATTTACAAAAGGCAATCTATTTAATAAATCAAATAATGTAGGTTTGTCTTTTTCATTGTTTGGATAAGAATCTAGATTAACTCACTATTATAAGAAACTTGTTCGGAAAAAAAAGGCTTTAGTAAATTATATATTTTATGGGCGTGACATGTTAAGTCACTCCTGTGAAAAATTGTCATGCGTGTGACTTAACACCTCACACCAGTGACATAAAATGTTCTTATTATTTTGATTGTTAACGATGTGTTTAGTAAATCAAGCTACCTAGGTTTCTATACCATTTGAATAACAATAAAGGTTAAGTCGTTATTACAACAAATTTGTTAGGAAAAGATTAAAAAAAAACACTTTTTAAATACTTCATGCCCTGACATATTTCAATTCTTTTTCATCAGCAGTATTAAATAATTTTTCGCAGAAATATGTATGTCTACTTAGATAAAATAATTTTTCAAAAAATTCGTCGTCGATTTCAATGACAGATAATCTTTCGATAGATACGATGGCTATTTAAAGACGAAGTATTATAAATGAAATCTTTCAATTTATAATGAAATATTTCAATAGATACAACGACTATTTAAACACGCGGATTGTTATATATGAAATTTATTCGGTTGTTACAAATAAAATCTGTAAATAATTAATTTAGCTTTAATGAACATTTAATATATTTTTAAATTTTTCTGACAAATGCCTTCCTTTTATTTTGAATTTTGTTTCACAATAATTCCATCCCATTCCAACTCTGTTCCCTTCATCTTCTTTTACTTGTTCAAAATGACTAACAAAGACAAAGCTCTTGACTAATTGATTCACAAAAATAAAGTTGTTATTCAGTATCGAATAAAGGAAACTCCTTTATCACAAAACTAGGTAAGATATTTGTCTTTCATTTTTTTTTAAAGTAGGAAGAAGTAATGTCATTGTTAACATTATTTTCTACTTGATAACAGAAAAAATTTTGTTCTAAGAATTGTATTTAACGGTTCCTAAGAGTTAACGGTAACAATGTTAAGTTCGCTACAAAAAAATTGAAGGCTTATCTTTCTTAGAGAGAAAGCATAGTTATCGGTATTGCCATAATAATTTTTATACACTTTCTTCTGACTCTTCTGTTTTTTTAAAAAATCATTCCTCTTTCTGTTTCCTCCATTATAAATAAATTTTGATTTATCCAAAATTAATAATAACAAGTATTTATAAATAAATTTTGATTTATCCAAAATTAATAGTAACAAGTATTGCTTGACACTCTACCCAATATTATTTATTTACTTTCTATTGTTGGTTTTTTTTAAATGTAGAGACGTTAACAACAAATGAATTTTCTGCTGAGCTCACAGAAGGGGGTGCTTATTTAGCAGGTCACGATGAAAGTTGTAAGCCTGTTTTGGTAATTTTTAAGCTCTATCAATTATGTATAATTATTTTTTATTTTTCAAAACCGATGGAGTTTATTAACAATATTGTTTACATATACCTATTCTAAATTTCATTTTTACATTTGTTACTTCTAAAGTCGTTAAAAAGCTTTATTCTTCCTTTATTATTTTTGGTTAAAGATGTTTTGGCTTGAACAAGATTATCTGAAGTTTCATTCATGGAAACTGTAAGTAAGCATATATAATTTTTATTGTATATCTTTTTCAATTTTTATCCTTCGTAGTTTATTATTAATCATATCAAAATTCTATCTTTTGCTTTAATTTCTCTAAATTATCTTTTGCTTTGATTTCTGTAGATTCACACGATTTGTTGCATTTACTTTGGAAGTTGCCATATCAACCATGTGTGAAAACTGCGAACAATTTGTGATTATTTTTTATGCAAGTATGTTGATTTTTTTAGAAAATGATAACCTATAAAAGTATAGTAACTATTTTAGAAAAAAGGTTATTGTGTCTTTATTGAACTTATAGTTTTTAATGCAAAACCTTTTAATTAGATGTTCATCAGTGAATTCACTTGATGTTGTCATATGATATCTTGTAATTTATTTTTTTAACCTTTTCAGGTTTATTAGTTCTACTTTAAATTTCATGAATGTGTTTTTATTAACATTGAAAGTTGTCACCGACTATTATCCGTCTAGACTTTATAAAGTGTTTGTAATCGACCTGCCACCTTTGTTTTCTTATCTATGGAAGGTAATATTGTTATATATTTCTCTTGTTCATATGTGTAATTCTTGTTTATTTTATGTTTATTTTATCATGCTTTTAACATCTTTATGGAAAACACTAAATTTTTAGATTTTTTAAACATAAATCATCATTTTAGTACTAGCCCACTTATGTTACACTTTTTACCTTCTTCTCGTTATTTTTTTGATGTGTTGTTTCCTATTAATTTATAATTCAAATCTTTATTATTATTATAAGGTATCTGACCATTTGTTGAATTTTCGATGATCACCACAGTCGTATGTTCACTAGACTTTGAAGAATCGTTAGAATTTCCCCAAGGTTCTTCTCTTCGATTTAACCCTTGCATAAGATCAACAGCTAAAGATGGCTTACACTTGTCAAGGTTTTCATTTATAGTTTCACAACATTCTAACTTAAGCAAAGCATGGTACCTTACTTTAACCCTACCAGCTTCTTCAGAAATAGGGTCCACTAGCAAGTCTTCTTTAACCTCACCATACATTAACTCATTCAATGCGAGATTTATCTCCTTTGCATCACTCGTTGGTAGAACGCACCATCAAACTATTAATGCTTATGTAACAACCACCAACAAAACTTTATTCTCATTTAATCCCATTCCACAATGTCTTACCACAATTGAGTCAATTAAAATTGCTAAACCGCAAACCCCACAACCCTCTTTTTTTGGATCATTTCCTATGTTTTTGTTTTCTAAAAAGACTTATAAATCTAACAATTCTAATGAGTCTTTTTTACCGTTCTTAAAATTTTATAGAAACCCCTATAACGAAATAATTTATAGGTTAATTATGCAACCTCCAATCGGTGGTCTTCTATCTGTTATAACACCTCATCTCAAGTGAACTCACTTGTCTGTATCACATTGGTTTTAAACTAAGAATGAAGTTCCATAGAATGAACAACTTGTTTTTATTATATATGATGAAATCTTTTAGTTCATACTATGAAATGCTTTTGTATTTATCATATATGATGAAATCTTTTTGCCTGCTATGAGATTATATTTTTATATTTGCCTGTTTTTACATTAATAAAACAAAATTTATTAAGTTTGGCATAACAGAAAAATTTATATTTTATAAAATATCAAGAGCAACAATTACTTGTGATGGTTATTTCGAAGAAAAACTTTGAATAGTTAAAAAATTAATATAACTTATTTTATATTAATCTACCAAGAATGCTTCCTTCTCTTCGATGCTATATACCACAAACTGACTAAAAATATTGAGCAAAACATTACAATTATTGTCATGCGGCTATGCAAACAATCAATTAGTCCAAATCTTTTTCTTTCAAACATAAATTATACTTTTGTATTAATTCTATATTTGTCATTTTATAAAAGTCCTCTTAATTAATAGGATTTATGAATTATTCACTGATTATGATTCGACGTTAAACAAATTCATCATTACTTACTCAAGAACCAACTTACATAGTCAAGAACAATAGCTTATAATGAATCAAATGTAAGTTTTCCTTGTTTTGGTTTTTCAGTCAAATTATCATAACGAGAGATTTCAGGTCTAATGGTGTCAAATTGTAAATTAGAAATGAAAATAACACTATGTTTTGCTCTTTTTTTAATTTTAATATTTTTTAAAAACACTAGGGAGATCATCAATTAGTTTTATAAATATGCTTCGCAAATGGTAACTTTATCAAATGCACACTCTTCACACAAAAGAAGAGAAGAAGAGTAAAGAGCATATTTAGCTTAAGCAAATAGTTGCATCACATAACTAATCAAGAAAGTAAATATTTGGGAACTGTTAACAAAAACATTTGTTTTATTTGTGACGCTCTATCTAAATAAGATAAGTAGAGAACATATATCAATATAATAAATTCATTTAAAAATAATTAATTAAGTGACTAAACGATAAGTAATTAATTAATCAATTAAACTATAATTAATTTATTTATTTAAATCTACTTCATGCCTTAACACTTGAGACAAATATATTTAACAAGTATTATTGAATAAAATTTATTTGATTATTAATTACGATTTTATTCATTGTTAAATATTATTAAATTTTTAATAAATTATTACATGTTTTCATTCATGTTATTAATTGTATATGATTACATGCACAGTTATGGCTAGATAAGTCACAACCATGCATGTTCTTATTATTTACTCACATGAGTGAAAAAACTCAAGGGTTTGACGTTAAATATTCTGTGACAAGTTATTATTATTTATTCGCAGACATGAAATTATAAAAAAAATTGTCTCACGAGTGTGACATCTTCAGTTATACCCATCAGGTATTAACGATTATTAAAACAAATGCACGGTTGTGACTTCTCAAGTCACAACCGTGCATCCAAATCACGTTCGTGACTAATTGAAGTCACAACCGTGCATCCAAATCTTAATTAGTCACGAACATGACTACTCAACTAGATTTAAGTTGAATGACCAAATAATAATTAATATTAAGTATAAATTACACAATCAATTTATTTCGTCCTAACCATAAATCCCTATATATATAACACCTATCAATTAAACATAAAAATTGCACTGAAATTTTAACCAAAAAAACATAAAATACTACATAAACATCAAAATCTACAATCATTAAATAAAGTAAAACTATTCAAGAAACAACAATTTCCACTCACAAATTAAACATTTCCAAAGACCAAAAAAAGTTAAATTGAACTCGCATATGCATACACAAAACATGTATATTAATTATTGTTTTTTCTTCTTCTTAACATTCGCACATCATGCCTATTGTTACAAAGGTATTCTAGGAACTCAAACTTTCACCAAAATTTCTCACTCTCACCCTTTGTACGGCAGTCTCGCTTAGATCCGTTAAAGCAAGACTTAGCCTTTCCCAACTCCCCGAAGGGTTTACCTCACGACACTCTCGAAGAAACAATACTTATAAGAAGAAAGGCAACAAGAACGCACAGAAATACGGTATAAAACCAACTTTATATACTTTCCCTAAAAAGAATACAAAGAATATTCTCTCTGATTGAATGAGAAGAACAAAGCTCGAATGAGCTATATATAGGCATCCTAATTTGCCTTCCAAGTTACATTAAGAATCCTACTCAATCTGAACTGCCTAAGATTGTGCTAGATCACGTCTCTCCTTATCAGATTACATCACGTGGACCAATTAGACGACACCCCTGTCTAAATAGGACTCTAGCTGATAAGATAAGATAACAACAAGATAGAGTTTACATTTAACTCGGAAACTAACATCCTTATCCTCAAAGAACTCTACTATCTTCAGATGTTCGGTTCCACTGCAACTCTAACTCCCAGTTGTTGCCATATCATCCAAGATCTCCCCATGATCTCTATCTGTTGATGATGCAATGTGATCTCGCCGAAGCCCACTAGCACATTGGCCTGATCCAATGTTCCCACAATAAGTCCATTAGTCGTGGTCCATTCATTCGAGCATGGACTAAGTCCTTAGTCCGTCAAGACCTTAGCCTGGGTCGAGTCAATCTTCACAAGGTTCGATACTCTACCAAAATTCGCACCAAATCTGATCCCGCTCGCCCGCATATGCCTTAGTGTTTTCGCATGCCTTCCTCATGCGCGAATCCAGCTAACCTCTTACCTAAGGCTTCTCATAAAGGTAGCTGAAAAATGCTCCAGAACTTAGGCGTCTAACACCTATCCTTGTCTTTGCTTTTCTTCTTCTTCTTGCTACCATCATGTTTGTCAATAGTCCCATTTATGTCATCCAACTTCTCAACCGTCTACTGACCCTCGAATTTTCTCCTCTTTTTCTTCTTGTTTTTTCTCTGATTTTGCATCCTTAGAAGCATCAGCATGCCTTGTATAACAACTATAACTAGGGACTGCCTTATATACCAAGCATTAGAACATTATTAAAGAGACTTAAAAGTTACAATAATTACATAAATAATAAATAATAAATAATATTCAATAATGAACAATAACATGAACGTAAGAATAGAAAAAAATGGATCACATGACTTACGACTGTCCAATAATACCTTAATACTTAAACTAAAATTCTACTTGACCAAAACTAAAAACATTAATCCATAAAAACATAAACACCAAAAGAACAAATTAATGATAACAACAAATTATTTTCTCATTTAATAATTAAAGATGATAAAGATCAATTCAATGAACACAACCTAAGATTTTAAAATTCATAATAATTCGTGAACAAACTATTCTTCACATGCATAACCATAATTAACAAGTACGTCAACTGAAAGACTATTAACATGTGTGATAGGCACTCACTCCACTTTCTCTTCTTTCAAACACTCAAAGGTCATAAATATTCACTCATTTTTCTTTTCATGTTAAGCATCAACCATAAGCTTACTAGCTAATCCAAACTTCACTACTAAATATCTAACACAAACATTAATCTGAAGGTTTTTATTTTGGTTGTAATGAGGCCAAGGTAAAGGTACAAAAAAGATAAAACCAGGCTTTAAACCATAGGACTAATTGAGCATTTAAATGATACAAACCAATAAAATATAAAACATTGAATTTTTTCTTTTCAATTTCAAACATAACCTTACCAATCTCCCTTACTTTTTCCTTCTCCCCTTTCCCTTCATTTTCTTTTTTCTCTTCCTTTTTTCTTTTTTTTTCCATTCCATTTTCTCCTTCTCTTTCCTTTTTTTTTTCTTTTTTTTCCTTTTCCTCTTTCTTCTTGACTTGATATGATTTGTTTTTTTTTCTTCCCCAATAGACAACAACATAAATACTTTTAAAATGCTCAACTTGCCCTTACGACGAGTGCAATCAAAACATATAAACAATAAAAGCCAAAACTCATGTTTCCGGTTTTAACCAAAAAAAGGTTCCATGTAAGCTCAAACGGGCTCACTAAGGATAATATCATGATGGCTTGTTAAGCTCTCAAGTTAAATCCTAAACGCCTTCGTCACTTCAATGTTTGCATAAGATTATGTAATCTCGACTAGTATTCGCAAGCAAGTTCTAGATTTGCTTAACCATGAAAGAATACTCTCAATAATGAATACTTTTAATTGGTCTAAAATTCTTACTGAAGAAAAGTCTCATTCATCTATCACAAAAAGTTAATATCCTTTAAATTAAAATCTAGGTCAATCAAATTATACATGCAAATATATTTATTCACGCATATTATGCATTTATAATCCTGGTAAAGTTCAGTCAATAATCAAACATCTTTAACTATTAAACAAAAAACCAAACACAAAATGTACAACAATTATAGTCGACATAATAGGAAATTAAAATAAAAGATCTAACATGCAAACAACATTAATTAAGACAAACAATAAAACTAAAAATAATTTAATGAAAAACAATAAAAGAAAAAGATAGAAATACAATACTAAGATGAAGGTGGATGCTTTCTCGAGCAAAGATTTAAATTCGCTAGGAAATTTCTGATCTCCCTAATATTAACCTCAATCTTGTCCAATCTCTCATTCGTTCGCCATTCAAATACAATAAGTTGATTGGTCAATGATTGATATTTAACAGAATTAGGTGCAATGTTGAAGTGCATACCTTCGCGTGGCAAAATGTCATCCCCTTATGTACCTTCACCTACTTCACCACGATTGCGCTTACTACTTGAAGCTTCTACTGTCTCGTCATTAACAACAACATAATGATCACTTTGTCGCTTAACAATCTTCATGGACACCAAGGACTACAAATCTAAACTATAATTCCCTGAAACTAATTGCATATTTGTTCTCTCAGTCAGTAAACCAAAATACTTTGCAATTTGGGTAATAAATGCCCCAACAACTATTTTGCCCGTTCTAACTTTAGCCACAACCATCATATGCATACTTACCCACATACCAACATTAAAGTGTTTAGCATGTATTATACACCACAACACAAACAATTATGCTTTAGAAATTGCACCTTGGCTATCTCCTCTACCAAATATCGAACAAGTTAAAAACCTATGAAGATAACGAAAGCTAGGATCCACTAAAGCAGACGATTTAGACTTACTCAGAGAGAAAACATTTGTTGAATTTGTCATTTCATTCCAAAATTCTTTAGGCCTAAATTCATCATGATAGCCATATAAATCGCTACATGGAAATCCAAATATACTATTCAACTCATCTAAAGCAAGAGCGTACGATATATTCATAAATCTAAATATCAGATTAATCACAATGCCATCTTCGTTAAAGCTTAATTGTAAAGTTGTCAAAAATTATAAAGTTAATTCAATAGATGAACTTTTTTCTAAATTTTGCAATTTGTTCCATCCTATGTTATGCAACAATTCATTAATTCGGTATGTAATTCCCAATTTAGATATAGCTCTATGATCAATAAATCTATTTGGCATAATCGTATGATCTTTTAAAGTTGCATATCTTAGCTGGCTCTCACGAGTGTTAAATTGAAGGCAAGGATTACTTAAAACATGCACATCATCCGCTTTAGAAGATGAAGATGCTCTTAATCTCACACGAGTCATAATCTAAGTAACAAAAAAATATTAAAATATTTTGGTAAATTTTAAATCAAACGGAACAATTTATTACTTAATTGGATTTACAACAATTAAATATAATAAGCAAACATGAAATTCTACAGTAATATCAATCTAACATGCTCATACAATGGACAAACATTCTACTTAAATATATAACGTTTAATAAATAATAATAAACTAAAGGATTAAAACGAAAAAGATTAAATAATCTTTTATGTTATCTTTTATTAAGCATTTGTAAATTTGCTCAGATGTATAATATATGAAAATGTTTTATATAATATCAAACTCGAATTATTTAATAATGAACCAACAATTCATTGAAAACTGAACTTAACTATATTCTAAAATCAAAGTTTTAAAAACCATTATACCTGCTTTTTAGTTTATTCTTATACCATAATTCTCATTTCTATCTCATTAATAACTCATTTACATGTTCACCCCTTTGCCAATCCTTTTTTTTTTCACGCAACAAACAAAAGTTCAAATTTTATACAATTTTTATCATTCTTATTTTTATTCTTTCCATTTAATTAGTAAAATCTATTAACAAAATTAATAGTATATCTATTATAATTTCATTAACGCTAAACAATTAAACACAATTCTTACAATTTAACAATTATGTTATTAGAAAACAAAGCGATAATAAATAGCCGAATCAAAACAAATTGTTAACCTAATACAAATCTTAGCTGAGTATAAAAACCAAGAAAAAAAAGAACCAAGTCGCAGGATAAAGTTAAAATTTCTATTGTATCTTATTCAAATCATATCAACTTAAAGTAAAAAAAAAACTTTACAATATAAAAAGAATGTATATGAAAAATGAAATTATACTAAATGTAAAAATTAAACCCTCATGAAATTACAAAACTCTATTATATTTAACTCAAACTTTGTTATGTTAAAATCATAAAAAAAACAAATATCAAAATATGTTTAACTATGTAAAAGATTACCTATAATTGTAAGCAACTTGTAAGGGAGGCAGCGACACAAGGCAATAGACGACAACAACGACAGACGATGATACCCAAGAGCCACAGAGGACAGCAACAACTCAACTTAAGATCTGAAGTACCAGCTTTAGATTTGAAGAAATACAAGATTCGAACACTTGGGTTTTTCAATAGCTCTTTCACTAGAGAACAAATCTCAGTCGAAGAAGAAGATGAGAGAACAACCGTAATTTCTAGGATGGAACAGATGTGATTTCTACTCATGCAACTAATATGTAGGTCAACTTAAAATTCTAAACTCACTCACATGTGTAACTTATAAGTCACACCAAATGACTTTTTTTCGTTATTTTAATTAACTAAAATATTTAATTGATTATAAAAATTTTTTCAGTCATGGGCGTGACTTGATAAGTCACACCTGTGACTGAGGTGTGACTTTCTAATTGTAACTTACATATTATAACTTTTATATTTACTTTCTATATTTTATACATTTATAACAAATACGTCACACTATACATTTCTAAAAGTTTTTATTTTTTCATTCCAAATTTTTACTCACAAATTTTACTTATTCATTTTTAATATTCTAACTTACATATTTTTTATAATTCTATCACATTAACAAATTTTAACCTTGTTATTTCCTTTCTTATACATATCAAAATTTTAAATATTTATAATTTTATCACAAACTTTTAAATTACACAGTATTCATTTATATATTTATTAATATAACATATTACACCCGGTGACCTTTTTTTCATTATCTTAATTAACTAAAATATTTAATTGATAACAAAAAATTTAACATAGTTTGTTTTAGTCACGTGCGTAATTTAATAATTGACTGATGATATTCATTTTTTACTTTTTACTTAGATATTATAATATTTGCATTTACTTTGTATATTTTACCTGTTTATAGCAAATATATTACCTTATACATTTCTTTTTTTCATTCCAAATTCTTACCGACTAATTTTACTAATTCATTTTTAATATTCTAACTTACATATTTTTAATAATTCCATCACATTAACAAATTTTAACCTTGTTAATTCCTTTCTTAGTGTACATTTCAAAATTTAAATATTTATAATTTTATTACAAAATTTTAAATTACACAATATTCATTTATACATTAAATAATATAACATGTTACATCCAATGACTTTTTTCGTTATTTTAATTAACTAAAATATTAAATTGATTAAAATTTTTTAACTTATTTTGTTTCAATTACGGCATCACTTAATAAGTCACACCCTTGACTGTTGATATAATTTTTATAATATTTATATTTACTTTGTATATTTTATCTATTTATAACAAATAGGTTACACTATACATTTCTTAATTTTTTTAAAATTTTCAATCACAATTTTTTCTAACTAATTTTACTAATTTATTTTTAATATTCTAACTTATATATTTTTAATAATTCTCTTATAATTCATTTCGTAGTATGCATTTCAAAATTTAAATATTTATCATTTTATCACAAAATTTTAAATTACATAATATTCATTTATACATTAAATAATATAACATGTTACACCTAGTGACTTTTTTAATTTTGTTATTTTAATTAACTAAAATATTTAATTGATTATAATTTTTTTAACTTATTTTATTTCAATCAAGGTTGTGATATGTGCTTTTTACTTACTTAGATATTATAATATTTGTATTTACTTTTTATATTTTATCCATTTATAACAAATACATTACACTATACATTTCCTAAATTTTTTATTTTTTCATTCCATAGTTTTTTCTAACTAATTTTGCTAATTCATTTCTAATACTCTAACTTATATATTTTTAATATAACAAATTTTAACCTTGTTAATTCTTTTCATAGTATACATTTCAAAACTTAAATATTTATAATTTTATTATACAATTTTAAATTACACAATATTCATTTATACATTAAATATGTTTAGAAATAGTCCTACAATTAAATTAAGCATAAATACTCCCAGAATTAAATTAAATGGATATTATATCACTGCACATTTGGGCAGTGTCTATTTGCTAGTTATAAAAAAGGAATTATATCAAGTATAATATAATGCTAAAACTTTGCACTAACAGTCATTAGTGTGCTTATGCACAAAAATGATACATTAAACAATAAGTTTAAAGAATAAGAGCATGTCATATATCACGTACTTAGTTTAATATGACGTAATCTTGTCACGTTATAAATATTTTTGTTCTAATTTCGTTTTATAAGTAATGATTTAGTATATATTTTGATAAAAAAGATAAAACTGGTCACGAAAACAAAATCTTTCATGCACTTATTTTCGCTAATTAACCCTTTTATCTATTATTTTAAAATCACACAAAAAGTTAAACCGGTATATGTTTAAATTGTTATAAAATTGACGAAAAATTAAGTAAAATTAAAAAATTTGAAATATTATTAGAAGAGATTATCTTTATCTATAAAAAAATTGAAGCTTAATTAAAAAAGATATTATTAAATAAAAATTAATTGATTTGTTTTAGTTTATAAGAATTTATTAATTTATAAAAATTGATTGATTAATTAATAAATTAATGTATTTTTAATAACAAGAATTAATAAATTAAATTAAATTAGAAAGTTAAAAATTAAAATAAATAATTAAACCTTTCAAAATTTTTATTATTAAATCGGTTAAAATTTTCAATTTCAAATTACACACTGTTCAGCTAATGGACTGGGCCTATGGAGCTAAACCAGCCCGCGCCGTTCTTTGAATTATATTTCCGTCCTGCTAGGAGCGCTGAAGCTTGGTAACCCGACAGGATGATGATTTGGCGCTCTAAAGTTCACAACGTCTCATTTCCTTTCTCTTTTGGGACTTTCGTCGAGCACTTTCCAATCTCAAGACTAAAAGTCTCTTCCATTTCTCGCAGAATCAATGCAAAATCACTATCAACCGCCGGAATCTCTAAATCTTCTGATTCCTCTTTTTTCCAAGCACTAAGTGCTACTCAGAAAGACCAGATTCACCTCTACGTTGAGGCTCTCCTTGAATGGAACCAGGTTTCTTTCTTCTCTCTCTCAGACACACGCATGCACTGACAACTTATGATCTTAAGAACCTATTGATCATGGTCACCTTTCAGAGGATGAACCTTACTGCAGTCACGGAGGTGGAAGACGTCATGGAAAGGCACGTGGAGGACTCTCTCGCACTAATACCCCCGATTACGAATTGTTATTCTTCGCCTTGCAACAAATCAGTCAACAATGTTACTCTTGTTGATGTGGGAACTGGTGCCGGGCTTCCTGGTTTGATTTTGGCTATTGCTTGCCCAGGTGCTTTTTTATTCCCCTCTTTGTGGGTTACTCCTACTTGCTGTGGAATGCTGTTCAATGCTAGTCTTTCTTAACAAACCCTTTTGTCTTTTAACTGGTTCTAGATTGGAGAATAACCCTCTTGGAATCCATGAACAAGCGTTGCGTTTTCCTGGAGCATGCAGTTAGCTTTACTGGGTTGTCAAATATTAGAGTTGTCAGGGGAAGAGCAGAGGTTTCGTTTCCTCGTTCTTTTATTGCTTGGTTGTTTGGAGAATGGCATTTTATCCTATAAAGTTTATGCTGTTTAACTATTATGTGAAAATGCGTGTGGTTTATGAAACAAGGCCATTTTGTATTGACAATATTTATACTTTTGGTTTTGTTACTTTGATATTTATCATATTGGACCTTGATTTAGGACAGAGCATTGCGCATAATGTTTGCTTTAGAGAGAAATTTGATGTGGCAGTAGCAAGAGCTGTTGCTGAAATGAGAATTTTAGGTAATTCCTACAATTTAGTAAACTGATATTGCTTGTGCGATGTCTTTCTATACCTATGTTTACTTTTGAAGTTGAGGTTTAGTTTCTTTCCTTCCTCAGCGGAGTATTGTCTTCCTCTAGTTCGTGTTGGTGGGTTATTTGTAGCAGCAAAGGGCCACGATCCTCAAGTATGTAATTGTAAATCACAAAACGTGTGATTTTGACAACTAACTTGATGCAGTTCATGTTTTTGTTGTGAAATATTATTTCTTATTCTAACTGGGTTTGGAAATAATTTCAGATATATTTATGTATTTGAAATGACCCAAATCAAGGAAGAATTTGCAACTCTGTAAATTTTTTGGAAGTTGTTCATTAGGAGGAGCAATCAGTAACAATCCTATGTGCCACATGTTGGCAGGAGGAAGTTAGAAATGCAGAAAGATCTATCCAATTGATGGGAGCATCTGTATTGCAACTATGTTCAGGTATATATCTTTGAGTTATTCAATTGCCTAATGTGCGATTAAACAATTGAAACGAGCTCATCATCCAAGAAGTTACCTCTGTTTCCATATTTTTAGTTGGTAAAAAATTAAACAAGTTGTTGGTTTGATCATATTGTATTCGATCTACCTGGCTCCCCACCTGATTAAACAACAAATTCATTCATGATTTGTTAATTCATGTCGTATTAACTTTAACGCTGATCCAGGCCACCAACAATATTTTAACTTGTTTAATTCCTTTTCTTTTTTGTTACTCCCCTGATAGAATATCTGATCTGGCATTCAGTTGTATATTTGTGCATAAAATGCTTTTCTTTTCCATAATATGAATGCTCATTTCTGCTGTAACATTGCAGTAAGATATTTTTTTCACCTGTGAGTTCAATCTCAGTGTAAGCCTTTTCGATGATAATAAATCTCTGCTTCATGTAGTACAATCACAGAGTCCTTTTGGGCGGCGAAGTGCCATCATATGTTCCAAAGATCGTCCTACTCCTCGGAAGTACCCTCGTGATCCAGGTACTCCGGCAAAGTCACCATTGTAAGGCACATTATCGTGTAAAAAGTCCTCCCTGCCCCTTACATCTCCATAGTTTGTATATCGCAAATGTGCTCCATTATGATTTTTTCCCCACAATTTGGCAGTAGTTATTACGATCAATCTGGTTCAGTGTACAGTAACTATGCATGATTCTTTGGCCAAATTTTTTTAGGTTTGATCAATTTAGGGTCAAACATTTTAACTTAATTAAGGTCTAAACATTATTGAGTCTGCTCAATGTTAGGCTATTTTGGAAGAAAATTTGGCAGTGTTATACACTCGTTGTTTCTATAAATAAAATGTTCGTTTGGAGAGGCCAAGTTGATTTAAGATGTCATGTAAAAAACACACGTGGCTTACGTGAATTTTCAGAAAAAAAAGAAAAATTCTAGAACTCTAAATTTATTTCTAATCCTAAAATTCATCCTCTCTCTCTAACTTAACAAAAGGGGTTGTCTATATCATCAGTGCCAATCATCATCACTGTCGGTCAAGGGGTTGTTGTCTTGCTTGTTTCATGCATCATCATTGTCGATCACTTCAATCCCTTTCGCTAATATGCCTTCTATTCTTTCGGCGTAAATACAATTTCAAAGTACGTTTGATCTACTCATTATTTTGCTCTTTTGTGTATTAACTTTCAACCTAGATATGCTACACCTTGAGGATATTATCCCTATTGGGTTTTCCAGAGATGAATGCCGCTTAAGTGTGCAATAGGAAATAAGGAGAAAACCATTCACAGAATGTGGATTTTTAGCTTTTAGGGATAAAGAAATTGTGTGTTATATTAAGTTCCTTCATATTTCTACTTGCATAGGATTCTAATAGTGTCTCCACAAGTAATTTTCGAGTAATATGCCTAGTAGGTTGGAAGAAATGGGCATTAAAGTCATTTAGAACAAGGATATTTGTTGGGATTCAATCTAAATAATGCACCTTTTACCGCCTTTTTAGTGAAAGGACTTGTGAGCTTCAAATTCATTTATTGTCCCATACAGTTTTAAATGACAATCCCTAGCTCTACTTTTGAGTATCTTGAGTTATCACAATCTCTTCTATTTTCTCTTTTTCCCTGCATGTATTGCCCCTACCATCATCAAGATATACGATTTTGTCTCTATTCCTCTTAGCAAAGATAGAATTATGGAAAATTTTGAATTATAGTCTCCGTCTTTGAGCCATTCTACCTTTGCCCTCTGCCTCAACGTGGAGTTGTGTTTTAATAGAGCAGCTTGATAATCACTCAAATCTTTAGTCTCCAATTCCCTTAGCTTTGGATTGTGATGGTTCTTATACCTCTCAATATGAGTTTTTATGAGTATTTTTTGGCTTTTTGAAGCATTAATGTTGAGTCATAACAGCTCCTCTTTTGGGCTTCCTCTATACATTCTCTAACTCTCTACAGATTTCGCACTAACTGAAAAGCCTTGTAGCCCTTTATTTTGTATTTCCACCATTAAATGGTCTAACATAGTGAAGATCCCAAGAAAGCTTAGGAATCAGGGAATTGCCTCAACTATTCTACATTTATAAGAGCCCTGTTAAACCTTTTCTAGATAAACCAGTCCCCTTACGACTTATTTTTTCAAGTGTAAGGTGCACACAAATCCCAAATCTAGAACTCCAATCTAATTGACCATTTGTCCCAGATCTTTGTCTACACCCTTTTATTTCACCTTCATACCTTCTACTTCAAGAGAGTTCACTATAATGTTCATGTCTCCTATGATGATTCTAGCTCTATTTAATGTTCCATATATACCTATTAAATTTGCCCACAAATTTAACCTATGAAAACCAATTTTGGATGCATATACAATTGAAATCATAAAAGGTTTTGATATCCAGTCCACATTACAAGTGAAATGAAAAAGTTGATCAGCCATAATTAAGTTACAGATTTACACCTAAAGGTATGTTATAGGCAACCAAAAATCTCCTATTGTAGTTATGGATACAATTTATGTAGAAAGAACTGTGAGTTCCCAAAAACCTTATGTTATCTTAAACATTTTTTAATTTTTGGTTTGTAATAGCCCTAAGTCCGCTCTTATCTGAAATTTTTCTAGAAGAATTCCCCACCTCCATGAAATTGTTCCTTAAGACATTTAGAACCATATGTTTACAATGAATTAGTTGCTTGACGAATTTATTATGAATTTTTTACGCATTATATGCTATACTTCGATTTCTCACTTTGACTTTAGGGTTTATATTCACCATTCTCACTTTTGTCTCTAACAAACTTTTGGTTTCAGTTGAAACTGGAGTAAAGCTGAAAGATTTGTAGGACATTCTAGAAGGAAGATTCTATGATTGAGTTGGTTGACAACAACTTATATGAGCATTCAATAAGACCCTTTTTGATGCAAGAAAGTTGCCAGTCTTAGGGTGTTTGAGCTCATTAGAAGAGAAATGATGAAAAGAATTGTGAGAAAAAGAAAAGAGGCTATCAAGTGGAAAGGAAAATTGGGGCCAAGAAAATGGGAAGCTATTGATAAGAGTGCTAACATTGCTCAGTACATCACAATGGAGGAGGGTATGAGATTGATCATAGTGAGAACAAATATTTGGTGAGGCTTAAGGACAAAACATACTCTTGTCGGAGATATGCCTTCTCTGACATTCCTTGTGCATATGTCATATGTGCTATCAGAGACGAGAGGGTTAATATTGAAGAGTACACTTCAAGTTAGTTATGAAAGAGTCAATATGTCAAAGCATATGAGAAGACTATTCAACTAATGCCTGGTATGAAGGACTGATCCATTACTAATAAGGAAATTATTAGGTCACCAGAATTCAAACAAGGACCTGATAGGCCTAAAACAACTAAAAAAAGGGCTTTGATGAGCCTCAAAAGATTAAAAAAGTGATTAAAAAGAAAAATGTTGAGCACGTGTCTAGGAGGGACTTAATCATGACATGCAGCCACTGTCATAAAGGACACAACAAAGAGGTTGTCCTTGCAATGACAGAGGTAATTTCTAGGTTCTTTTGTCTTTCCTTTGGTGCATTTAAGATTCTTTTTTATAGTAGTGAAAATTTGATAGTAATTTTTTCTTTTTTGCTATGATCAATATCAGGTTCCAATACAGTTTCAAGATCCCTACCTATACCAATCAACTTATTTTGATATGTAGCAAAACACAACCAATTCACAGTCAACATGAGAAAACATCTCAACAGTTGAAACCAACATAAAAATCCTAGTAAATGCCTCTGCATCTGCATCTAACAATGCTGAAAGGGGAAAGAAAAGAAAAAAAGGAGCAAATGCGTTTGTCTTTGCCTTTGCCTTTGTCTCTGCAACTGTGTCTGTATCTACTGGTGCCAGAATTGCTATAGGCACTACTAACACCTTAACTCCTGCTCATGTATGTGGAAGTGCAAGTTCATGAATGCTAGATAATGAATCTGCATTTGTATATGTATGCCACAAAGTAGCTTTGTAAGCTCAATTACATTTAGACACTGTAAACGAGATTAACAAATTTGTTTATATAGCACGATAGACTTATGAAAGGAAAAAAGGTATTATCTACTTGAATTGAACGAGATTATGTGAAGATAACCATTACTCTAACTTGAGACATAGCCTCAAAAATTCATCAGTTAATATCAAGATAACACTAGAAAATTTCACTTCTAATCTTTAAAAATCAAAAGGATACACAAGATGTACATTGTTAATACAAAGAGTTACTAAGTGAACAATTAACCTCATAATTTTAGAAAACAAAATCTAGTACATAAAACCATACAACTATTGCATTTAGATGCTGTTTTAGTACAAAAAATCATTTCCAGGTAAGACTTTAAACATATAACTATTGCCTGAATTGCTTTCATTATTTAGGCTAACAAATAGAAGCGAAACTATTAAACAAAAAGATTAAACAAGCTACAAATTTTCAATACTTTGGTGAATGTGTTTCATCACTACTTCTCATGACATGTAACTCATTCTTCAACTTCAAATTTTCTATAATAATTTTAGCTTCAAAAATATCTACGACATTTTCTTTTAACTCTGTCACTTTCAACCTTCAATAGATTAGTTTGATGGTAAAACATCTTCTCTCTGTTTTTCAGCTTTAAAATAATCTATCTTGCTCTTGGAGAAAATCTTTGATCATGTCATTCATGAAATCCACAGAAATTTTCCCTCTACCATGAAACAAAAAAGAGCAATTCGTTAATAAAAAATATGGACATATTTATATAAAACAACATTAAAATGTATAAAATTGCTGAAAATAGTCAAGAACCATAAAACCTTCTTCCTGGATTTTCATCAGTCCAGGAAGTCCATCTAGGTGCTTTCAAGTTACAATCCTACAGTCATGGGTGTGACAAGGGAGTCACACCTGTGACAGTTTATTTGCACTAATTTTTTAGTCTGACACGTGCAGGTTGACGACAGGGTTAAGAATGAAACCTAGACCTAAACTCTGGGATATATGTAGAAAGAAAAGGATGCCAAAAGAGGGGGTTGGAAAACGAAAAAAGAACAACACTAGAGGTGGAGAACTTAAAGGAACTTTAAAGACAATTTTGAGGAACCCAAGCTTAAAGATCAAGGGATGAGTGAAAGGCAATTAGTAATGAAGGAATATGCCAGACTAGTAATTTGTACTACCATTTTGTGCATACATTTGGGAGAGGCAACCATAAACTATGAATTAAAGAGTATCCACTACAACATGCTGCCATCTTTCTAAGGGGTTTCCAATGAAGACCCTTTAAACTTCATTCGGGAGTTCTTTACGACTCTCCAGACATTTCCTTTGGACGGCTTGAACACAGATCAACTTGGAATGGGATGCTTCCCATACATATTGAAAGATTGGGTTGAGGTATGGTTGATGACCCTTATGTCCAATTTATTGACCACATGGGAGGAGGTGTATAACAAATTGATGGGAAAATTCTATTTCCATCAAAAGACCTCTTATTTGCAGACGAAGATAGCTACCTGCACTCAAATGGAGAGACAGCCATTCCATGAGACATGGGAACACTTCAAACTCTTGCTAATACAATGTCCACACTATCATTTTCTACTTTACATGTAGAACCAATTCTTTTATGATGGATTAACATAATAATGTCAAAACACAATGGACAATGTAGTAGGAGGAGTTGTAAGAGAGAAGATAGACCAAGACTAGAGAAAAAACTGAGACTACGAAAAGAGAACAAAGAACAACGCTAGAGGTGGAGAAAACAGAAGAGCAATGGGCGGTGAGGAAGAAGAGAAACAATAGATAGAGAGAAGGCAGAGTTAAAGGCAGTGGTAGCATGTGATCGCCTGGGTGAGAATCAAGCAGAGGCAGAAGGCGAGAATCAATGCATAAAGCTTGAGATTGGCAAGAGATCCACCACCAACTCCCTCATTTGAACACTATTTGTTTGCTCATTCTGATTTACTTTTATATTTGTTGCATTATTGGATCTGAACTTATTACTCTGTTAGTTCTTTGATAGGTCATTTTGGTTTATTCACTCTGTTTATCGCTTCAATACTTCTCTGTTACTAATCATGATGTGATTGAAGTATATGAAGATGATGAACCTTGTTTATTATGTGATGGGCTGATTTCTTTTCTTGAGAATTAATGAAACTATTTTAGTAGACTATGCATGATTGAGTTACTATTTTGTTGTCTTATTGTTTGATATAGTTTCTAAGCTTATTGGATGTAATAGAGTGACCAAACTTTGCATCATTTTGGTATTAAATGAAGGATCGACAGAAGAAGTTTAATTTTAGAATGAAAAACTATAGACGCTTAAGTTATAAATTAGAAATATATTAACTTAAGTGGGTAGTTATTACTTGGGTTTACATGATTGATTTGGATGATAAAATTGTTGAACATGAAAGTTAGATTTAGTTTATTATTTGAACTAATTTAAAAAATTGATAATTTTAGCAAGACAATTATCTAATCAATCCACCTTAGTTATGTATAAGAGATTAAATTTGTGAAGTTAAGTTCTCAAGAGTTTTTCACACTGGTTGATCAAATCGTTTTTGCTACCAGTTAAATCAATTTATTTTTTAGTCTAATTGCATAATTTCCTTTAAACCATACAAATTGGGATAGAATATTTATGATTGCAAATGTTTTTTTTAAATTTTTATTCAAGATTAATTTGAGTAAAATGCATGTATAATTCACGTCCAACATTCTTGCTTTCATGCATAATTTTTCTTTTTTTCATATAACATTCACAAGACACTCTATTCAACATTCATGCAACATCCACACCATTTTCATTCAATTCATTTCAAATTAGAATTAAAACGCAAGACTTTGTAACCAAAATCAAAAGATCAAAGCTTGCAAAGTTCATAAAAATTAGTCACAACAATAGTAACAATATTTAGTCTCTCTGTCATAGTCCCATTCAACTGGGTAAGTTGAAGAAATCAAATTATATGACTTCAAATCAAGGTTAGAACATGTTCCTTTTCTATCAAAATTGAAAATTTCAAAATTTTCCAGTAAACCCTTTATTTCAACCAATAAAACAACAAACTGAATTCTCTAATTGACCTTATTACCTTGAATAACTACTAATTGAGCTCATTCTCAATTATTCCTAGCTGATGTCTTCGAAAATGTAGTACAAATTGTAGGAGGAAAAAGAGCTTTTGAGGAAAAAGAATGGTGAAGTGAAAGAGAAAGATTTCAGTAAAAAATATAAAACAGTGAGTAGTGTAAACCCTTAAAACATAAAAAAATTCCTAATTTTGTAGCTAATGTTTGAGACAAAGATGGAATGGCAAAATGCAAACCCTTAAGTAAAAGTATGGTTTTACTGTGAAGTTAAAAGGAATCAAAGGAGTAAAAATAGAAGGGAGCATGCATGAGTTATTACCAACTTGAGGCTTTAATGAGAATACAAATACAACACTACATTCCATTACTTGTTCAAAATCCAATCATGAACTGAGTTACTACTCACTATCCATATAAGTAACACCAATACACTCTCCAAACCAATAAACAAGAAGATAATTTTGGGAGGGAATAAGAGGCAAAAAGGGCACATGTATTGTATGAAAATGGACAATGTGAAATGATATTTTCCTTGACCATATGAAGATTAGTTCTCTACTCCTTATTCATCTCTTTTAAGATTTCAAACTCAGTAATATTTCAATATCAAGTCTTCTTCAATATAAAGTAAATCACTGAACACATATTACAATAAGTTCCCCATCAAAACCTTAAAGAGAAAACTATCCACTCAAATCTTATCGTTCGATTCTTCAAAAATCCACAAATTAAAATTACTTATCCTCTTTAGACCTAAACATCTTCATCATCGACAATGGGGTTCTGAAGTACCCATTCACCTTAAACTTCTAAGGAGAAAGCTCAAACTACTGGAAGGTGGACCGACGAGAGAGATTGGAGTGATCAGTAGTGATGATGCGTGAAGGAGGCAAGACGCCAGATGGGACAAGATTTGGGTAAGTTTCTAAGAGAGAGAGGGTGAATATTTAGGGATTAGAAATAAATTTAGGTTTTTGAAATAATTGTTTTTTCTTTTATGAAAATCCATGAAAGTCACGTGTGTTTTTTGCATGACATCTAAAATTCAACTGGCCTCTCCATAATTACGCGTGTATGACATTGCTAAATTTTCGTCCAAAATAGCCTAATATTGAGCAGACTTGATAATGTTTAGACTTTAATTGAGCAAATTAAAATGTTTAAACCTAAATTGATCAAACCCAAAAAAATTTGGCCCCAATTTGAGGATTTAACTTAAATCTTTGTGTATATATACATTAATATATGAATTTAGTTTAATTTGCTATTTAAAGACTTTTGATGGAAGTGATCTGCAAGATATTAAAGTTGAAAGCATTTATATTGTCCAACAAGATTGCATCAAATACTTAAGTCTTCCTTTTTAGAACATACGGATGCCACATAAAATCATGTAGGTTAAGATTTAAAAGTTTCTAGGCCAAAAGTATACTTTGAACTTCAACATTTACAACATAATACAACTTAAACCCTAACATTTTGCATCGTTTAAATTGAACCTTAACTTTTTCAAAACATTTACAACATAATACAACTGAAACCTTAACATTTTGCAGTGTTTAAATTGAACCATAACTTTTTCAAAACATTTAGAATAGACTTTAAATGGACAGAAAATTTGACAGGATTAATTTCATGTTAGTTAAATGTTATATTAATGCTGACATCATTATTTTTAAATAGAAAATGAGTCTTATTGTCACATAATTAACTTTTTAAAATTAATCAAAAAGTGGGTCACATAGTCACGTGTTTAGACAGTAGGTTCCACTTATCACATGCCAACGAGATCCACATTTATATATTTTAGATAGTGAGTTCCACTTGTTATATGACAGTAAGGTCCACTTTTTATTCAAAATAAAAATAATGTTGCCTCAGTCTTGACATGACGTTTAATTGACACAAAATTAATCTCGTTAAATTTTTCATCCACTTTATTAGTTTATGCCCTACAACTAATCAGTTTGGTTGTAGTTTAGTGACAATTATTTAAAGACATTATGTATCTTGTACATGTTTAGATGGATATGATAAAGTTTATGGGATAATTATTCATTATAAATGAAATTATAATTATGAGATTCATATTGCATGTATGTATTATCCCTAAATTATTCCTAGTCATTGTTATATTAAGACTGGACATTAATAGAACATAAAAAAGACTAGCACATATTTTGTTTTTCCTTATGAAGAAAATAGTTGATCTTATAGACTAAAGTATGGAGATACTTAAACAAACATGTAGGTGCTTATTAGAGAACAAGTTCACTAAACATCCCTGATATGAGAAATCCATTTGGAACATTACTTATATGTCTATGGAATTCTCATTGTGATGATTGTATAAGAAATTCTTTGACTGAGGTCACCAAAGTTATCCTATATGGAGATTGCTATGTTTTGATACTACTTATGACTTATTTAATCATGGGTCGATCACTCGATAGTCATTATGACTTATTTAATCATGGGTCGATCACTCGATAGTTATTAGATATAGCATGAACTATATGATATGATTTATCACTCTAAAGTAATTAGAGAGAATGTTCCATTGTTTTCGATTAATATTGATTCGGGAAATCTTTGAGCAAGTTAAAATGTCATTTTATAAATAGCTTACAAATATAATTAATTGAATCGATAATTGATAGCGGAGAACTAGTATGATTAGACTCAAAATAGAGTAGACATTAATTATATGCTTATGTCTAATTAGAACATTGTATGATGAAAAGATTGAATTATGCAGAAAAATCATACACAGAAAGGTTAATCAAAACTACTTTGACATTCCTAAATATTTGGATAATCAAAACTACTTTAACATGCCTAAATATTTGGATGATCATAATATGTTACTAAATGCCAATATTGATATATGATTATAAATTATTTAATTGGAGAATTAAAGATAAATTAAAAAGAGTTTTAATTTATCTAATTCTAACTATGAATTAGAATTAGAATTTATAATTATTACCAACATATTTGAGAACCTAATAGGTATCACTTATAGAATGGGATGAAGAGAGCAAAGTTAATTTAATCAAGTTAGATTTGATTGTAAAGTTTAAAAAACTTTATGATTAAATATGAGATATTTCATAAATAAGGATCAATATGAGATATTGAATCTTATTTAGACAAAATTGCTATTTAAATATAATTATTTATAAATCTAATTAAATTTTAATTGAAATTAGAATTTAATTTCAATTAAATTACTAAAACATCCAAAACTTATTATAAATACGCTTAAGTTCTGTGGAGCTAGCACTTCTTGCTTGACCCTCTCTGTAAGAGTTATAAAGTTCCTTCAACCCATTTTGTAGATACTGTTAGAAATTAGACGCTTGTATGACTTCAGTGATTGAGATAGATTAGTTTCGAAAATGATTTGAGGGATACAACAAGGACATGATCAATCTTTAAAATAAGGTACAAAATTTGATTTATTTTTTATTATGATTATATAGTAATCATTTTATAGAATTAAATTGATCTTGATTTTCGCGTAATCAAAATACGCAAAAATTTCGTGAATGTTCTGCTCTGGTCGGGATCGGATCTCATCCTGGTTTTCCAACATACTTATAGTCTATTTTGAATGTTTTGAAAACGTAAAGGTTCAATTTAAACGCTTCGAAATGTTAGGGTCTATTCTATATTCTATCAAAAATGTTGAGGTTCAAAATGCAATTTAAGCCAAAATTTCTACTCTCACTCCTTTTCTTTGGATTAAAAGTGAGTCCGATAGAGCAAGAGGAGTTTTCCCCAGTATAATCCAAAGTAATTCCCATCTTTGCTTGAACTATTATTATAAAAGTTGAAAATGAAAATAAAAGCAAAAACAAAAATTAAAGCTTTCTTGAGAATCACTCACTGTCAAGGGATTCAAAAATTTTGAAAGTAAACAAGGATTTAGTACATGAATATCGATTAACTAGGTGAAGAACTATCATGATTCAAAGAAACGGGGACAATCTATTTTTTTGGTTAATTAAACTCATTCGTTGTGAGTGTTTCCCACTGAAGATAATGTCCCACAATTTACAACAAGTCTTGTGGCTGTAAACAAAAGAAGCCACGTTCAGATTGATGACTTCATCTTGTTCTCATGCTGGATCATAAATGGAAATTCTTATATATATTATTGAGGCATTATTAAGAAAGTCACATGAATCGTGTATAGGTTGTATTTATCCGTTTTGAGGTAATTTCAATTCTTTTACTAAAACCACCTGTCAATTAGTGTTGAAACATTAATCTGACGCTCAGTTGATTTGTAGTGCGTAATTGTTCATAATTTATTACATCCCTTGCTTATGATTCAACCTATGTCGTAAGATTGTATCCACTCTCTCTCATGAGTCATGTTTGGAGACAAGTCACAAACGATATGTGTCTGACGATATTGCACTTCTTATCGACAGCAGTAGCAGTTGTCAGCACATCCGCTGATTTGAACATTCAAAATACTATGAAGCTTTTCAACCCTTTGGATTGTAACAGGTAAGGTTCATCCTTGGTTGTCCTTTGGAAATTACTTACTACTTTAATGCATCTTTCGTTTATTAGGTTAAAAGTATTCCAGGAATTGTGTTTGAATTGTTCATTTGGCAACGTCACATTTGCACGCCATCTCGTTCTGGACGGCTTTGTAGGACAAGAAAGCGTTGAAAATGTTGCATGATGAGAGTTCTACGGGATGAATATGGATGTCCAGATCCACCTTTTTGCATGAAATAATAAAAGTGAACATTGGACTCACTGAAGAGAGTAGGTTAGAATAATGGTAGCTTAGGAAAATCGACCTGTACCTAACTTTTCCTTCACTTGTGCAAACTTGAGTGGTTGCAGGGTATTAAGTTGAGCTGATGACATTTAAGGTAAATCTTTGTGAGGCCATGCGAAATTATTATCTTATAGCCAAAGAAAACAACACCAGTTTTGGGATAACGTTTTTTTTAAAATTACAATTGAGTTGACAATATTAAATAAATAAAATAAAAACAAAACAGATTAGTTCTAAATATTGCACTCTATTAAGTATTAAATCTTTTATAAATTTAAGATTCAATTATAAACTTTTAAAAAGGTTTAAAGCCAAAAAAAATTATTATCCTTGCACCTTTGAACTATTCTTTCTCTATATTATTCTTAATAACACTTTCTTTTATATCTTTTATTCTCAATTAGCCATGTCTTCCCTCCCTCCACCCCCCGGTAATAGTTTAAGGTCTTCAATGCTTGCTTTGATCTATTCCTTTTCTATATTTTATTCTTAATTATCTTTTATTCCCAATTAGGCGTGTCCTTTCCCCTCCAATGTATAGCTTAGGGTCTGTAATGTTTGTTTATATAAATATATTATTATGTTTTAGAACCATTATTGAAGAAGTTTAATTTAAGCATCCTCAAAGATTGGCCTTTTGTCGTCAAAAGCTAATTTAAAAAAAAACTAAATTATGTAAAAAGGTAAATTATGCAGTAAGTTATTTAATTAAAAATATAGGATGAAAGATATAATCTGCTTTTGTAATTTATTCATTTTAAAAATATTCTTATTATTTTTGAATTAATTAAAACTAAAAAGAAATTTTATTAAATTTTAATAATTAAAATAGTCATATAAATTATATTATATATGCAATGGTTAAGCATAAGATAACTTTTGTTTAAATTAATATGACAAATACGAATGGTTTTTTAAATAATTTTTAGTAATTTAAAATAATAAAAACAAGTTGGATTATAACAAAATCGCGTATTATTACTTTTCTTTGAGTAACACAATGAACTCTAGACTTGATGGGTATAAAGAAAATTCTAAATATTGCTGTGATATAATATCAAATATCCATTTAAATAATAATTTAATATAATAAAACTCATTTTTGTATCATTATCTTGTTAACATTTCCGTAAAAACTTCAACTTTTACAAAAATACACAACTTTAACCCTAATAATATTTTGAAACGAAATAAATCTTAACATTTTTTAAAATTTAGAATAGATCCTAAATCACGGAAATTTGATGAGGTTAACTCTTTTCTATTTAAATTTAACATGACATTATTTTTATATTTTTAAATAAAATGAGCCCTATTAGTATATAATTAACCTTTTAAATTAATTAAAAATGGATATCACTATCATGCCACAGGGGAGCCGCCGAATGTACTTTTCAGATAGCAAATCCTACTTAACAAGTGGTAATGTGATTTATATTTATATATTTTTAGATTTTAAATTCTAATTAATAGGTCTCTTTTTATTTAAAAATAAAAAATAGTGTCAAGTTAGTATTGATGTGATGTTTAACTAATAGATAGTTAATTTCCCTTGATTTTTTATTTATTTAGGATCAATTTGAACGTTGAGATATTAAATTATTAAGCTGAGATCGTGTTTGTTGTTTTTTAACAATTTCCCATTTAAAAGGAAAGTCGATGTTTATGTGATATGTTCGAAAAGCAAAATCCGTATTGTAGGTACGATCCTGGCAATCCCACCTGCAAAGAAAATGGACCTTAGAATCATTGTTTCAAGTCACCATTCCACTCCCATAGTTGCCTTCAGTCGCATATATAATCCTTCAAGCCAACTAAAATACCCATACACACTAATTAAAACCTTTTAGCCAGCTTCCATGTCACAAAATCCTAAGACAAAAGTCATCAACAGTAAACAACTACTGGACCCCCTGGACTGTCGATGAGGCAGAGGATAACTTGTGACCTCGTCACGACAGGGTCCCATGTTTTTAGGTAAAGATAATTATGGAATCTTGTCCACAACTTGGAACAAAATAAAATTGGAATGCAAGTATAGTATCCTCTACTGGGGAACAACTATGCCACATCCACAATCTCTTGTTCATTTACATCCAGGTGTTAAGTAGATGGTCCCTTATTAACTTGTTGATTATTACGTGATCAGCGTTCAAAACATTAAATTAGGGACGCTAACGTGTAACAAAGGACACCTGTAAGTTAACGAAAACTACGTTGAAATCACAACGCTTTGGAAGTAAATTTGAAGAACATCACAGTAGAAAATCCGACCCTGTTGTTAAAATAGGCCTCCTAAGTCATACGGTAGAGGAACACTGACCTGCCACGCTTTGATATTACAGTCCAAACTCCCACTGTAAATCATCAGCGATGTATTGGATTGGTCACATCGATCAACAGTCGCCGTCAAGCACTTGATAGGGCCCTTATGCCCTTCCAACACCGCCACACAAGAGAAGTTCCCACCAGAGCCCCTCCAAATTCTTACCGTATTATCCGCTGAACCACTACACAGAAAATCCGACGCAACAACGAGGCACAGTATGGACTGTGCATGCCCTCTAAGAGCACCAACGGCCACCATGTCTCCGGCGTCATCCTTTTGCCACACAACTATTGACCTGTCACATGCACCGGAGTACAGAACCGACCCATCATTGTTCAGAGCCAAAGCATTGATCCCAGAGTTGTGTTTTTCAAGTGTTGCAATCAAAGAATGCTTTTTCTGTCCAACTCTCCTCCACACTTTTATTTTCCTGTCAGCCGATCCTGTGAAAACGTCACCGTCGTTTGAACATGCCACGGCGTTTATTGCGTCGTCATGGCCAGTTGTTACCGACTCCATACATTTGAAGTCGCTTGTCCTCCATACCTTCAGTGTTCGATCCCATGAAACCGAGTAGAGAAGAGACTCGTCTCTTGACAAGGCAAGTGCAGAGACTGTGTCAACATGATGGACCCACGTGCATGTCTTGTGTCTTCGAATCTTAACCTGATTTTTGGGCAAGATAATCTTTGAGGCACGATCACCAAACGTTGGTAACGTGGCTAAGCGTGTGCACTTCTGTTCATCAGGTTCTTGGCTGCTGAGTTTCCACACTCGAATTTTATGATCTTGATGAGCACTTAAGAGTTTGTCAGCCAATACCAGTAGAGACTTCACCGCACCTTCACCAATAGCCACTACGCTGCTGCTTGAACTTTCAAACTCCGCAGATGAGTTTCTCCTCCATGATCGGATTTCTTTGTTGGAAGAACCGCTGTACAGGAACTTTCCGGCAACGGTCAGAGAGGATATATAGGATGTGTGACCTTTGAGGGTGCTGACACAGTAGTAGTGGAGGTCCGGGTTTTGGCTGTGATTAGGTTGTGAAGTGAATGAAGGAATTGAACGAAGACTTGGCTGCGAAGAGAGGGATAGTAGGTTTGGTTGATATTGATGGTGGCTACAATTAGATTGGGAACTACAGTCTAAGTGACTATCTTGTTGGTATTGCTTAATTCCCATGTTCTGAAACAGATGAGGACTGAGGAGACAAGACAATGGGAGGAAGAAAGTGAAAGCTCGCTCTTAATAGTTAATATATAGATGAAAGTTGGGATCGTTTTAAATTGAGGTTAAGTTGGGATCGTTTTAAATTGAGGTTAAGTATCAAATGAGAAATCCTTGAGTAAGTTTAGCAGAAAGCGAGGCATGATATGATTAGCCTTATTAGACTACCTCTCTATTTTCCATGCTAAGGTTCGAATCTTCGCATGTGTAGATCAGAAATTTTTTATATATCTTCCATGTTAAAACAAGAATTAGGGTACTTAATTATTCTAAAGAGTAATAAATTTGAATTAGACTATTATTCAGTCAACTTAATGGTCATAGTCATTATCGTTTGAGGTAAATGATCATGTTTGATCATGTTTAAACAAGTTATAGGAGTAATTAACTTCAATGAACACCTTAGTCTCGTTAAAAAATAACAAAGTGTTTGGTTTACCTACTAGAATAGATAAGTAATATAATGGTAATTATTTATGAATAGAATAGATGAGAATGAAATATAATGTAATGTGAATTATTTAGTTTAATTTATTTCTAAAAAGTTTTAATGATAATGTAATACAATGTTTAGTTTAAAAACATAAATTTAGAATGACAAAGAAATAACTAATAAAAAGACCAAAATATCTAAGTAGCCTACTAACTACATCATCATCATCATCATCATTATTATTATTATTATTGTCATCATCCTCATCATCATTACTTATTATTAATTATTGTTATTGTTATTATTATTATTATTATTATTATTATTATTATTATTATTGT
>JANSVA010000007.1:27058752-27073227 GCA_025504915.1 Erythroxylum reticulatum | reverse complement strand
AGTCTAACTCTAACTAAGTTTCTTTTAAAACTAACTCCATTAACTCTCCTCTTACAATTCAACTATCTCTAAATCTTTTTTTAATTTCTTTTTCCTATTTTCCATAATACTCTATAAATTCTGAAATAAATCTGAATTTCACCAAATTTCACAAATATCAATCTACTTCCACTAATCAATAAAGTTTTCAACTAATTAAATCCCAAATTCACAATTTTCTCCAATAATCATAACTCTATTCAATTATACCCAGAATTATTCATGAGTGCATATATAATTTTTCATGTGCAGCAAATTTTACTATTCATCTGTATGTATATGAATATTATGCATGAGCATGAAAAATATATTCCTAAGCTCTCATTGGTCACTCATATTTACTATTCTAACCTTCCCGCAAGTAACAGGATGTTGCAACTCTCCCCTCTTTGAAAGAAATTTTATCCTCGAAATTCGTACCTATTTGCTCGAAAAGGTGGGGATATTGTCTCCTTATATGCTCCTCTGTCTCCCATGTTGCTTCCTCATTTGAGTGGTTCCTTCATAAGACTTTCACCAATGGAATGACTCTGTTCCTCAACTGCTTGATCTACGATCCCACAATCTTGATCGGCTCCTCAACATAACTCAAGTTACTAGCAACCTCGATTTCCTGATCCGGTATCACATGTGTCAGATCCGATCGATATCTTCGAACCATACTCACATGAAACACATTATGCAACTCAGACATCTCATTCGGTAAAGCCAACTTATAAGCCAAAGGTCCAATTCTCTCAACGATCTCATAAGGACTAATGTACTTAGGGCTCAACTTACCCTTTTTACCGAATCTCAAAATTCCCCTCAAGGGTGACACTCTAAATAATACTCTATCTCCCATACCGTAATCCATATCACGTCGATGTTGATCCACATAACTCCTTTTTCTATCCTGAGCTGCTTTAATTTAGCTTCAGATCAACTTCGCCTTATCTACTGTGTCCTGTATCAACTCTGGGCCTTTAACCATTCTCACTCCCTCTTCATCCCAATACAATGGCGACCAACATTTCCTACCATACAGTGCCATTCCGATACTACTGTGATAATGATTATTATAGGCATACTCTATTAATGCCATATACTGATCCCAAGCTCCTCTAAACTCCAATACACAAGCTCTAAGTATATCCTCAATAGTCTTGATTGTTCTTTCACTCTGTCCATCTGTTTGAGGATGAAATGTAGTACTAAAGTTTAACTTAGTCCCCATAGCAGACTGCAAGATCCTATAAAACCTGGAAGTAAATCTAGGATCCTTGTTCGATACTATGGACACTGGAACCCCATGCAGTCTCACCACCTCATCCACGTATCTCCGAGCCAACTGATCAAGTGAGTTATTTTTTCTCGCTGGTAAGAAGTGGGCCGACTTAGTCAACCGGTCCACTATGACTTATATAGCATCATACTGTTTTGGAGTCTTAGGCAGTCCTGTAATGAAATCCATAGTGATTCGTTCCCATTTCTACTCCAGAATGGGAAATGAATGTAGGTTCCTTACTGGAGCCTGGTGCTTAGCTTTCACCTACTGGCACGTCATACATTTAGACACATACTCTACCACTTGCTTCTTCATTCCAGGCCACCAGAAATGTTGCTTCAATGTATTATACATCTTGGTAATACCAGGATGCGTAACATTGGAGTCATATAAGCTTCCTCAAGTATCTCCTTCCTCAAATCATCCACATTAGGCACACACAACCTCTGTCTCAACTATAATGTCTCGTCCCTCCACTCAAACTCGGAATTTGAATTTATCTTTATTTTCTCTATAAGCTTCATCATATCAAGATCTTCTTTTTGTACTCTTCTGATTTTATTATGTAGCATTGGTCTCAACTTCAATGTAGCACTCAAGGCCCTATCCTGCTCCAAATTTAACTTCACATTTATAGCTCTCAGATGAATCAAATTAGGTAACCTCGATAACTGAATCTGAGTTGCACTAATATTAGACTTCCTACTCAAAGCATCTGCCACCACATTAGCTTTTCCCAGGTGGTACTCGATAGTGTAATCATAGTCTTTTAATAGCTCAATCCATCTTCTTTGTCTCAAGTTCAACTTCCTTTGACTCACTAGATACCTTAAACTCTTATGATTTGTGTATATCTGGAAAGTCTCTCGATATAAATAATGTCTCTAAATCTTTAGAGCAAAAACAATTGTAGCTAGCTCCAAATCATGTATCGGATAATTGATCTCGTGAGACCTTAATTGTCTCAATGCATAGGCGATCACCTTGCCATTCTGCATCAATATACATCCCAATCCATGATGCGAAGCATCATTGTACACCACATATCTCCCGATTTTTAAAGGAATAGTCAATGTCGGTGTAGTAGTCAACCGATATTTTAGCTCCTCAAAGCTCTCCTGACACTCCTCACTCTATCTAAACACTACATTCTTTTTCAGAAGTTTAGTCAAAGGAGCTGAGATAAGAGAGAACCCCACGAAAAAACTCTGGTAATACCCAACCAATCCTAGAAAACTTTAAATCTCCGACACATTTCTCGGAGCTTCCTAATTCATCACTGCCTCAATCTTCTTTAGATCTACCTGTATGCCATCTCCAGTCACTATATATCCTAGAAAAACAACCTGATTCAGTCAACATTCACACTTACTGAATTTGGCATATAACTGCTTCTCTCTTATAATCTGTAAGATGACTCTCAGATGTTCAACATGTTCCTTTCTACTCTTCGAATACACCAAAATATCATCAAGAAACACAATCACAAATCAATCCAGGTAGGGCTGAAATACCTTATTCATCAGGGCCATAAAAGCTGTTAGGGCATTAGTCAACCCAAACGGCATCACTAAGAACTCGAAGTGCCCATACCTACTCCTGAATGCACTTTTAGGTACGTCAACCTCAGCTATCTTCAAATGATAGTACCTTGATCTCAGATCCATCTTAGTAAACACCTGAGCTCCCTGTAACTGATCAAGTAAATCATCTATCCTAGGTAGTAGGTACTTATTCTTCACTGTCACCCGATTCAGCTACCAATAATCAATGCACAACCTCAAAGTCCCATCCTTTTTCTTCACAAACAATACTGGGGCTTCCTACTGTGAAACACTGGGTCCAATAAAAGCCCTTTCCAACAACTCCTGAAGCTAAGCCTTCAACTCCCTCAGTTCTACAGGTGCCATCCTATATGGAGGAATGGATATAGGAGCAGCACCTGGAACTAGATCAATTATGAACTATATTTCCCGATCTGATGTTAACCTAGGTAACTCATCGGGAAACACATACAGGAATTTCCTACCCACTGGAATGTCCTGTATACTCTGCTCAGCCCTAGTATCAATGACGTGGGCCAAATAAGCCTCATATGCTCCTTACATCAATCTCAATGTACTCATGAAGGATATCATTCTGGCTGGTACTGCTTGACTAACTCCTCTAAATACTGCCCTCGACTGACCAGGAGATTCTAGCACTACCTCCTTGGTGTAGTAATTCATGATAGCCCTATGAGCAATGAGTCAATCCATGCCTAGGATAATCTCAATCTCCCTCAACTGTAGTATAATTAGGTCTGCCTTTAACTCTGCTTGTTCAATCCAAATCAAGCACCCCTTACAAACCTCTCCTATAACATTAGTACTACCTAGAGGTGTACTCACCTCTAGCCCATATTGTAGCAACTCCCTATCACAATGTAGTCTACATGCCAAATGCAGTGCGATAAAGGTGTGTGTGGATCCTGGGTCTAGCAGTGCAAATGCCTCAAAATCATAAATGAGAAGTGCACCTACCATAACATCCGATGAGTCCTGAGCCTCCTACCTAGTCATATCATAGACTCTAGCCTAGGACTGCGGTTGGCTGCCCTAACCTTTAGTCTTCATGGAAGAACTCCCAACTCTCCCTCGATCTCTCAATCCAGATCCACCACCTCTGCTCTACTGGACTGTAATATTACTCCCAGATCGCCCACTGACAATAGACCAAGCTTCCAAAGTAGCAGGGCAATCTCTGATCTGGTGGTCCATAGAGCCACATTTAAGGCAAGGTCCCGTCAACCTCCAATACTCACCACCATGACTCTTCTCACAATGCTCACAAACTAGATACTGATTCAATCTCTGTTCTGCACTTCTTCCACTGACAGTCTGTGAAAATCTGACCTTCTGCCCAGATCCTGTCTGTCTGGATCCACCTAGTAGTCTAAATGCTCTGTTTTGACACTTACTGAAACCCCTGCTAGAACTACCTTAACTTGACCTAGGCCTCTTCCCTCTGGACCCTTGACCAGTCTTAGCTTGTCTCTCTCTCAACAGCTGCTCAATTCTAATTGAAGCAGCTCTTAACTCAGTGAAAATGTTCAGGTCTGAAAGCGCCAACCTTGTTCTGATTTCCATATTGAGCCCATTCTCAAACCTCCTATACTTGTCTTCTTCTGTGTGGACCAGAGCAATAACATACCCCATTAATTCATTAAACTGGACCTTATATTCAGCCACTGACATCCTACCCTACTTCAATTCCAAGAACTCCTGTATCTTCATGTCCAAATAGATCTTGGGCATATAGTTGTCTCTGAAGGCCCTCAGAAAATCTCCCTACTTCAACTGGCAAGGCTTGGTGGTACTGCCTGGAACAATCTTATACCACTGGTAAGTTGGGCCCTACAGTAAGGACATTACGTAGTCAAACCTCTCATTAGGCTCGTAGTCTATCTGATCTAATACCCTTTCTGTTCTCTCTAACCATCCCTTAGCTTCAGCAGGGTCTATGCTACTATAGAAGTCCACAGCTCCCTACTTTCGCAGCCTATCATACCTTCTCTCCCTTCTTTCAGAAACTTTAGGAGGCATCTCATCAAGTCAAGGTACCAAGGACTTCCTACTGGCTTCTACCGATCCTTGGTCAACTGGTTGATCAATCTGATCACCTAAAGTGGATGACCTATAACAATCAATAACTTCAATAATTATCCGTATGTCTCATGATATTTCATGCTTAACATTCCTATATGTCCCAACAGATGCCAAACTTGGTTCTGATACCACCTAAATGTAGCGCCCCTTATCTTAGGGTACACACCGGGATGTCTAGAGGTCATTCCGGTACATAACCTACGATAAGGGTGAGCTACGTTTGATTACCACATTCACTTCACATGGCATAATATCAATATTCACTTATAAAGCATCAATAGAAAACCCACAATATTTTAAAACTAACTTTTTCCTCGTTTCATTTCATAAAATCCGAATGTCTACATTGTGTCTTTCAACATGTTCTATATGTACATCGTCAAAACCTAATAAAAAGTACCACATGAAAGAGGAAATAAATACACCATCTAACTAATCTATCCAAAAATCCCAGTTGACTGACCTTTGAGCTATGACTTCTCTTGCCAATCATAATCTACACGGCTGGTAGAGCCTCTCAGTAGCTAGAGTCGTCTCTCGGTCCTGAAAAGACAATGTTACAATTTTGGTGAGTTTTGCAAACTCAATAAGGTAACCATCATTGATGGTTCACTCAATTTATGCATCACAGGTTGCTCCTGAAGCTAATGTCTGGAAGTTTCGGCAACGTCTGGAGGTTGACATTCCAATTGCTCCTCTATATCAATTAATATACACAATATCACAATTTGTACAATCATAAGTGTTTAATAATGCACATGTATGAAATAAAATATGTACAATGCATGCTTATGATAACCCCGGGTATTTTACCATCAATCTCATCACAAGATTATTCTCATAATCAAAACTCATCTAAGTATAATTAATACTTAGGTTTCTGCTCCACTAAAACCATTAAATTCACATTTCGACTTTATAATACAATTTGTAGATCTATATCTGTAGTTTACTCCAAATTGAAAATCATCTCATTAGAAATCCTACAGTTCGAGATATCATCAAAATACAAGAACATGTTCAGTAAAATATCCAGTTGATGCTCTTCCAACCGATACACCTTACTTTGATTGGATCAATATTTTTTAAGTCAAAACCAAAAGCTATAATTTCTATGGAGAGAGATAGAGAAATTTCTTATAAATCTAACGCTTAAAAAATAAGGTCATTTGGAGGTCGGACGACAAAGTTATGGCTGAGAGAATCAATCAAGGTTTTGTCCACATAAGATGAAACAGATAGCAGACGAATGCCAAAAACAGAAAAAAGGAAAGAGCAAAAAAATGTAAAAGTAGACGAATGCCCAAAAGCAAATGAATGGGAACCAGACGAATGTAGAAGCATATGAATGCCAAAGTAGACAAAAGGAAAGAGCAGATGAATGCAAAAGCAGACGAATGGTAAGAGTAGATGAAAGAAAAGAGCAGACGAATGCCCAAAAGCAAACGAATGGGAAGCAGACGAATGAAGAAGCAAATGAATGCCAAAGCAGATGAAAAGAAAGAGCAGATGAATCAGACGATCAACTTAAGATGAAGCAAAAGTCAACCTAAGATGATACAGATGGTCAACTTAAGACAAAACAAAATTCAACCTAAGACGATACAGATGGTCAACTTAAGAAGCAAAAATCAACGTAAGAAGATACAGATGATCAACTTGAGACGAAGCAAAAGCCAAACTAAGATGATACAGCTCTTAAGATGAAGCGTCTTTGCAGATGATACAACTCTTAAGACGAATGACATCATCACAGACGATATAACATCATCTTAGACGATGCATCTCTTAAGACGAATGACGTCATCACAAACGATACATCTTTACACTTCTGGACTCAAAAACTTTATTCTTGAATTACATTAAGCTTTCATCAACTCACGTATAAACACCTATATCTTCATACTTGCATAATAAAGAAACAAATCCTATCACCTCTCCATATCTAACTCTCTACACTAATCCTATACACCATTTCATTGCTACTTCAACTCCAAGAACCATTTTCACAATATCTGATCACTAACAAAGACACTTAGTAGTGGAGGAAGTGGTAAGGTTAACTTACAGAGGGAGTTTGATGAAGAGACTCTGTGTATGGGAAGAATTCGGGGAAGATGATGACAAAGAAAGAACTTAGGAAAAAGGATAAGACCCTTTTTTTACTCGCGAATAACTCAACTTACTTCTGACAATTAATAAAAGCAACTTACACATATCGCTTTTCCTAAGGTCTAACTCTAACTAAGTTTCTTTTAAAACTAACTCCATTAACTCTTCTCTTACAATTCAACTGTCTCTAAATCTTCTTTTAATTTCTTTTTCCTATTTTTATAATACTCTATAAATTTTGAAATAAATCCTAAATTCACCGAATTTCACAAATATAAATCTACTTCCACTAATCAATAAAATTTCCAACTAATTAAATCCCAATTTCACAATTTTCCCCAACAATTATAACTCTGTTCAATTATATCCGGAATTATTCATGACTATATGTACAATTTTTCATATGCAACAAATTTCACTATTAATGTGTATGTATATGACATATTATGCATGAGCATGAAAAATACATTCCTAAGCTCTCATTGATCACTCACATTTACTATTCTAACCTTCTCATAGGTAACGGGATGTTACAACAGCTACTTTAGGTCTCCATCTTTTTGGAAGACTTATAAGAATCTTTGTGACATGATCTTAATTATTGTAGATTCTCCTAAGAGCTTTAAGTTCATTAGCAATCGTTTGGAATCATCCAAACATCTTATCAATAGTCTCGTCATCTTTCATCTTGGACAGTTCATACTGATGAACAAGAATACTAATCTTGTACTCTTTCACCTGATTTGTGCCTTCATGTGAAATGGCTAATGTGTCCCACATTTCCTCTGCAGATTCGCATTATTGAACCTTATCACATTCACTTTTACTTAGGGCACAACTTAAAAAGAACTTGGCCTTTGAGTTTAACTAAAATCGAGCTTTCTGATCAGCTGACCATCTGTCACGTGAGATGCTATTGCCTTCGTCATCTGTTGGTGTGTATGGACCATTCACAATGATATCCCAAAGATCAATATGTGTGGATTCTATAAAGAGCCGCATTCTATCCTTCCAATAATGATAATCTTCACCATTGAATGTAGGAGGTCTTATGACCGAGGCACCTTTATCTATAAAAACATGTGATTCAGCCATGGATCTTTGTCCTCACTTTGTAGTAGTGTTTCTTAGAAACCTCTCTCTGATACCAACTGAAGTAAATCACTTGTTAATATAAAAATCACGTATAATATATAAAATACACAAGAAGGGGGTTTAAATTATGTAAAATCTTTAAAGATATTAATCTTTAGAAATTTCTTAGATTTCTTTACAAATTTAGATTATCACAAACACAATTTACTAAATTCAATGAGTAATGCAATCGCAAAATTATTATTTACTCTTCTAACAACTAGAAAATTAAAAGATAAGGGTTAGAGAATAGATGCCACGATTTTATACCGGTTCACCCTTAACCTTGAGCTATGTCCAGTCCTCAGAGTTTGTCTGAGATTTCACTATACTTTTTAACTTTACAAGTATTCCTTTTACACTTGCAGAGGGTCTTTAGGTATCTCTCACAAAGTATTCTTTATCTGCTTTCTTAGCCTCTCCAAGCTCTAGCATTTCTTTCTCTCTCTAGGAAAGATATTTTTTAGCTTCACGTTATAGATGTATTCACTCTCTTTCTTTTGCACTTTGAGTATAGAGTTTCTCTAAGTATTGTAAAATCAGATTTTCTTTCTTGTAAAAACATTATTTAGTTTACGACTAGAACTAGTATTTATAGCCTAAGTCTTTAACTGCCTTCTTGAGAAACTGCTTCTTGAATCTTCTAGAAACCATTATTAGTTGAGTCCTGTAACTAACTCCAACTAAGTATCTAACTGATGTTCTAGAATAGTTTCCTTTTGTATCGTCTGGTTCTATACTTCTTCTGGTATCGCTTCATTTGGTATCATGCTTCTTCTGGTTGATGTGTATCTTCTGATGTCACGCTTCTTTTGGTGATGGCGTGTATCTTCTGGTGTCACGATTCTTCTGGTGATGACGTGTATCTTTTGGTGTTGACTACACATCTTTTGGTTTGACATTTTATATCTTCTAGTGTTGACTTCGCATCTTCTGGTTTGACTATGTATCACTTACATTTTTCTACGTGCTTAACAAACTTATCAAAACAATTCACACCCTTCTAAGATATTATTATTTGATTGTCATCAAAATTAATAGAATTGAAGTCATGATGTGATTAGGACATTAAATAGTATTCGATATGTACCAGATTTGAAAAAAAATATCTTTGGAAATCTTAAATGTAAACAATTTTGGATATAAAACTAAAACAATATTAAGGTGGTAAAAGGGTGTGATGCCTGCAATGAAAAGGCCAAAATTGATAAAAATATCTACATATTAGTGAACACAATTGTAAATGGAGAAACTACAACAGTGGAGTTAAAAGAAAATAGTAATGCATTATGGCATATATGTTTGATTTATCTTAAGAAGCAAGTGACGATGAAACTTCATAAAGGGAGCTTATTAAAGGTTTCAAGCACTGGAATATAGACTTTTGTAAGTTTTATAAATTTATTAAAATTCTAGGATAACCTTTAAGGATGCAATATTTAGAGAGCCACATATATTAAGGTAAAGATATGGAAAGGAAGTGTTAGGACTAGTAAAGGATAATACTAAGTTAGTATGAGTGAAACTAAAACAAACTGGAATCAATGCTAAAGAGACTAAAAATTATGGTTTGAGAGATAGAAAAATATCATGAAAAGAGCATCAATATGGTGTAGTTATGGATAAAATGAGACATGACATCAGGTTATCAAACAAATCTATTTGAGAAGACTCAATTGCATATGATCTTACCATCATTAATGGGGATCTAACTACCTTTAATAGGACTGGGAAAGTCAAGAGAAAAATAAATGATGGATGTGTGATATGGTTGAATATATGAGGTTTCATAAGATCAATAAATTAAGTGCATTTGGAATGTAATTGATATGTTAACAGATTTGTTTATCAAGGAGAAGGTCAAGCATCACTTGGACTTGATTAATGTCTAAGGATGTTAGACATTAATACAACTTAAACTATGTAAATTATATTTTTCAAGGTGGAGATTAATATGTATGAAACATATACACATGTGTAATCTTAAGGTATTTTAGGAAAAACGAATGTAAATTTTTAAAAAAATTTTGGTGACCACAACCTAGGAAAAAAGCATGATCTAGGGCTTATTCTTTTTTAAAAATTATAGGTGAAAACACAAGCTACAGATACAAGTGTTTTGGTGTGGCTAAGGTGTTTTCAAAAAAAGACATTGTATAGAACATGTTCATGTCCCAAGCCGTATCTTTTTCACGAAAAATATTAAAATCCATAGCCTAGTACACAAGTATGTCTCAACGTACAAAAAAGCCGAAAGATTCACAGTATAAGAAATGAGTGTGTCAAAGAACACGTTAAATTTTGGAAAAAGGTGTTGAAATCTATGGTGTAGGAAATGGTCATATCTTAGACCATGTCTTTTTTTATAAAAATGATAATAAGATCCACAACTAGGATACAAGGGCATCTCATTATACAAAGAAGTAAAAGGATCCATAATATGGGATATAAGCATGCCAGAGACCATCCTATGTTATAAAGAAAGACAATAAAATCTATGGTATAGGATTTAGGGTACAGTCATATTCCAAACCTTGTTCATAAAAGAAAATCTTCTATTAAAATATGTTCTTGGAAAATATTCAAACTTTAGGATAATTCTAGGACTTGCTAAATATAGTTAAGTTATATTGAACTGAGTTTGATAAAGGGATGAATTATGTAAAACTATATTAGCAAGAATTATGTAAAACTATATTAGCAAGAATTTATAATTAGCTATACTCTATATGTAGAAATCTATAATAATTAGGCAATATTTAATTAATTAATGATGAAATTAGTCACTTTTGTTTTCAAGGAAGTAAACACACCCAATTAGTCGAAACTTGTTAAAACTCTTCTTGTTAGCTCTTTTTCATTCATTTTAGTTGTATAATTAATGTTTATAAGTATACATTTTATTTTTTTTAATAGACTAACATTCGGCCACTTGAGTTTGATTAATTGACTTGGATCAAACAGAGTTATATCGAGATGTGGCCAAATTGCCATCCTTATTATATTTTAAATGTACATTATCTAAATCTTGTAGAGCATGAACAAATCATAAATTGAATATTTGAATAAACTAAGCTATAAATTTTGTCTAAATATTAGACTTTAACTTTTCAATTTTATTATTTATTTCTTGAGAAATTCTCCAAAAAAAATTCAACTTTAAACTTTAAAAATTCAAATAGGACAATTCTTATGTATCATTCTACCATTCACATCATAAAGGATGAAGTCAGTGGCAGGACTTGCTTTGTTTTAAGCAAAAGGTACGATTTGTCTAACATTTCTTTAAAAGTCTAAGTTAATTCCCACCGCTATCTATGATATCATGTTACGCTTTAATGTTTTTGAAATGATACTAGTAGCACCCTAAATCATAATTGAATTAAGTTTTTAGTACCTTTTAGTATACGTGTCATAAATTTAGTCCATGTCATAGCATAACTAGGCAATTTAGACCTACCATGCACTAATGAGAACTTAAAAATTATTTATGTATATACTTGTTAAATGTGTGATTTTCACCTTAACATTTCACAAAAAGTATAAACAAACCCCTGCTGTTATCTCTGTTACCACTTTTAGGGTGCAATGAGTATTGTTTCAGTAATGTTAGGGTAGAATAAGTACTATTTTAGTAATGTTATGATGCAAAATAGTACTAGAGATAACGGTAAGGACCTGCTTATTCTTCTTGTAAAACATTGAGATGCAGATCAAAACTGTAGTCATTTGTTTTATGCCATGAAAGGATGGTCCTTGAGGTCAACAACTTTAGGCAATTTATGGGTAATTCCTTAAAATTATAAAATAGTATCTAAATTTTATAAAATTATAATATTGTTAATTATTATTACACCCTAACAATAGACTTCAGACTGGGTGTGATGATAATGATGATATAATATTTTCAATTAATATATTATACTATATAATTTTTAAGTTTACTTCTGCCCTCTCTAAAAAATATAATAATATAAAATTAATATAATAATTATCTCTTTATTCCTATTAATGTTACTTTTCACATATTTCTCATATAAACAATATCTAAAATTAATATAAGAAGAAATTTTTTAGTTCTTATACTGATATAAAACTAAGAATAATATAAAGTAATTAAAATATTATAATTGATTACATCAAAGAAGATATAGTAAGAATAATATAGGTCCATAAGTATAACAACTTGAGTTCATATCAAGGAACACAATAAAGCATAAGTGAAACTTAAAATAAAATACTCACAATTAAAAAGTTATATTTGTGTTGCATATATAGAATCTAACATATATGTTAAATATAAGTTAATTAAAAGAGAATAAAACTGGAACTTTATTTAATGATATATTTGCTCAATTTATGTTGCCCTTAATTTTTTCTTGGTACGAAGTCCTCATCATTGAGAAGAGCCACACTATCATCATCATTCAAACTCATTGTACCAAATAACATGCAATACTCTCCCATCCAAGATTATATTCTAAGTTATTTTCATCTATAAAACTTGGTTCTTTAAAAACCAACTATTAAAAGATCGATATGATTAAAGAAAATTATATATATATATATATACAACTGTTTATTCTATTAAGAGTCATATTAAATAAAAAATTAAGTTATTAAGAAATTATGAGAAATTATATTCAACTTGATAATGATAATAACGTACTTTTCTAAAACTTTAAATTGTATTGAACAAAGACCAAATCATTTAATCTTTTATGTTTTAATCTATTTTGTTTTTTTTAGAATGACTGAATTCAAATTTGTTCCAATTTCTTTCACATCCTATTCGCTCACACATTAACTAAGAATTTAGATTGGAAACATTTGCAATTTTATAACATTATTTTCAAATTGGTCCCCCCAAGCAATTGTAAGACAATAAAATAAATAAATAAAATAAATTTTATAAATAAAATAAATTGATGATTAATTTTAAACAAATAAGAAAAGTAAAGAAATATATACTTACATTAAGCTTGTCTCTTTGACGAATTACAATGGGCATCATAAAATTATCACACGCATCATTATATACCTTTATTTGTGAGTTAAGGAGATCTTACATCATCTTATATGAAACAATTGTTGTAATTGTTAATAACATTCACCTATTAACTTTATCTTTCTTTATAAAACCTGGTATAAAATAGACATTAGTATTAAAAAATTCCTCAGTAACAAACAACAAAGAGAAAAGTTATCTTTCTCATCTTTCTTTGATTACTACATAATAAGGTATATACAAAGAAGTCCTATTTTTTATATTGACCTTAATTGCTTCTTTCGTACTCTCAGTGGCATCACAAAAGTAACTCAATACTACCTTGTCATCACTAGCAACAAGATAAAGTACCCTCACCAAAAGCTTACCATCTCATGTGACAAATTAACACTAGGACCAAAATTTATGATCTTCAAGTATAATTTTGAAAACCTCTATTCCAACATTAGACATGATATGTTGAGATGCAATCCACTTATCACTTGTAAGCGTTCATCTCAACTTCTTCTTCATTTGAATAAAACACTAAAGTGATAAAAAATTGATTGAAAATTTTGTAATGACAAGATGATACAAATTCTTACCCTTGGTGAAATTATTTCTCATCAAATATAGATCTCATACACAATTATAGATGAACTTAGTCACTTTTCTTGCTTTCTATATAGTTTCATCAATGATAAGAAAATATCTAACATCTCCTACATTTTAAAGCATAAAGATAATTCAATAAGAAGTACAATAGAAAGAATTGTACCTACTTGCAACCTTTTTCCCAACTGCTTTATAAGCAACATCATTGTTAGTGATGAACTGTACAATATTTTCAAGCCTAACTTCATTCACAAATTTATCATATATCTCAAATAGAGTATCAACATTTTTTACAATGATAGATGCATTAATAGACTTTAAAAATGTCATCCCCTTAGCATAATGAACCAAAATATTAATAATAGACTCCTGTTTTTCTATGTTTACAACTATCACACATGATTGAATACCTATAAATTGCTCAATCGTTTTTATTTTATTCATATGACTTTTTATTTCACAAAAAGAGGCATTTGTAAAGTAAAAAAGTAAGATGTTTGTCTTTAATCCTAAATATTGCAAAAAAGAACTTCTACTACCAATTTCATCTACCATTTCACATTATGTCTAATTTTCTTACAAGGCTCCAAAGCACCTTTTGTTAGAACCCACTTGCCGGAATCCAACTACTTAAACCTAAACTGTCATAACTTGTTGCTGTTAACTCCGATTTG
>JANSVA010000007.1:27039540-27058652 GCA_025504915.1 Erythroxylum reticulatum | reverse complement strand
ATGCTAACTAAATTACTTAATTAGTCTAATCATGCTTTATTAAATAAATAAATAAATAAATAATATTTTTAAAAAAAAATTTCGGGGCTAATACCTTTGATCCCAATTAAATGTTTTTTAATCTAGTATTTCCCACCCTTCAAATGTTTTTTGCAATATAAATAAATAACACGGTTCTTCATACTAGGAACTAATCTCACATGATTCTAAGCTAGATGATTGAATTTTCCTGAAGAAGTTAAATTATTAGGAGTACTTGAAATTTTTTCTATCTATATCTAAAAATAAATAAAGACATATATCAAAATTAAATTAATGATTCTAATACTTTTTTTATATAAGAGACATAAAACATTAGTTTGAATTGTAGAACAGAGAAATATGCATGTGTATGTGTATGCACGCATGTATACGAATGCATGTGCGTGTTGTTTATAAAAATTTGAAAGACAATTATAAGAAGATTGATCATATATAATGTATTGGAACATATCTAAATAGATTCGTAGAGGATACAATATATATAAGTTTAGACAAATTAAAATTTTAAGTGGACATTTTAAAAGAAACTGAAAAAATTATACGTAGGTAGATTAAAAAAATACAAGAATTTCTTTCTTTCACCTTTCTTTTGTACATTGCAACAAAATGGCTTTATTGTAAAAGATAAAATGAAAAAAAAGTACTTAAACATCCACAATTTCACATTATATTGTATAACGAGTATACTTAATTCAAGGCATATCTTAAAAGTTTTTTTAATATAATGATGGAGAAATCAAATTACCTCAAGTTAAAATAGTTATAGAGAAATTAAATTGCTTAAAGTCTCTCTTTGATAGTTCCCGTGGACCATTTTTCTACTATATATTTAATTACTCATGAGATAGGCTAATGGTGCCTATGAGATGGATAATAGTAGACTAATATCTACTAGTTCTGTGTGATTCTACTCATTGTGGTCAAACTAGACTATTTTATGATGTCTTAGAGCATAACTACACATTCTCTAAGCCCCATCAAATAGAGATTTTTTCTGTCGACCAAATATTAAAAGTATATTGATTTTTCCCCAATAACCGTGAATTATGTTATCATTTATTTTAAAAGGAGTTAAAGGCTTGAAGTGTATTGCACATTGTGTTACCACATATGAATATATTTCTGTAAGTTTACTATCGCATTGGAAATATTGCCTTCTTAAGTTTAATTTTATGTATTTGTAATGTTATCTTTTAATGACAACACAGGAAGAAATAAGAATGTAAATATTTTATTTTTCTTAACTTCATATTACCCACTTCATTATAAGAAGTTAGGTTCTAAAAATAAGACTTAAAATAAAAAAGGGACTTAAACTTATTGTTATTGTAAAAAGCCAAATGCTACCTAAGATAGAGCATCGACACCTAACATACCCACAAAGCTTAGAGACAAACAGATTTAAGATAAGCATAAATGACAAAGACATTTAAAGTTATATTTAGAAGCATTCTCAACTGGGGATAGTTAGAGTTGTGTATAATTAAAAAAATAACACAAGCCAAAATATAACTTATAATTCATAAACTAAAAATTTGATACAAAAATATGTAAACTATAATAAAAAAACTTTTCTTTTATTATATGAAGTTTAATTGATGATATGAAATAAACTGATGTAAATATGCATATATATATTATGCAGATGAGATATTTTTATTTGACGAACCAATTTCTTACATCCTTTCTCTTGGATTAGATCTATTATTCTGGTTAACTAGTTTCTACCATGTTTTATTAAATCTCATTCACATTTATGTAAGGTCTATATAAATATATTGACAAAATTAATTAACATAAGGTTGGAGTACCCTAACAAAAATATGATGCTCCAACCCTCTTTCTCTTGTAGAGATGTCAATGAGCTGAGTCTAGGCTGCCTCTGCCTTAGCCCAGCTCAGTCCCACGCTATGGTAGCCTGTGGCTTAGCTTATGGATCAACGGGTCACAGGCGGGTCGGGCCAATTCGGCTTATCAATTTTTTTTAAGAAAAGCTTTCAAAACGATAAAAAGATGATGTTTTGAAAGTAACGTTTAAGTCATAGGCTTGACCAGGTTAACTCGTCACCCGTAGCCCACTTGACCTTAGTCAATGATCCGTAAACTACAACCTTATCAACATGAGCTAAAATGAGTTCTTTTTTACATCTGTATTATCATGTAGCGGAGGTAGAGGACAAGATCCTGACCAACTTTCTTGATTATTTCTTACACTATAGCCTTTTAACAATCCATGTGAAATGCCATGTGCAAGTTCTCTTTTCTTTTTCCAGGATCATGTTCATGTGGGCTTTAAATTTCCTGGTTCGTTTTTTTATTAAAAGGAAATTAATGAAATAAATTACACATTTAGTCTAGGGTAATCGATCCCCGACATATCCTCTAAAAGGAGAAGATGGCACCAATGGGTGTAGTATCAAAATATGTGACTCCTACATCAAAGTGACCAGCATAGTTCGCAAGCTAGTCAACGCATTTGCTAATCTCTTGATAGATATGCCGATGAGTAACAGTCCAGTTTCAGGTGAATAGTTTGTTAATACCCCTAACGATGGGTTGAGCACTATAGATCAGTGAGCTGACGAGGAGAGAATATCAATCACTGCAGTAGAATTGACTTCCAATTCGATCCGGCAATAACCCAGGTTTCACGCGAACTTGAGTCCTGTAAAGACTCCCTAGAGTTCCGCTGACTTCGAATTACACCACCCTAGATTCTGTGCAAACCCTCCAAGTCAGGTACTTGCACTGTCCCGGAGAAGACCTCCTGCTGTAGCTAAGGACGAGGACCATTTGCATGCTCCATCAGTGTTTAACTTTATCCATCTGGTTGGAGGTTTGCTCCAGCCGGTTAGCTGAGCCTGTCGAGGGTGATAACCGGTAAGAGCTCAACTTTGCCCCACGTCTGAATTGTGAATTAGACCTGCATAAGACAAAATGAGAGAAATAGGTGAGGAAGGCCAATTAAACTGTTCGTTAAATAAGATCATATTTTGCCATTGCTAGAGGAACCAATAAGTGATTCCAAAAAGACATGCCCAAAAACTCAGCAATGTTGATGGAGATTGTGCATGAGCCACTCTCGAGTCGACGTAGTGAAAAATGTATGAGAAACTAGGTGTGGAGGGAAAGTGCTCCATATTTGACGAGCTTTGAAGCAGTCGTGCACTGCATGTACCGAGGATTCCTCAAAGCAACAATGATAACACGCTCTGTCCATAGTGAGTTACTTACAGACCCTATGCTGGTTAGTGAGTAGTCGATCGTATGCGAGGAGCCAAAGGAAGGTACGAATTCATAGTGGGCCCTTCCATTCCCATATCACCTTCCATACACCATAGGGCGAGGCATCTTCATAGTCCATGATCTTCGAATAACTGGAAGCTACAGTGAACTGTCCAGTGTCGGACAGTCCCCAGATCAACTTATCCTATCCGAGATAGGCATTCGGGAGAAATGTACTGACTATTGTCCTGCAAATCGAGGACGGGAGATACCATTAAAAGGTATCCCAATTCCAATTGCCTTCTGAGTCCACAAATTGTTGGACACTAAGATTCATAGTGGAGTCAAGGATTGGGTTTGTAATATGGAAAATAAGGGGTCCTGCTCCCACCACCCAAGGGTCTAACTAGAATTGAGTCCTAGTACCATCTCCTATCATCCTATTCATTCCTTGTAAAATGAGGTGCCATATGTTACAAATAATATCCATCCAACATGTAATCAGTAGGAGAGAGAAAATTTGTATAGTTAGATGTTGTTACATACAGCAAAAATCATTCACGTGTGCCCTTAATAACTAAGGAGAATATTTTAAATGGAAGGAAATGTCTCACTGTAGAGACTCTGTTAACAGATTTAAATAGGCTTGGTACAATTGATAACTAGTTTTTTCTTCACTTTAGCAGTTACTATCTCATCTGTTGCAAATGAAATGATAACCTTGCTTTTGGGCTGGAATAGATATTTTATCATATAAAAGGAAACAACTAGAAGACTCCATTGTGCTCTAAACTCAACCTGCTCTCAACACAACTGTTCATAAATCGATTGAAACTGATTGCCAGGCTGCAAAAAAAGTCCACATACACGAGAGGGATGAAGATCCCCCTCCTCCTGCACCTATTCCACAGAGCAACCCACTAAGCTACAATGCGGTAGTATGTGGACAAACCGAAACTAGCCGAGGGTAAACAATTATGGAATGGCCTGAAGACGATCCCATAGAAATCACAGAGGGAGACATATCTATCATCCAAGGAAATTTTGGAATAGGGTTAGAACTTTCCAACACCTTCAACGGCAAATTGGACAAAATTAGGGCAAAGGTTGTGGTGATAAAGCTTTTAGGCCACACACTTGGTTTCAACATGCTCAAATCTCGACTGATATCACTATGGAAACCAAAGGGGCCAATCAAAATAGTTGACATCGAAAATGAATTTTACCTTGTTAACTTTATGAAGGAGGAAGACTATGTGCAAACACTTACCCAGGGGCCTTGGATCATCGCGAGTCATGCACTTTTCTTTCAGCCATGATACCCCAAATTCAGACCCTCTTTAGGTAAAATAACTCACGTAGTGGCATGGGTGTGGTTCCCTGATCTTCCCGTCGCTAGGTACCATCCATCAATCCTCAAAGCTCTTAGCAATCTTGTGGGTTGAATAGTCAAAATTGACAACCACACACAACTCACACAAAGGGGTAAATTCTCTCGAGTGGTGGTAGACATTGATCTCAGCTCTCCGCTCCGACCCCTTGTCGAGTTAGATGGTGAACTCATAAAGGTCGCTTATGAGGGACTCCCATAGATATGTTTCAGCTGTGGGCAGGTCGGGCACGGACCAATCAACTACCCCATGAAAGCGCCTAACACTCCCGCACCTACACAACTCACTAATGACCCGATAATACTCACCCAGACAAACAATCGTCCAATTTCTTCCTCTAACGATCTCCAACCAGATGAGTACAGGCCATGGATGCAGGTTATTCGCCGCCCTCGCTGACCTCCAACTACCCCCACGGCCCAACGCATCGACCGCAACAATGTCTCCCCACACATCGGTTCGAAAGGCTTACAATTCATGACTCTGACACAGAAAAAGTCGTTGGAGAATGGCTCAAACACACCTCAATCAAGTGAGGCGACCCCAACAAATGCATCGTACCAAACGACGCACCAGCCTTAAATTTCCACCAAATCCTTAGCCCCATTGACGTTTAAAGTAGATCGAACAAAACGCTTGTCGTCTCATAAATGACGTGGACTAAGCAACGTCTCGCCTTATACGACAACGCATGCTCCTTTCAAGATCTAAGATGGATTGATCTAAAATTTGGGCCAAAATCCCCACTTCCAAGCAATCCCTCCCTCAAAGCTCGTACAACAGCAACCTAAAGCCAAAAAATGGACCATGTCGCCCTATCCATACCCCCCCCCCACGTAAAAATTATAATTCAAGATCAATCTATCAATCTGCCCACAAATGCAGAATTGATCTGTGGGGACATGGAACAGGAAGACCATACTCACACTACTTTGACATAATCTAGCCACATGCATACAATACCCCCACCGAGACCAATAGACCTTGAGCAATATTCACCTTCAACTATAAACATGAATGTAGAAACCGATACTCAGATGGCGAAGTCCCCACAAGACCACATGACAGCCTCAGTTTGCGAGCTAAATGAGAGCGCAGCAATCTCGCATACTAATTAAATCCCCTTCCTCGACTTCAATGTCAATATTTATATGTAGTTGCCAAAGAGCTGGAGGTAAGACCTTCAAAACTATAATAAAAAATTACATTAGGATCCATAAATCGCACCTCATTGTTCTAGTGGAGCCTCGTATCAGCCTTCACCAACACAACAGTTACTCATTTACCCTTTCTGAAATCGAACCATAGGCCTCTTTTAGTGACTCTTAACAATAGAGTGCACTCATCTCCACTAGTTAGATCTTTTCAATTTCAATCAGCTTGGTTGACGCATGCTGACTTTAGTCATTTTGTGGTAGAGAATTGGACCCCTACTAGTGCTGAATTCAGCCGTGAAATTAAAATCTTTGCGGCTTGGTTACAGCAGTGGAACTATTCCACATTTTGCAATATTTTTCATAGGAAAAAGCATCTTCTGGCCCGCCTCGAAGGGATTTAAAAACAACTTGAAGACGAAGACTCGATCTCTCTTTGAGAACTCGAGGAACACCTCGGAGCTTAAATGGAGCAAGTCCTCTACCAAGAAGAACTTTACTGGCACCAACGATCCAGGTGCTAATGGTTAAACTAGGGTGACAGGAATACCAAGTACTATCATGCTATCACCATGACCAAACAGAGGCAAGCGAGGATTACTTCCTTAAAATATGAACACAGGCATGTGCTGTCAGATCCTTAGAACATCAGAAGACTCGCTCAAAATTTCCTCGCGAAACTCTATACGGAAGATAGTCAACATCCAACGGAGCAGCTGATCCGTGGTCATTTTCCCCGACTATCCCTTTCAGCTCTAAATGATTTGGATCGTCCCCTCCATCCTGAGGAAATCAAGATGACTTTCTTCAATATGACGCCTAGCAAAGCCCCTAGATTTGATGGTCTACCCGCGTTATTCTACCAATCCCAATGGGAGATTGTGGAACATATGTTGAATTCTTTCCTTCAGTAAATTTTTTGTCATGAAGTTTGGGAATCGGAGTTTAACCGCACCATTATAGTTCTTATATCTAAGATTCCATCTATCACGCAATACATGCCCATTGCTCTATGTTCGGTGATCTACAAAGCCGTAATATACATCATTGTTAATAGGCTCAAACCTTACCTTGACGATCTGGTAGCTCCTACTTAATGCAGTTTTGTCCCAAGGTGCTTGATTACGGATAATATAATAATCACCCAAGAAGTCATAAACATCATGAAAAAGAAAATCAGACGAAAAGGCATAATGGCCATAAAGGTTGATCTTGAGAAAGCGTATGACAGATTGTCATAGGACTTTATTCAAGATACTCTTTTTGACGCTGGCTTCCCCGAGTCTCTCATCAACCTCATCATGAAATACTTCTCCTCAGTTTCTCTCCAAGTTAGGTGCAATGGTGAACTTAGTGAGGCCTTTAGCCCTTCCTACAGTATTCATCAAGGGGACCAGTTACGCAAGCTGTGACACAAGGCCCATGGCAGCCTATCAAATTGAGTAAAAATGGGCCACCGATTTCCCACTTGTTCTTTGCTGATGATCTCATCCTTTTCTCTAAAGCCTCTATAACTCAAGTGGACGTGATTCGGCATATCCTAAATTCTTTCTGTGCTACATCCGGGCAACGCATCAATTAGGAAAATCTCGGTGCTATTTCTCTAAAAATATTCCTACCTCAACACCCTGCTACTTAAGTAGGGCTTTAGGGTTCATACAGAATACTGACCTAGGACGATACCTCGGCATTCCACTTCTGCATGAACATATGAACAAGCGTACTTATCAATACATTCTAGACAAGATTCACCAACGTCTAACGGGCTGATCTGCCAAGTTTTTATCCTTTGCAGGACGTATCACTTTAGCTCAATCTGTCATAGCCGATGCTTCCCAGCTATACTATGCAGATAGTCCGGCTGCCCCGCCGTCTCTTCGATGAACTGGAGAAGGTTATGTGACAATTTTTGTGGGGCTTGTATAATGGCACCAAGAGGATTCACCTTGTTAAATGGGAGGAAGTCTATAAACCGAAAGAGCTGGGGGGTCTTGGCATTCGTAGAATCCGAGAAACCAATGATGCCTTCTTAGCAAAATTAGGTTGCGCTCTGATCGATAAGCTTAATGCTCTATGGGTTAAAGTTCTCTTTGCGAAATACAATTTTGATGCCACTAACCTATCCACCACTATAGACACCAAGGGTGGTTCAATACTCTGGAAGAGTATTAAGTCTACTTGGCACCTAGTGCTCCAAGGCTTGAAATGGGTGTTCAGAGATGGCGCCAGAACTCGATTTTGGCTGGACCCTTGGGTTGACGGAGTGGGACCGCTTCTTACCCAAGCTACCACCCACATTCTTGCTCCGTCGAGCAACCTTAGTGTCCAACACTTTGTGGACATTAACTGTAATTGAAAATGGGATGCCTTTCAAGCCAGCCTCTCGATGGAGATCTGCCGATCAATCGCGGGAATTTTCCCCCTAAAGCCCAACCTAGGGCAGGATAAGATATACTGGGGCTTGTTCGACACCGGACACTTCACTATAGCTTCTACTTACTCCATGATCATGGATCAAGAGGCCACTGCCTTTATTGAAATCTAGAAGGCAACCTGGCACTAAAATGACCCTCAACGTATTCGATCCTTCCTCTGGCTCCTCGCCCAAGATGGTCTACTTACTAACCAACTTCGGGCCCAAAGGCACCTCACTACAAATAGAACTTGTAATCACTGTGGTCTCGAATTATTCTCGCACCATACAGTGAGAGACTACGTCAAAGCCCGGCAAATGTGGAGCGCCTTCCCTCCACAACTTGTGAATAATGCTTTTTTCACTATGCCAGCTCGACAGTGGCTCACTACCAACCTCTAACAACACCCACGGGAGTTTGGGCAGGCTTGGTCGACATTATTTGGTGCTACCTACTAGCTCTTATGGACATGGCGAAACAAGTTCATTTTTTATACACATTTTATGTGGCCATCCTCACCCATTTCTATTATTTTGTCTTATATATATCAGATCTACAAGGCAACTGATTGGCAAAGGAACATTGGTACGGGACATTGCCCCCATCACGAACAACTCATAGGATGGTGCAAACCTCCTCTCGGATGGGTCAAGTTAAACACGGATGGCACTTGTAAACGTTCTTCATCCTTGGCCACAGCAGGAGACCTCATCCTGGATAGTACAGCCAGTTGGCTTGGAGGTTTCATCCAGAATCTCAGCTGGTGCTCACCGGTGTCAACGGAACTTTGGGGAGTATATACAAGGCTCACGCTAGCATGGAACCTAGGCTACAGATGGATTGAACTTGAAGTGGACTCGGAAGTGGTAATCAACCTCCTCTCTTCCTCGACAAGCCAGTCAATGATCCACAATCCCATCATTCAGGATATTCATGAAATGTTTACACGAAACTGGACTGTTGTGCATCGTCATATCTACTGCGAGAGTAACAGATGTGTTGACTGGCTAGCAACCTATGTCGAGTATTTTGCTTTAGGAATCACTTATTTTGATATTACACCCATTGGGTGCCATGTTCTCGTTTTAGAGGATAATTATTTCCTTAGACTCATAGTGTAATATGTTTTCTTCCCTCTTTAATAAAAAAAAAAAAGGAAACAACTAGAAGAAGGACCATTCGCTCAGTTTCAAAAGAAAGAAGTGTAGTTATAAGAAAAAGTTGAGCAAAAAGTAATCAAAATTTTGTTGAAAAAAGAAGGAAAAAGATCAAATTATCATAATATGACGGGTTGCTTAATTATGTTCTCTTACTATTGTTAAGCCGACTGACTTTTTTTACTTGACCAGAGCACAAGTTTTTCGGTGCCTAATTTTTTTAAATCAAATAATAAAGAGTTAATAATTAAAAATTAAAAATTTTACTCAATTTTATAATCAATTTTTATATTTTAATTATAATAATTAAATAATCAATTTTTAAATTTTAATTTGACGTAGATGTCTTTTATTTTAAAAACCTTACACATCTATACACGTCATGTCAAATTAAACTAATCAATGAAAATTAGCTAAACTTAATTAAATTAATTAATAAAACATAAATAAAACTATTTCGTTTTTCAAATAGACAGTCCTTTGTTCTCCCTCTGAACACCATAGTCACTACAGTAAACTTGACCGACTATGACCAGTATGTTGATGTCGCCAGATTTAGCCTTTTTCAAGGTGTCCTTAAATCACCGTTTCAGGCAATTCGACACAACGTCCGACGAAGGCAAGTGGGTTTTTTTGATGTTGTTTTCAGTTGCTTTCTTCCTAATGATGGTAGGTTTTGCTTCGCTTTGCTTGTTGATGTGTAGATTTCATATTGGTTCGTGAGATTGAGTAGCTTTCCCCGGAGCTTCAAGCGATTTTTCCATAGATATTCAAAGAGGAAACATACAGAAAGATTGGATCTTTCCGCTTGGAATCATCAAATTTCAATTCTTTTATTTTTCCGTCAACTTACCTCGTCACGTCAACCCTTTTATCTTTCTCTCCTTTTTTCTAGTTTACGTACGAATTAAGATGTGTGGGTAGAAGAGACGTTCATATTACACTGAGTTTTCAAGAATTAAGGAAGGTTCAAAGTTTACACCATAAGAGAGCATTGACATTTGACGCCCAAAAGGTTTGTGCGTGAACAGACGACCTAATTTTATTTATATTTAATAAGTTAGTTTAATTTAACTATGAATTTAGTTAAAATTTATTGGCTAATTTAATTCGATCTAATTTGTATAAGTGTTTAGGATTTTTGAAACATGTGACAAACTATGTCAGCAAATTTACCAGACACAAATTTCGAATTAAAATTGAAAAAATTGAAAGTTTAAGAATTTAATTACCACCTTTTAAAGTTCGGGATATAATTATAAAATTTTTAAAGTTTGGGATTTTTTTAATTAGTCCAATGATAAATAACTCAAATTTAATAGATTAATATTTCATTAAGTTTGTATATGGACGAGTGTATTATGAGATGGGTTCATGCTGAAAATGGCGATGATGTTATTGAAGGACAGTTCGGAGGAAGTTCAAGCATTTACTTATGTTTGGTCGAACGATCCTAACTTGTATGGAGAGTGGCATTTTGAGGTAAATTTCTCTCAGACTAGATATGGTTAGTCATGTTGTAGATTTGATTTAGGTAAGAAACGCAAGGGAAATATGTATTGTCTACTGATTCTAACTTGGTAGATTAAAGGGATTATTATGGGATGTGATGAAATTTTGTTTTTTTTAATCCTATAGAGATAGCTACTTTTTCTTCTGAATCAAAATTCATCTTTGATGATTGGTGCTTTTCTCTGAGTTCTATAAAATCAAATGATTGAGGTCTTTATTGTTGATAAGAAAACTCTTGATGCTAATTTAGAAATCATTAGTGCTAGAATAATCACCTACCACTTGAGTAAATACAATGCAGTGCAAATACTGAGTTTGACCTGAAAGATGTTGAATTTAATTCCTTATGCAAAGTGACTAGGATGTCCTCTATAGGGTTAGGGATTTTGTGGAGATCAATCATGAATTTTCTGTTTTTCTAACGCTTTCGTCTTCTCAATGTCTTGTGTCATTGTATATTTTGAAACAATAGAAAGTTTCGCACATGAATGACTTTATCAAGATGACTCAAGGTTCCAAGCAAGAACAGATTTGCCTGAATCAAAAACAAGAGTAGCTGCATACGAATCTTCTATCAGTAGGATCAGAAGCGCTCCCCAATGCCATAACTATGTCATTTGTGGATATGCACATCAAGTCTTCACTGTTCTGCATTTCTTGAAGGTTAGATTCTAGCAATAATATACAACTTTATCACCACATATCATCTACTTGAATTAGTTTTAACAGGGATGGAAATTGTGTAACACTTGTAGTAGATTTTAGGACTTTTTATTGATAGCGATAATTTAGCTGAAGTTGTAAGTCCCCCCATTTTGATAATCATGTTCTACTAGGAGACAAAGCTTTAATCCTGTATCATAGCCTCTTGTTTCCTTTTCAAACACTGTGAATGTACATCAAACACTTTCATTGATACTAAAAAACAAATTTAAGGTTTTAGTATTTTCTTCTCATCAATTAAGAGACTATATTTATGAAAAGCGCAGTTGAAACAAATAATGTTAGATTGATATAGAGATCTGATGAATTAAAGATCCAATTTTAATTTTTAGGATACCATTTAGCCTAAACCCTCCACATCAATCATACTATAGTGTCTAACAACTTCTTATTTGGCCACTGAGCTTTCCTAGGTTTTCATTCATATGAAAATGCTCCAGTGTTTAAAGAATACTTTAAGATTTATGTCTAGATGATACAATTTTGAGTTTTAGTTGGTTTTATAACAATGTTAGTACAATAGAGAAATCAGTAACAGATGTTATTGTCATCAGATAATTTAGTGATTATACTGATGAAATATCATTAGGCTTGTGTTACCTTTTCAAAATTATGTATCATCTACTCAAATAGTTTGTTTCTACAACAGGTTTTAATTCAGAACCATAGTTTTTGGCTTTATTCCTATGCAATTTGTTAAGTTTTACTTGTATAACCTCTTAATACCCATATGACAAAACAAAACAAAACAAAAACGAAAGTAGCTGTCTGAATTTAGTTTTAATAGTTTATTCCGTCTTCATCCTTATTTCATTTCTTACATACATTTAAGCCTGAAAGTTTTTGCTTAGTTGTTACAATTACTGACATGCTCATAACGGATTTTGAGCAATAACTACAGATCAACATATTGAATGTGGTGACATATGTGGTTTTGATGATGGCTGATTCATTTTCAAGTTTGGTGATGAAAGTGGTAACTCCTTGGAGGCAGTCCTTTGGAAAATTGAGACTATACATTCTCAGGTTCAGAAGCTTAAGAATCAACTTGACATGATAATGACAAAAAATGCTGCCAAATTCTCTACCTCAGAGGATTTGAGCCTTCTTGTAGCTTTGGATGCTCAAACTAGCTCGGCTCCAATTTCTTTTGATTTTTTGCTAGCGATGGAGATGCAACTGGTTCAACTTCTTGCTTCTCTTTGCTCTCTTTGGTGCATATTCAAGGAAAGATAGAGTTAAATCCAATACTTGTATTAGAATTGTTTAGCTCATAAATCCAAAGATCCTTTGTGGTGATTATACTTATACATTATGATTTGTTCTGAAAACTTACTAATGTTCATTTGTTTCCAAGAATGCTACTTTGAAGATTGTAACCTATGAAGACATATTAATATATGACCTAGTTTTTTGTAGTCCACCATGAGTTTCTAGCAGCTTCATTTACATTTTCGCTTTTGTTAATATTTTCCCTAAAAAAATAGATGTTCGATTTTTTTCCATACCATTGTTAGAAGTTCCATGACAATCTCAAGAATTAAACATTTCACATTTTGAAACAAAAATATTTTTTAACATAATGATTCATCATTTATAGACAATATGTAATAATGAGCATATAAAAATTACATAATAATGAGAATATAATAAAGAAATTGCCTATTTGCAGAAGGAAACAAAATATGCACCTCGTCGGTAAAGATTGTAATAGCCCTTCTTATACTTAGGAATTTATCTACTATATGAAGTCATATGAGTCATATCATATGAGAATACATGAAGTAAATTTCATTTACATCATCATATTCACATACATACATGAATTATGATTTAGTACACATTGCAAAGATAGTTTATGCACTCAATTGATTTATTCCAGGGTATGAAAGATTTTAAATATTTATGTTGTGATTACGTGATTGTGAATTGATCATGTCTTGAATTCTGGTTTGATGGACTACAATTAGTGAATTGGAATTTATTGTCATAATTAGGTGATTAATGAAGTGTTATATGCATTTACTATAGGAAAAATATTAAAAGGGCAAAATAAAATGAAACATGAGAATTTAAGTTGAATAAGCCTATGAGATGGTGACATGTGGCATCAATAATAGAGTGACAATTGGCTTGAATAAAAGAGTGACAAATGGAGGTATAGTTGAGTGACATATGGTCTAGAGATTTAATGACAAGTTGTTGGATATCAAAACATTTTTCTAAATTATCTACCATTTGTTTAATTCTTTGTTTTTGAATTCTTTGTTTATTTTATATTATTTTTGAATTTAGTCATTAATTTAGCAAGTGTAAGAAGAAATTGGGGTTATTAAATAGAGAGATTATAATTAAATTGGAGTATAATATGGTATTAATGGACTATGTTGTTAAATGGGCATTACATTAAGATTAAGGGCAAAATTGGAAAGGTAACCTAAGTGAGGGGTATAATTGGAAGAAAGACTAATAAAATGGGCTTGAACTAGAAGAAGGGAAGAGGGAGTGTCGTGGAAGCCAAGAGAGGAGAGAAGAAAAAACATGAAAAGAAGAAGAAAAGAAGGAAAAATCTTGGAGAAAGAAGAGAAAGGAAAAAGAAATTGTGGGAAGAAGAAGAAATCAAGCTTTTAAGGTAAGTTCATCATCTTTTCTTCTTTCTTTATGAAAGAAATGGGTTGTGTTAAGAATAAAGGAGTTTTAGTGAGAGAAAGGGTTTTTGTATTGGGAGAGAGGAGAGAAGAAAAAACATGAAAAGAAGAAGAAAAGAAGGAAAAATCTTGGAGAAAGAAGAGAAAGGAAAAAGAAATTGTGGGAAGAAGAAGAAATCAAGCTTTTAAGGTAAGTTCATCATCTTTTCTTCTTTCTTTATGAAAGAAATGGGTTGTGTTAAGAATAAAGGAGTTTTAGTGAGAGAAAGGGTTTTTGTATTGGGAATGATTGGAGGAAGAAGATGATTTAGAGACCCATTTGATTTTTAGGGTTTCTAAGCTAGGTTTTGGATTTTCTAACTTAGATAGACCATGTGTAAGTTAATGCTAAACCCAATTTAGCAATTATTTCATTTGTTGTGATGTTGAAGTTTTATGGGTTTTACTGAATTGGAATTTAATGGAAATTTGGTTTATTTTAGGAAATCAAGAAAATCCTACCCAAGAGTAAGGGGAAGGGGCAAATTGAGTTGGGATTTTTAAGAGTTATAAGGTGGGTAATTTATTTATAGTTATTGTGTAATGAGCAAAATGCCTTGTGTGTCTGTGTATTTTGTGCTAAAATGACTTGCTTTGAAATGTTATGATGTGGAAATCGCATTATGAGGTATGACATTTGATAAAAATTGAATTTTGAGTATGATTATGCTATGCCTTGTATCATGGCATTTTGATTAAATGCACGAAATTTGATTGTGTTTGGGTGAGAGTGGAATCATTTTGTTTGTCACATGCACGTTGATAAGAGCCTTCTCCCGGCTGCCCGCTTATGGCATATGAGCTCTGAAAATGGACTCATTCTGTTCATGGTGCAAACTTCGGTTTCTCCATTTTGTTTCCATAGAACCCTCGAGCCATTTGTTTGTGCATTTGCATGTTTATGTGTTAAGTTATGATGAAGTTGAGTATTATGCTTTGATGTTAAATTGCATCTAATATGTTTATATGATGATGTATTGAACTATGAGTTATAAATGTTGAACTTACATTATTGGATCAAGATAAAATGAGTATGCTTATATGAATAAATGCATATATGTTTGATTGTGTAGCTCATCGCCAATGGCTATAAATATATTAGCCACTAAGTTGTGTAGCTTAACCCAATATTTTTCCCACTCCTCAAGTGCAGATCGAGAAGATCAGTGATCCTTGCAAGGCATTTGGACAAACTCCAAGATAGTTGTTTTTGTACTTAGTTAGTGACTTTTTGATAGCTTTATAAGCATATCAAACATTGAGCATCCAATGTATTTTTTATCTTGTGTTAAGACTTTGATGTAATGTTGATATGTAATTAAAGCGATGTATGAAAGCTAGGTATAAACTTCATTTTGATTTAGAAATGAATTGAGAATTGAAGAAGTTTCCTTTGTGTTTATGCTTATTTATCTTGTAGTTGTACATTGCATATTTCAAGTTTCCATAGGGGTAAAATTGTGTACTGACTTCAGGGGAGAAACTAGATTGATCTAGGCTATATTATGCAAAGTAGTCTCTTAAAAGTTGTAGTTTATCCTCTTATCTTTCCAACGGTATAAAGTATGTAAATTTTGGATATCAGAGATGAGAGATATGAGCATTTTAAGTGGTGATGCTACATAGGATGTATACTCAGGACAGCTATGGTAAATAAGGTGAATTAATGGTTTTGATGAATCAAATGAGTAGGGATTAGAGGATTTAATGGAACAAAGATGGTGTTTGAATGGGTATAAAGTGGTATTGCTCTAGAAGAGGTGAATTTGAGGAAATTATGAGTGAAAGTAATGTTAGAATGGATGTGAGAAGCTTTGGAGGGGCTTAGGAACTCCTTATGTCCGTTTAACGGACCTTCTAGGGTCTGTAAGGACTCCTAGCCTCGCCAATGCTTGTTTAACGGACATTATATTCGTTAAAGGGACCTTCTCTGGTGAAAAATGGCCCTCAATCCCGTGAATGTTTGTTTAACAAACATACACTATACATTTGCAGAAATTTGCATTTTTAACCCTCTAGATGGCAAAATCTCACTTTTTAGTCATTATAAAAGTTGTATATTTAGAAGTCCTCTTTCAAACCGTCTATGAATACCCTCAATAAGAGGTTTCTAGAGAAAGTTGTGCTAATTCTCTCAAGAGAAGTACAATATGATTAAGGTTATAAACATACTTGATTCTTTTGGCCATAACTTCATTAACTGACCTCCAAATGAAGAGATTCTTAAAGAAATAGATTCCTAATGCATTTTTCTACCTTTACATAAAAATTGGTATCATTTGGTGTTGATTTGAAAAATATTGATGGAAATAAAATGAAGGATCGATTGGAAGAGCATAACTGGGTTATGAACATACCTTAGGTTTTTAGGCATATCTTGAGCTACAGGGCTCTGAATGAGGTGGTTCATGTTTCAAAAATAAACTAAAGACATAGAGCTATAATTGATTTGAAGAAGTCAAATTGTGATGTTAGTGATTGGCTGATATGGGCATGTCACCCTTGTGAGATGACGGTTAATGAGGATTCATTGAAATAACCCTACAAGGAAACCCGCTCATGCTTTATGACTTCGAAACGATAGTTAGGCTTCAGAAATGGGGCCCAACACAATTGGACTAGTAATGGAATGACAATTGGTAGTGTAAGAGGAAGACATATAACATGGTTCTCCATTTGACAAGTGGCATGACATACGTCCACCTTCTCCTCCACACACGTACACCCATGATTTTCACACTTGAAAGACCACCCTCTTTCATGTGTTTAGTTAGATGCTTTCTTCCTATTCTCCTTACCATCGACACCCTCACACAACCTCCATAACCTTGAATTTTTCCAAAATGTTTGTAGCCTTCATCTTGTAAATTAAACCCTTTAATTCCATTTTGTTCTTAATGTATGTTTGATGCTTGGGAGATTTGCTTAGCTTGTTGATTGAGCAAATCTTAAGACAAAAAAGTAAGTATTTGATTACCTTATTTAGTTATATGTGAGCATAACATCTATAAAGATTGGTTAAGGATGAATAGAGATAAATTGCATGTAAGGTTGAAGAAGAGATATGCTGGAACTTGATGAATGAATGTATGATTTTTGTTTTTTTTTTATGCTTGAAAATGGTGGATTATATGGATGGTTTAGGTTGAAATTTGAAGTGTAAATGATGATATAACTATGCAGAAAAATGGATATTGGGAGTGTTCTAGAAATTGATAAGTTAGGGTTATAGGTATGAAGGTAAATAATAGTTTTGTTTTGATTATGATGCATGAAGGACTATAATTTATGGGTTATCAATTGAATGATTTTGAGTTGGAATTGGTGATAGAAATTGATGAGAAAATGAAGTATAATTTAGGTATAATTTAGGTATAATCAATATACTATTATGATGGTATTAAAATTTGGAAAAAGATTGAAGGAAAGGGATGGTGAACAGTTTGTTTCACGATCGTGGGAAATCCCCTCGAGAAGAAAAGTTTCTATTTTGTCTTTCCACGATTGTGGAAAGGTAACCACTATCGTGGGAAATTCTTGGGAAATGAAAATTTTTGTTTTGTGTGATTATTGAAACAACTAAAGATAAGTTACTTTACCTTAGTGTATTTGGATTTGATTACGATTTGAAATGAGCCTAGATGGTTATTTGATTGATCGATTAATGATTTGATAAGTTTAAGTTAATAATTGATGTTAGAATTAAGGAATGGATTGTTTGATATCAATGTATATGAATTTGGGAAGTATTAGTGTTAAAGAAATGAAGGTGTTCTTATGAATGCAAATGTGATGCAAGGGATATAACTCATGAATTAAGTATTATTGAATGAGAACTGGGAAGTTGCGTGAGTATGGAATGTTAAGAAGGGATGGATAAATGTTTGATTGAATGAATTTAAAGTAATTGAGATGTCTTAAGGCATTGATCTAATCACCAATAAGTTATATACAAACTATAATGAATAAAGGAGCAAGATTTGTGAATAAGGATACATACCTGGGGAAAATCAATTGAGCATGCATTGAACATGACATATATACATGTGTATGATTGAGTATTCATTTGATTAAACAAGTTAGTAATTTATACATATGTGTGTATTACACGATATAGAAGCACAAATTGACCGACCACATCCAGACATTGCCAGGTCGTCAACGCAATAGCTATCTAGAGCTTACAATGAGTCAATCTAAATGCTCTCTCACCATAATCTAGTTGCTTTTTTTAAAATTCAGTTATTTAATTGCTACTCATATGATTGTGATAATTCTTGACCATCAATTGTCCAAGGAGAATGATATTTAGGAATGTATTGGAAGTGTTTTGTAAATGTATGTGAATATGGAAATATGTGTTCTCAACTGAATGTTGAACATCGGACTTAGATCCGAAGAATGTGATATATGACTAGAATATATCAAATGTGAAATAATGAATGCATCATGTGTGAATTATTGCATCTCACTACATTGAAATGCATGAACAAATAAAGGAGTTATGACCGGAGTAACCCAAGTGAAAAAGAGCTTAAAGCTTATAAATGTACATAACGAGTCGCAGGCTCAGTTATCAATAAGTCTAGTATCCATAATAAATACAAGATAGTATATAAAATTAGCCTGATATCTGCAACGGATACAGGACAATCAAATAGGTGCTCGATCACAACAAAATGAAAATGAAAGTGAGATTTGAATTTGTTGAATTGTGTTGATGATAAGAAGAATTAAGACAAATGATTTGATTGTTCTGAGATGACTATATGAAGTTTTTGTATCCATAATATGCTTATTGAAATAT
>JANSVA010000007.1:27007800-27032957 GCA_025504915.1 Erythroxylum reticulatum | reverse complement strand
AATTTCATTCTCAACTACTATCACAAAATATGTATTGTTTAACTCAAAAGTCCAAACTAACATAATTACACAATATGCATGTCTATCTATACACAATTCAATTTCATCCAACACAATTCAATTTTATCTAATAAAATCCTTCAATAAATCTAAAACCAAAAAGTCAAGTATTCAGTATACACAATTACACAATACGTGTTAGGGAGCCATGGATTCATGCATCATATACATGGCAAGACAATGAAAGTGTCGAAATTAAAATTCCAACCCCATGACATCCCCAGAAAATCCAAAATCTATGTGTATGTATAAACAGATTATAAGAACATGAAATTACATCATATGTACTTTACAAATACTCCTCCTTTCTTGAATCTTCTCCTTGTTTAGGTTATAGCAAACACTAAACACCTTCTTTGGCCTCTAAAGAGCACACAAAGATGTAGAAAAATCAGTGTGTAAGGGTGGTTATAGCACCAAATAAGATGAATTCAAGTAGATGCTCTAGTGAGAGTTAGATCAATACCAAGTTTCATGTAATTAATCTCATGCAAAAATTGCTTAAGATTGCATAAATAAATCTTAATATCATTCACTCAACTTCCAGAACTCTTCTGGACCCTTACCTTCTCTATTGAGTGTGTTTTATGGCTAAAAAACCATGTGTACATAAGTGAAGAACTCACTTATGTACCATTTGTCATTAAGTCGGTCACGCATGATCATGGCTTGCTTAATTAACACTCATGCACACTTTGTTTTTCATTCAATCTTTTATGCGTGTGACCCTTAGGTTCCTAGTTATTTTGATCACTTGAATTAACTCTTAATCCAAGCAAATCATGAAGGATTTCATGATGCCAATTTGTCGAAATGCAAGTGGATTAACACTCAAACTCTTCGGTAGTTAATTATCCAACTTACAAACCTTTCCATAGTTAATTACTATGCAATTCGTCCCTTCACCATCCTATACAGCACTTAGTTCCAAGTATGGGCTACATTTCAACTCTCACTAGACTGACTATGTCAGATCTAGTCCAAGTGATGATAGTTCTTGTCTTGGAATCTCATTACTCTATGTGTCATTGAAGGCTCTCTTCATGACACATAATTGCTTTGGCTAAAGACTCCCAAATAATGACCCCGACAAGAAGTCGTGGGTGTCATCTCCTTTTATCAAGAGTGGTGAATCCTTTATTGGCTATCCAATTACCTTTGGATACTAATAGATGTGCCCAATCACCACCTTATGAGCGACCTAATTTTGAAGTATCAATTAATGGTTTCAAAGCACAGGATCAGTATCTAAGATATCCTTAAGTACCTCAAGTATAAGGATATTTGCATCATTGCAATGATGAGATTAATCACTGACATTTGATAGATCATCCATATGGCAATCTCATAGTGGGTCATCCGATGTACTTACTACTCTTAGTGAGCATCCACATATTAACTCTAACACATATCATGCTTACAGTTTATAAGATCCACTGCTTAATCAAATCAAGGAGTATAACATGTGCTAGTTTATCCAGATTAACAATGTCTTGTATCATTAAGGGATAATTTAGATACTAGAATAATTATACATGATAGAAATCTCATTATTACGATCTCATCATGATTTCGTTCATGTTATATTTTGTATCATAGACCTCATTAATTCGATTTAAGAACGACATCAATTCATAAATAAATGAACATCAAATTAATGAAAATTACCTTTCGCTTTATTAATCAAAATAAAGTTTGTACAAAAGTGCTAAAGATGATTTTCTTTAGAGCCTTACTCTAACAGTACAAATGTCCATCTTATATAATATAACTCATTTTGTACAATTACATCATACACAATTCAACATTCTTAATATCTGACCCAAAATTTCTAATGTATTAATTTTATTCATAAATTGACAATGTCTAAATTATATTAAAATTGAACTAACTCATACAAATAATTCCTAATGTCAAATTCAAATTTTACAATTCATTAATTGTCTTCATAAATTGACAATTTCTAAATTTTGTTAAAATTGAACCAACTCACACAAACAATTCCAAATATCAATTTCAATTTCAATTTCAAAATTTTCCAATTCATTAATTTTCTAAGAATTTTACACCAACACACGTAAGCAATTCTAATAATTTTCATTTCTAACAATTTTCAGCAATTCTATTTTAAACAATTCTATTTCCAACTGTTTCAACAATCACAATCCACAAAACATACACAAACAATTTTTATTTCCAACAATTTCAATTCAACCATCATAAAATATACATAACTAATTTTCATTTGCAACAATTTCAATGCAAACATCACAAACATACATTAACAATTCCGTTTCTAACAATCTCGTTTTTAACAATTTTAAAAAATGTCAATGTAAAATCTCATGTTCGGCACTAGACCCCAAAATAGTGAATTGAGAGTACAGTGAGAAATTAGTAGTACATTTCATGCTCATGCATTATAGTATATTCACGCACATGTGAATACTTATTTTTGATACATTAAAATAATTGTTCATGCATTCATTGAAATTTTTCCAGCCATAAGTGATTTTTAATGCGATTAAAGTGTGAATTTTGGATTATTTATTTACAAAATTAATTTGATGATAATAGTTATTATTTCGAAATTTTGGTGAAATTTAGGAAATTTTGGGTATTCTTGGACTAGGAAAAAATACCAAGTGGCAAGATAATTGATAAATGGTAGTAGAAATTCCTATCAAATGGCAATTGACATTTTGATAAATGATCTTATGATTTATTGATAAGTGTCATCAAAAATTGAGATAATTGGAGTAGGAATTGAAATTGATTGGACTAGTTAAATAAGAGAACCTAGTTTAAAGCCTTAGAAATTAGACAAGTGGCAAGTAACAAGTGTCACTTGCCAAGAAAAGCATTAAACCCACGTAACTTTTAGAAAGACCATCTTTTAATTGGTCTTTCATTTGACTTCTCTGGCCAATTGTTCTCACCTTTTTCCTCTTTTTCATTTGTTCTCATCCATGACAATCATTTCTCAACGTCTTAACGTGCTCTTCATCTTGTTACAAGAAAAACCTCATCTCTCCTTTATAAATGAAGATGATAGTGGGATGTTTGGGAGTTAGGGTTATGTGATCTGCAACTTTGGAGCCAAAACAAGTAAGAGTATTATGATTAATCTTCATGGTTGTGCTAAATGAAGCATATATGATGATAGCTTAGTGTTTAATGATCATGATAGAAGAGTTGAGATATGTGTAACATTAATTTTCAATAAATAGATGTATGTTCTTTTTTAAGGTATTAATGGTATTTATGAGTTGTTTTAATGGAGGATTGAGAGACTAAATGGTGATGAAGAGTGTGCTGGAAATAGTTAGCTATAATAGTTTCCACTTATTAAGCTTCTGTATTTTAGCCATAACTTATTATGTAGATTTCCAAATGGAATGATTTTTTATTTAGATTAAATTATAGACATACGGCTACAATTGTTAAGAATAAATTGAATTTGAATTTTGTACTTAAGAGTCTCGAAATTTGGCTTGAAGTTGAAATTGATGTTCTATCGAGGTATGAAAACAGTCTGTAGCTTTTTTATTATAACTTACAGGATACTAAAGTAAAATGTATGATATTGGTGTCATTAGACTTTCAAAACATTGAGGAACATTTTATTAGTAGAAGATGTTGCCTAAATACCCCATTTTGAGGTCAAATGGTCATGCAAATTAGACCTGAAATCTGCTTGAAAAAAATCTAGAAAATTGATAGGTTTATTGTTTTTATTGAACATGCTTTGGTGTTTTGATGATATCTTGATCTGTAGATATCCAAATGAGGTGATTCTTAGTTTAGATTAAATTAGATACATATCTACAACTTTCTTGAAGAAGTAGAATTTTAATTCTATCTTTAAGACTTTCAAAATCTGGTTTGAAATTTAGCCTTGATTGAGGCTATAGTACTAACTGAGACAGAAATTATATCCTGAGGTTATCAAAGAAACTATATTGATATAGGTTGAATTAGACTAAGGTGTCTTCATGAAAGTTGTATCTTATTCTCTTATATTTAAATTGGTATGAAGTTTGAAATTTTTTGATATTGTAATTGAGAGATGGGTTGTACAATTTGAATGCATGATTATGCTCTAGCCAAAATCTCAAATGTACAAAGTCTAGCGTATTTTAAGCATAACTCATAGAATGATTAACCAAATTGAACGATCTTGGTATCAATAGAGACTTGAAACATAGAGGAATAATTTTTTATAAGAAAGTATTACAAAAATACATCATCTTCTTAATCTTATTGATTATGCAAAGTTGAACCGAATGAGGTGCTTCCAGCAAAAGCTGGAATAGTAATTGAATGTATGCATTTTGGAACTTTTGAAGTACCATTGACATTTACATCAGTTTAGTAAGGAAATATACCCGAGAATTTGTCATGAACATGCATTATGCATATTCAGTATACATAAATGAATTCTTAATCATGCATAATAGTGATTTGTATATGTGTTAAATGTTATAAAGGAATGCATAGAGCGACCACTTCTAGATATTGCTGGGACTTCAAGGCAATAAGCAATAAGGAAGCTTATGTGAGTAATCTTAGATAGTTACAACTTACTTTATTCTGCTTGTTGAATTTGATTTATACTGATTGTGTTTTGAATTCCGAACAATGACTGTCCGAGGCGTTTGATGCATGTTTATATCATTGGAATTGCTACTTGCATATGAATATGATTGACTACTTGCTTTGCATATGAATTGTTTGAAATGACTTTGTTTTGTTTTAAAACTATTGAGTCCTAGTTGTGGGTAAATAGGCATGCCTAGAAGGTTCTGCAGCTGCTCTTGTGACACTTCGATGTCAAGACTTCGGTCTCTCCTGTATAAGTCCCGCTACTCGCTTCTGTAAATGGCTTAGCAGTCAACTGATTTTTTATTCTGATGTATGTTTGATTCTGTCATAAACAAAATTGTGTTCTGATTCTGAAGGGTTTATACCCTCTTTTGATATTCATCTCTATTAACTATAAAATCTATTCTGAAATGCATTATGTTTGATGTATTGTTAAAACAATCTGTTAATGTATGTTTATGCGATTACATGATTCAGTATGATGAGTTATCACTTTATGTATAGATTAGTTATTACTCACTAAGCTATATACTTAGTATGGTGGATTTACCCCGTGTAGGTTCAGAGCAAGGATTGTAAAGACTGGGATGAGTCAACCGCAATGGCCAATGGAGTCTGAGTCTTGTTTTGATAAACATGTATTTTGAGTTTATCTTGGCTTGTGTATAGAGTGTATGACTTTGAATTGTTGTAAGTTTTTGTAATAACTATGTTTCGAGTTGGTTTTGATTTTTGGAACAAATTTGTATTATATTCATGTGATATAATGTATGTATGTTTTGAACAAGTTTGGAATGATTTGTAATGTATGTTTGCTTCAGTTTTTGAAAATAAATGTAATGAATGTTTAGTATGTTCTGAAATGCTTCTGCGTCAGTCTGTTATTTGTTTCTGTTTGTGAGTCCAATGTGGCACTCCCATATCCTTCCAAGGGGTATTGGGGCATCACAGTCAATTCAACCATCACAAAACATAAATAAACAACCAAACATAATGCAATTATTTTTCAAATTTTAGAGCAAAAAATATCAAAAAAATTAGAAAATTCAATTCAATGTTGGTCAGGTTGGTTTTGGATTTGGATCTATTCCAAATATGGCAATTTCAAGTGTGTTTCACAGTTAGAAATGTTGCTGGAGATCAGTGGTGCAGTAATGGATGACTGGAAGGTGGTGGCATGAAGAGTGGTGGTGTGGAGGCGTGGAGGAGACTGGAGAGTGGTGTAGTAATTGTGTCGTTGCCAGAGAGGGAGAGGTAGGTGTTGGAGAGGAGAACAAGAGAGAGAGCGTGAGAGTCTGTGAAAGAGAAATAAAAAAATGGGAGAAAAAGAGAGCAAAAGAGTGAGTGTCAAGGGGGGTGGGGTTTAAAATTTTAATTTTTTTCCATTTTTGCAAATAACTCCCTACAATTTTTAAAACCTACGATATTAGCCGATATTTACCATATGAAATCTCCAGTACTGACCGATACCTACAACTGGTACTAGTTAACATAATTTCGTATTATTTTTGACCGATATAGTACCTTTTGGCCAATACTGACTAGTACGGTATGAAATTAATAACATTGTTCTCAGATGCAATTTTATATAATTTTTTATCGCTACTGGTACTTATAACATAAATTTAATAAGATATAAAATTTTCCTAAATTTTGAAATTCACCAAAAAGAAATTTAAACAAGGCAACATGCCTTGAGTAGTAAGAAAATAAGAGGAAATTTTAAGAAAATTTGGGGAGAAGTGATAAGGTATGATATAACTCTACTAAAGCTTACCAAAAACTTGATTCTTAACAAAAACTTTAATGACCTAGGATACAGTTAGAGGATTTTATATAGAGATATCTTTTTCTTTTCATAAAGAGGTTCTTCTATTTCGTAGACCTTTTGAACCTTTTCTTTTGATTTTTGCATCTTGTATTTAGCTTAAATACTTTTGTTTAGAGTACTTTCCTTTTTAGTTATTTTAATTATTTATTTCATTTTTTTAAAAATGCTTGTTTGTTTTATTTACTTTTTTTGGTTTATTTATTTAGTTACTTTTATCTTTATTTTGATTTTGATTTTTTTGCTTTTACCTTTATTTTTTAATTTATTTATATAGTTATTTTTTTATGTATTTGGCTATTATGTTCTTCAAACCGTTTTCATTTTTTCCTTATGAGTTTATCAAAAACAACCTTTTTTTAGTAAAGGGAAAAAATAATACAGATCACACAACTAGTCTGGGGGTGCAGTACCTCGAAAGATCCCCGAAAAGGAGACATTGGCACCATAGGGGTGTAATAACAAAAAATGAAACACCAAAGTCATACTGATCAGCCTGAGTGGCGAGCCAGTCTACACATCTGTTGCTCTCTCGATAGACATGGCGATGAACAACTGTCCAGTTTCATGTAAATAGCTCGTGGATGCTCTGCACGATGGGGTTGAGTACAATGGATCGGGTATCCGAGGAAGAGAGGAGCCTGTGGACCTCGAGAGAATCCACTTTCAGTTCTAATCGTCGGCAGCCTAGGCGCCATACAAGCGAGAGTCCTGTAAAAGCTCTCCAAAGTTCGACAGTCAACGGTGCGCACCAGCCGAGGTTCTGGGTGAAGCCTCCAAACCAATGACCATCGCTATCACATAAGAGTCCCCCTGCGGTAGCCGAGAAGTTGGAGGGATTGCTTGCTCCATTCGTGTTTAGCTTGACCCAGCCTAGGGGCAGTTTGTTCCAGCCGAGGAGTTGCTCCTATCAAGTGCGGAATCCAGGGTCAGTTCTACTTTGCCATCCTGTAGATTTGCGGATTTGATCTGCATAAGACAAAATGAGAACATTAGTGGAAGAAGGCCAATAGAAATGAGCATCAAATATTGACTTGTTGCGCCAAGTCCAGAGGGACCAGCAGGTCGTGCCAAAAATAACAGCCCAATCATGTCCCAGAGTGTGACTGTGTTGTTGAACGTTATGAAGGAGTCAATCTCTCAGAGGCATAGAGAAGAAGTCCAAATCTGCTAGGTGGGGCAATAATGAGACCTAAACTTGGCGAGCCTTGGTACAGTCTCGATCTACGTGAAGAGTTGATTCCCCGAGGGTACACTGTCGACAGGTACCTTCAGTGGTGAGGTGTTTGCGGATGTGTTATTGGATGATGAGTAGCCGATCATGCACGAGAATCCAGAGGAATGATCGGATACGCTATGGGCCTGGCCACTGCCAAATAGCCTTCCATACCCTATGAAACGACTCGTCCTCATGACCCATGATCATGGAATAGGTAGAAGCTATGGTGAAGAGGCCTTGGGCCGAAGCTCCCTAAACCAGCTTATCCGGCCCAAGTAATTGGTGAGGAGGGAAGGCTCCAGCGATCCGATGACACAACAACATTGGAATCTAGGATTGGAAAGTAACCCAGTTCCAATTACCAGAAGCCTCCACAAAGTCGTGCACCTTAAGATTAATTGAAGCCTCGAGGATTGGATTAGTGGTGCGGGAAATGAGCGGACCCATACTCGCAAGCCAAGGGTCAAGCCAAAAGCGCATCTAGGAGCCATCTCCAATCATCCATTTCATGTCTTGGATAACTATGTGCTAGGTGGCCTGAATACTACGTCAAACCATGGATCCCCCTGTTATGGCAAGTGAGGTGGGGATATGATTAACATCAAACTTATATTTACCTGGTAACACTTGGACCCACAAAGTATTAGGTTTGGCTATCAAGGACCACCCGAGTTTTGCTAGGAAAGCATCGTTAGTTTCATGAATGCGCCGAATACCAAGCCCTCCCAGCTCCTTGGGTTTACAAACCTCCGTCCAATTGGCTAAGTGGATTTTCCTGTTTTCATGATTCGAACTCCACAAAAATTGCCTCATGGCTTTTTCCAGATCATCATACAGACTGCATGGCAACCGGACCGTCTGCATGGTGTAGCTTGGGATAGCCGCTAAAACCACCTGAGTCAGAGTGATTCGACAAGCAAAGGATAGAAGTTTGGCTGACCAGCCGACTAATCGTTGGTGGACACGATCAAGGATGTATTGATACATCCATTTGGTGACTCTTTGGTGTAGAAGAGGGACGCCAAGGTAATAACCGAGGTCATTGGTTTGCTAGAAATCGAGCTCGCTGCTTAAACAACGTCTCATATCTGGGGTAATGTTTTTGGAAAAATAGCATCTCGATTTATCCTTACTGAATCGTTGCCCAGACGATGCACAGAAAGCAGCTAAAGTGTCACGAATGACAACCACTTACTCGATGGAAGCTTCCTAGAAAAGGATCAAATCATCAACAAAGAATAAATGGGAAAGGGGCGGGCCAGACCTGCTTAAACAGATCCGATGCTAGCTATCGTGGGACAACGATTGGGTAATCGCATGACCTAGACATTCTATACAAAGAACAAAGAGGTAGGGGATAGAGGGTCCCCCTGACGAAGACCTCGGGAGGGAGTAAAATTCTCGCTGAGATCTCCATTCTAGGTAACCTGAAAGGATACCGTGGTGATGCATTTCATGATGTAGCTAATTAGAGAATCTGGTATGCCAGCATCAACCAGGGTGTCTTGAATAAAGGCCCAATCCAAACGGTCATAAGCTTTTTCCAGGTCAACTTTGATGGCCATAAGTCCCGTGTGCCCCGTTTTCCTTGTCATGGAATGGATAACCTCCTGGGTGATGATGATATTATCAGTAATAAGGCATCTCGACACAAAATTACACTGAGTAGGGGCGACCAGGTTGTCAAGGTAGGGCTTGAGGCAATGCCCTATAATCTTTGTGAGGTCTTTGTACAGAAATGTGCAGAGCGCTATAGGTCGGAATTGCGAAATCCTGGAAGGGGATGGGGTCTTAGGGATAAAGATCATAATTGTACGGTTGAGAGTCGACTCCCAGGTTTCGAGCCGAAAGAGTTGCTGAAGGAAATAGGTCAAGGAAGGGCTTACAATTTCCCATTAGGACTGGTAAAAAAGCACAGTAAACCTAACCCGGGGCCTTATTAGGGGATATGGAAAAGAAAGTCGTCTCAATTTCCTCACAAACATGTCCATATTTAGGTTGTGTAACTCACACTAACACACGTGTTATAAGTTGTATCATTATTCAAAAAGTCTACTTCCATATCAACACACTCATGTTCTAACCTTGTTCACCTAAAGGCAATTGGAAGACATTCGTGTTCTTTTAAAATTACACACCTATATATATGAGTCATACATAATAATTGGGTAAAAGACAAAAATATCCTCTATACTTAAGAAAATTTTAGAAAAACTCATTATTTAGAATTATCAAAAGAGAGTTTTTATAATTTAAACTTATTTGGAAAAACTATTTGGAGTTGACTTTTGTTAAAAAAAACTAATAGAATTTCTTACTTGATAAAGTTGGTCCATGTGGATCAATCAAAATCAAGTGACCTAGACCAACTAGACCCAAATTTTTTACCCTACCCATTTTTAACCCAATCTGGCCTTGGAAATAACCTAACCCCCAACCGAGATACCCAAGAAAGGCAGATATGTGATTGAATAAGGTTTTATGATATGAGGATGTATTATTTAGTCTTTAGTTTTAAGATATAATTAAACTATCTTTAAACCTATTCTTGATATTTCTTATACAATTTAAATATGTGAAATATAAGTTATTTTCTTTTTTGTCAAAAAAAGCCATTTCCTTTTTGTTCATGCTTATTATGATACAGATATGGATATTGGAGAATATCTGGTGAGAAATAATGATGACTTTTATCAGTTCTCTTTATATCTAGTGAGAAATGAAGTTTTATCATTTCTCACTCTCTAGGATGACATAACCACATATATCGTAATTTTGTACTATCTTTTTTGGACAAATTCAAACTATGTGAATTTTTTTCGCTAATTCCAAATAATATGGTTTCTTTAGTATTTCTCTAAGTATTTGGGGTGTTTTCGTCTTTTACCCTAAAATGATTTTAAATTTTGCAAACATACTCCAAATATGTTGAGATCTAACCTCATTTAACACTTTAAAATATTAATTAAGTTTAATCAATGCTTGTACTCTTCTGCAGTAACTAGATTTGTCAAACATGTGAGTTGTATCTTTCAAAATGTAAACCTTTTTCAATAACCTTTGACTATGGAATCAACTTCATAATCTTTTGAAACTTCATATCTTCCATCATAGTACTCATCCATCTATCCTTTTTCTAACTATCCATAATCCTCTAAAAGGTAATTTGATCCTCATTACTGATGATAACTACATACAAAATCAAATCTTCCTAATCATATCTATTTAGTAGCCTAATAATATATCTCACTTTATCTGTGGCTTTATTATGATGTTGCTCTTCCTCTAACAATTTTATTTCATTTCCTCAATTCGAATTTTTAATTCTTTCAACATATGTTTCATATTATTCTAATTCCACTTTTGAACCAATAGTGCTCTCAGCTTACCCTAACATATCTTCTCCATATATTTATTTCAATAGATGCTACTTCTCAAATACTACACCCTTAATATCACCTTATAATTTTAAGTAAGTATAACGAATTTATAGAAATATAACTTGTAGTGTTTTACACATTTAATAAAATTTTCTCATGAAGTTTTATCATTTCTCACTCTCTAGGATGACATAACCACATATATCGTAATTTTGTACTATCTTTTTCTAACTCTACTATAATAAGTTCTACCCTATAGCTAGGCTCCTACTCAGTTTGTAGATATTTCATATTAGTCTTAGCCTTATACCACATTCGAGGAATCCTTTACCACCTTAAGATTTTTTCTATCAATTTTATAACTAGACCGTTCACATGTAATGTACCTAAAAGATCATATATTTCCTTAATTTTGGTACATGTCAAATATTGCACAATATTCTAACAACATCATTAAACATCTTATTTCTAACTTGTTGTGCTCTAGTAACTTCCCAAGCTTTATCATTCCCCTACTAAACATAATCAAAGCTACTAGGAATGCATAATACAAATTAGTCCTTATTTAGTGTCATCGATGTGAGCGCCTCGTATCCAATATCTGTAACTTTTGAAGTTGATTTGTAAAAAGTAGCATATTTTCGTCACTACAATTTGAGTTTTTTCAACAATACAGTAGATCTTAATAAACCATCAATTTTCTTTTCATCACTTTGCTTCTTCTTGCTTGAATAGTCTCTTCTAGTATATTCAATTTGCTAGCATTTGTAACATTAAACCATCTTTTTACAGTTGAATTTTGAGTTATGACTCTTTTTGGACTAGCCATCTATACTCTACTTTCATTTGATATAAATCTAAAATAAGATTATGTTACTTCCAGTTCTTGTTTTATTATGGTATTGTTGAATTAATCATGTGAATTTGTTGATTTAAGTTTTTTTATTTACTTCTTTTTTTTGCTTCCTTCATATATTACTGCTTTTCTTGTAATAGAGTGATTTATCATCTTTTATGTCCCTTATTGCATTTGTGAGCTTGCATCATATTAAAATAAGATATATCTTTTATTTTTCTAATTTGGGAATACAAGCTAATTTCTTCAACATACCCAGTTGAATGGGACTATAACGGAGAGACTAAATATTGTTACTATAATTTGACAGCACCCAGATGGACTTCCTGGATTGATGAAAATTTAGGAAGAAGATTTTATGGTTGTCGACTATTTTCGATAATTTTGTACATTTGATGTTTTATATAAATATGTTTATATTTTTCATTAACGAAATACTCTTTTTTGTTTCATGGTAGAGTGAAAATGTCTGTGGATTTTATGAATGACATGATCAAAGATTTTCTTTAAGAGCAAGATAAATTATTTTAAAGCTGAAAAATAAAGAGAAGATGTTATACCATCAAACTAATCTATTGAAGGCTGAAGTGGTAGATTTAAGAGAAAATGTTGTAAAGGTTTTGGAAGTTGAAATTATTGCAAGAAATTTTAGGTTGAAGAATGAGTTACATGCTATGATGAGTAGTAATGAAACACATTCAACAAAGAGTTGGAAATTTGTAGCTTGTTTAAGTTTTTGTTTATTAGTTTCTCTTCTGTTTGTTAGCACAAATAATGAAGGCGATTAGGCAATAGTTTTATGTTAAAAGCCTTACCTGGAAATAATTTTATATACTAGAACAGTGTCTAAATGCAATCGAGCTTACAAAGTGGTTTTGTGGCATATATATACAAATGTAGTTTCACCATCTATCATTCATAAACTTCAAAAAGTAAAAGAAAAAATCCTAATAGAAAAGAAAAAGCAATTCTGACTTAAAATGCCTGTCATTGCATTCTTTCATATAAAAATATGTAAATGCCAATAAGTCCTTACATTAATAACAGCTGCCAAACGACATTCAATAGACATCCAACCTATTAACCAAAATTCCATCAATCATCAAGTTAAACAAATATCACAAAATTGATGGATATAAGTATCATCCATTATTCATTACAGAAAACACTAACAAACACAGTTCTGTTTACATTTTCTCCTTTCCGTTTGAAGATGCAGTTTGACTTTCTTGACTTGGATTCACATGCCCAGTAACAACTTGCTTGCTCTTTTTTCATTTTTGTCTAAGTTATATTTGTCTTTGACTTGACCTTCCAGGCTGTAGATAAAATGTAAACATTATTAACTTCACTTGTATCACTTAATTAATGTTTACTAAGAATTCAAAAATTAAACAGTTAATTAATGTTCAATAAGAATGAAAAAATTTAACACTTACATTTAACATCTGTAACCTTTTCTTTGGATTTGTGTATATCCCTTTCCCTTCCATCCGTTTCTTAAACTTCCTATTTGCTTCATGTTGAAGAGAAGAGTATGATAAGCCTTTTTCCTAAAATTTTCGGTTGAGATTATAGATTAGATCTGCTAGCACCAAACATCCTTATTCTCCTTTCATCATCTGCAACACCATAGCCAGGTCCTTTTGACCCTGCAACAACATTTAAATTTCTACTTTTGGTGGTGGCCTTTAAATATGTAGAAACCCTATTACATCCTAGGATTTATATAAACCCTATCACATTCATGAGTGTCCTTAAATTTCCTAACTTGAAAAGACTGTAGCTTCCTATCAAATGCTCCATATATATACCAAGGGCAGTTCTTTTTCCTACATTTACCTTGCCCAAATCGGGTTTATTTTTGGTAAACATGACATTTCTTTTTGTTTTGATAGACAATAAACTAACTTCACTCTTCAATTGCCAATGATAAAGAAAAAACATACCCAATTCAATGCTAGGCTCAGCAATATTTTCACCATAAACAAGGTATTCTCTTTTTCTCTTAATTGCTTCATCAACCATATCATGTATATCACTAATAAGTTCCCCATAGTCATCATATCATAATATTTTAAAAAAACCTCATCTTCATCATTTTCATCACTTGCATCATCTTCGTCACTTGTATCATCCTCATAGTCTCCATCATCTCCATCATTTTCATCATCTTAATCTCCTTCCTCTAAATCCTCTGCAGCTAAACCATCTGTATTAACATCCACAAACTCAGCTCCTTCCTATTCACCTTTTGAATTCCTAAACTTAACTTTGAAATCATCTCTATTATTCCTTATCTCCATTATCTACATCATCAACTCATGCATCTCCATTATCCTCCATATTAGCATAATCTCCAACATATCCATCATTGGCATTTGAGACATCATCTAAATTTTCTACATTCTCTACATTTTCATCAGTATTATCTATATTATCTCCAAACCCTACATTATTAACTTTCTAACGCTCGTCTTCAACTACGTTATCCCGATTGACGTTTTCTACATTTTCATTAGCAACTCCATTATCTACATTATCTTTAACCCCTAAATTATTGACATCTTAACCATTATCTTCAACTACATTATCCTAATTAAGCTCATTAAGTTCATCCCCAATCAACTTATAAGGTAATTCAGGGATATTTACACCATGTTCAATATAAATATCAATAGCACCAATAAGCATCATCTCACTAACCATATCTAACACACTAACATCATCTTCTACAACCCCCCAACCATTAGATAGTTAAATCAGGTCTAAGATAAAAAAATCTTGTTCACATTGTTATAGCCATTAATCTTACAGACATCAACTAGTTCAAAGTAACTGAGTAAGTCATGATCAAATTCTATGTTACCCACAAAACCACCTTCATACTTAAGATTATCGCCCACATTAACCAATGATCCCGGCTGGTGAAACCTTAGAATGACCTCATCAAATGCAACTCTGCCAAACTATAATACAACACACCCTAATAGACAAACTAATATTAGTTAATTATTCTTCCTGTACCTCGTTATCAAATTTTAAAAAGACAAACACACAAAACAGAGATATTATAAAACAAGTGACCATTACCTTAAATTTTGGTTTCATCCCATTACATTATGCTAATATCATATTAAAAATCAATAAAGTTAAATACTACTGCAAATAAGTCTATGGATTTCATTAAATTAACATAATAACATTTGAGAGCACAAAAAATCATAAGATACAAAATGTGGAGTTCTAACTTGAGTTAAAATACGAATTCTTGATGAATATCCTTTGAATTTCGAGCGAAATTTAAAAGCCTAATTTCTTTAGCTCGCCAGACAAAATCCTAAATGATCTTAGATTAACGCTTCAAACATAAAAAATTCTCAACTCCGCAACTAATAAACCCCAATTATAAATCCCTAAATCAAATTGATACTATAAATAAACCCTAAACTAAATAAAACCACAGTATTTGAAACCTCATTCCTAAAATTTTTCCTTATAGAAAACCTTACTGCTCGACAAGAAAAGTTTCCGAGAGAGAGAGGGTGAATATTTAAGGATTACAAGTAAATTTAAGGTTTTGAGTAAAAATCGAAATGATTTTCTTTTTTTTTTTTAAACCACGTCGTTTTTGTGTGTTTGACATGACATCTAAAATCCACCTAGTGTCTCCAAATGAACTTTTCATATATAAAATACAAGCGTGTATGACACTGCCAGATTTTCGTCCAAAATAACCTAACATTGAGCATAATCAATAATGTTTGGATCTTAATTAAGTTAAAATGTTTAACCTTAAATTGATCAAATATGAAAACATTTGAACTAAAATTGGGCATTTAGTCTTTAGAGATATATTATATAAAATTTTGATATCATAAATAACTTATAAATTACATTTTTATACAAATGAGTCACACATTCAATTTAAATAGTTGTGAAAGTTTAATTCTTATAATGAATAAATCTTATATAATTAAAGATTATTTAAGTAGTTACTCGCATTATTTATACTGTCTCATAGAGGATAAGATGCTAGTATTTACGATTGGTAATTTTTTTCGAAAATTTTTATGATTGGTAATTTGGCTTAACTTGAATTGATTTAGTCAACTCAAAGTTTGGATTGAGTTTGGACCTGGAGTATCAATCAGAGATGCGTTAGATGATTTAAACTACTCGCATTCCAACCAGAAAATGATGTTATTGTAAAAAAATTCCCTAAAGCGATATTATTTTAAGTGAGATGAAATTGAATTCAAATCATAAGGATCAAACTTGATTAAAGTTCAAGCAAAATTCATGCTACAACCAAAAGGGTGGAATTGGTGATGATCTCGTTGCTATTTCTATTATTATTAGTTAAAGTATCAATTTGACTATTTGTAGTTAACCCAACTTATAGTATTACTTAATTACAATGTTATAGTAATATTTTATAGATTAAATTTAAAAACCCAAAGGAAATGATTACCGACCAAAATTTGAAAATCTCCATGAATGCAATAAAATCATTTATAAAATTAATAATTATTGTCTTAAAAACTAAATCGATATACCTAATTTAGTTGTGAAAACTTTAAATCGGCCAATTTTTTTTAAAATAGTTACCATCCAAAATAATATTGTTTTGTCAAAAAAATATTGACAAGCAGGTTCAGTCCAGCCTGTTCAATGGCTCAAGCTCAACTCGAGCCTAATCCGACCCATTACTATCCCTTAACTTTTTAGTTCAATCTTATTTTTGATTTAATTTCGTTTAATAATTTTTATTAAAAATTATTTGATTTATAAAATTGTAAACTAATTAAATTTTAATAATAAAAATTATTAAACGTTTTAAAATTAAATTTTAATTTTTTTAATAAAAAAGGATAATTGTCTTATCAAAATCAAACATTTTAAATCTTAAATTTTACCGTCTTATTTTTTAAATATTCTTAATAATACAAAAGGTCTAATGACACAACCCTCCGCAAAAATTTAAAAATCTTCGTGAGTCTCCCGCCGGCCGGCCACCAATCACTACCCACCACCATCCCTTTGTCTCTTTCTCCATCGAATCTTCCGTATACGTCATTTTAATATTGAAATGTCCATCTTCTTCACACTACCGTCTCCAAGGGTTTGTCGCGCTCTCTCTCATGGCCACGCCTCCCTCTCTCTTGCTCCTCTTCATCTTCTCGTTCGTCTTCTCTACCGCTCATTCTTCCACGATCGGCGTCGACTACATCTCTCGCCTTCTTGACATCCAAAAACGCGAGCGCGCTCCTCCCTCTGTTCAACTAGCTGCTGCTCGCAGCGTCCTCCGTCGCTTGCTTCCCTCTCATTCTACAGCATTCGACTTTCGAATTGTCTCTAAGGTGCGTGCTTCGTGGAGAGATATTTGGTTTTTGTATCACTGTAGAGTGTAGAGTGTATGCTTTTGATATCTGCTTTATTTGAGAACTCAAGAGTATAGTGTATGTGGCTGTCGTTTTTGTGTTGTTTGGGTACAGGAGCAATGTGGCGGGAAATCTTGCTTTATTATCGAGAATCATCCTTATTTTATGGGAGTAGGATCTCCAGAGATTCTGTTAGTTGAATTGCTTAACAGTATATCCTTTTTGTCTTCTAAGTGGTGTCAAGGCTTTAGTGGCACCCCTTTTCTTTGCATTGAATAGCTTATGAGTATGATTGTATATGGTGTTTTGGGCTGTCTCGTATTAGAATTTCTGGGGTCACTGCAGTGGAAGTTTTGGCTGGTCTGCATTGGTATTTGAAGCATTTCTGTGCTGCGCATATATCATGGGACAAAACTGGTGGTGCGCAACTAAATTCAGTACCTAAATTAGGTTCTCTTCCTCATGTTCAAAGTCCTATCATTGTAAGGAGACCGGTTCCTTGGAATTATTACCAGAATGCTGTTACATCTAGCTGTAAGTTCCAATGCTAACAGAGACCTGCTGTCAATGGCTATAGCGTCAGACTCTGAAAAATATGATCTAAACTCAACTTATCCCTTTGCAAAGATTCATTTACTTGGTGGGACTGGAAAAGATGGGAAAAAGAGATTGATTGGATGGCTCTCCAAGGAATCAACTTGCCCTTGGCTTTTACTGGTCAAGAGGCTATATGGCAAAAAGTTTTCCAGGTGCCTTTCCTCTCCTTGTCATGTTTACTTTTTTGTTAGCTTTATAACTTGTCTGTTTTCCTTTGAACTGTAGAATGCAGCAATAGTGCTACATTTTCTTTAGGAAAATGTTACTGAAAGTGATTTCTTCTTATTATCTTCTTCATGTTGTTGGTTCTTAGTCTTACATTAGTTCAGAATTTAGGATTTTCTAAAATTTACTTGATAGTTTTTACTCATTGTGGGTAAGTACCACGACTAAATAGCACTATAGCAGCTTCTGGCTGGTCAAAAATCAAATTTGATATTGCCTTTTGATATCTATTCCTGAAATGATTTATTGCTCACTTCTGCAGAAATTCAATTTAAGCAAAGCAGATTTAGATGATTTTTTTGGAGGGCCTGCATTTCTTGCTTGGTCTAGAATGGCAAATTTACACAGGTGCACTTATAACTTAGATTTATTGTTTTGGTTCACTTTAAATTCTAGGTAGAAAGTTTTTTTCTTTTTTCAGTTACTTCACAAAGTTTGGTAAATATTTGCCACAATGAAAGGTTATCTTGCTCTTTCAAACTTTTAATGTTATGGAGCACAGAATTTGAGATCATTTAAATCAGTAGGTGAAGTTTTTTCATGATGAGAATATATACTTAAACCAAAACATAAGGATTCCTGTATAAACACCTTTCTTTTCAATCTAAGGTGGGGTGGACCACTACCACAAAGTTGGCTTGATCAACAACTAGCTTTGCAGAAGAAAATACTTGCCAGGATGTACGACCTAGGGATGACGCCAGGTACCAATTTCAATTCATTAGTAAAGATGAAATTCACCTTCCTCCCCAACCATCCTTTCTGTCCTATATCTTCTATGAAGCATAACATAATTAAAGCTATTCTTAGAGGTTTTTAAGAAGCCATTTAGAAGACGTAAAGCTATTACATAGGAGAAAGCAGTAAGACACATTTAAATTTTTAGATCTTTTGCTTCTCCAACTTTTGCTAAAGGTGATGTTCACAATACTTTTGAATCAACTTTTCCAGTCCTTCCAGCCTTTTCTGGAAATGTTCCTGCGGCATTAAGAAATATATATCCATCAGCAAGGATAACTCGCTTGGGGAACTGGTAAGTGCTAATTGGTGCAAATAAGACACCAAATCTTCAACTTGTGAAAACTTGCTAATTTTGATGCATTCTATGGTTGCATCAATGGGAGACATAACACCCAATAAACGCTTGTGAAAAATCCTGCTTCAGGTTTTCAGTTGAGAGTGACACCCGATGGTGCTGTACTTATCTTCTTGATGCAACTGACCCGTTGTTCATTGAGATTGGGAGAGCATTTATTCAACAACAGTTGAGAGGTGCAAATGTCTTAGTTCCAAATTAGTTGAATATTATGTTTCTCACGTTAATAAATGTGTCAATGTTGCAAACGTTTTGAGTTTGGTTATCATCTTTTGGTCAGAGTTTGGAAGGACAGGGCATATATACAACTGGTAAGGTTATCTCCCCGACAGCTAATTTTGGATACGCAAGCCAGCTGGACTGTGAAGTTATTGCCTTTTATTGGTTGATTCCTTAAAGTCACTCATTAGCTCACTATTGTTTGTAGTTTCTGTAAAATTATAGGCTAAGTTTGTTCAAGTCTTTAAAATGTGTACATTCTGACTCATGACAGTGACACCTTTGATGAGAATACTCCACCAGTTGATGATCCCGAGTACATTTCTTCACTGGGTGCAGCAATCTTTGAGGGAATGCAGAGTGGTGATGACCATTCAGTCTGGCTTATGCAGGTGGATCAATTTTGGTTGTGCAGTTATATTATTCATCCTTACTAGTTCTCATATTGGGCTGTGATTAACTTTGCATTCGGTGTATTACAGCTTGTGCATTTTGATGCTTTGTCTTGATGAATATTCAAAATCACCGTTGCTATCTTACTAAGTTAATATTGATTTCTGCATCAGTAATTTGTCTTTAAAAATCATTTAGTAATTGCAAGGACTTTGCATTTGGTCCTAATGTCCCGATTCTCTTTTTTTTCTTTCTGCAGGGTTGGTTGTTCTCCTATGATCCCTTTTGGAGGCCTCCACAAATGAAGGTTTTAATTTCTGATTAGCTTTGTTTTCTGATTGTAGGTCTTGGTGAAACATCTCAAAGATGGTCACCAAAAATTTTCTCTTTACTTCCTTTTGTTGGGAATGTCTAACATAACTGTAGAAAGTCAAGTTTAGTTAGAAGCATACGGATTTAAGTTTCTGTGAAGAATATGCATGTGACACTATGGAAAATTTGATTATATCTTTTCTATGTTCATAATATAATTTCTCAAGGGTTAGCACATGATTAATAGAAGAAACAATTCATATGGGAAATCCCAAATTGATAAAAGTTGATCTTCGAACAGAAGTAAAAATCAATGGTTGACAATATGGGATTTTTCCCTAGCCTTACCATATCGAACATGTATTACACCTTGCCACTGAGTAAAGTGCTGTATGCTATAATTTTTCAACCTTTGCTTCTTCTTTATCATCCAAAAATTGAAGCCTATATCTTTTTGTTTCATGCAAGAGTCTAGCTGTTTGGAAATAAACTTTTAAGAACTCCACACAAAAGTTATCATATTTTTTTCGTATGTAACAGGATTCACAATCTTTACTATGTATGTCTACTACAGATTTTAAACTTGTCAGAATCTATGCACTGTCCACTACACAAATTGCCTCCATTGGAACATTTCTGGTGGCCATCTGCAATTCTCTATGTGCATATGCCTGCATAAAATATTAAATATACGTAGCGTAGTTTGAAATTTTAGATTCATTTTAGTGCAAATTGATAACTACATTTGGTCCATGTTTAGTCTACATGTCTGTCTTATCCCATCATGAGATTTTGGCTTCATATTGTTCAAATTTGTCATTTCAATTGATTGTGATGTTAGTTTCTGCCAACATCCAACTTTCTCCAGGCACTTCTACATTCTGTTCCTTTGGGGAGGCTTGTAGTCCTTGATCTTTTTGCTGAAGTCAAACCCATATGGATTACCTCAGAGCAGTTTTATGGCATCCCTTACATCTGGAAAGTTCTTTTTTTTTCCCCGATAGTTAATGCTCTTGACTGAATTTCAAAAATTTTTTTACTTTTGATTAAGCTGCTAATTTGGAAGATAAATATGACAGTGGTTTTGCCTCTTGCATAGAAGGCAATTTTAAATTGTGAAATGGGTTGGTAGCGCTCCAAACTAAACTGATTCAAGTTGAAGATCTGAAAAACAACCTAATGGACAACTTGCTAGTTAATGAAACTTAATCAATTATATTATCTACATATTTTTCATTTCCTTATGCAAAGATTGCAATTGTGTTTTGATTTATTTGTTCCATGATATACAGGTGTATGCTGCATAACTTTGCAGGAAATATAGAAATGTATGGAGTTTTAGATTCAATAGCTTCTGGTCCAGTCAAGGCAAGAACGAGTCAGAACTCAACAATGGCAAGTTTATTCTTTTGAATCATCGCCTGATCTGACCTTATTCCGCAAAAGAATAATCAGTACCTTGTTTGCCAATTGTACAATGAATTCCACGATTTTGCATCTTTTAACTAGGAAATTATTTTCCAAATTATTCATTCACTCGGTACCAAATGACTATATTTTTCATATTTTACTTTATGAAGGTTGGTGTTGGAATGTCGATGGAAGGAATAGAACAGAATCCTGTAGTATATGATCTCATGTCTGAAATGGCATTTCAACATAAAAATATTGATGTGAAGGTAATGTTAAAGTTATTCCTTAATCCCCGTAATTTTCATTCTTTATTTTTCCAAAAATTTCCATCTCACAATAGAAGAAACATTATGTTCCAAGTTTAGATAATCGTTACCTATTGCAGAAGCATTTTCTTGTATAATGTTACGTCTTTAATTTGTTTTTTTTCCTTCTTATTCTTATTCGAGTTAGTTTAGAACTTCAAACACCTGGTATGCCCTTATGCAAATAAAACATTTTACCAAGTATAATGAAAATTCATTTTCCTTGTACAAGTATATTTTTTCGAACATATAGGAATCACTTAACACTGCAATTGCTGTTAGTACATGCAGAAGACAACGGGCCCTGCAAAGTTATTGTAATTGATTGACCCTCTATAATTCTCAATGCTTATTGGTAACCCATATGTTTCCATAAATAACAAAAACTGTTCTGTATTCTCTTTGAAATTGTTTCACTAGCTTCCTGGCTTGAAAACTGATCCTCGTTCCCAATTTTGACTGTATCTTGAGCTGTGTGTTCTGGCATGTAACGAATTTTTATAGTAGCACATTTTTCGAATAAAATTTCCATTCTTTTTTTTGTCATTTGAAAGTTTTCAGTTTTGCATGAGGAAACTTGACCAGTTGGTTTGTCAGGCCATACTTGCACTAACTTATCACTTGACCAGTTGGGTTGTCAGGCCATACATTCACTAACTTATCTTTCTTATAGGCTTGGCTTGATTTATACTCAACAAGACGTTATGGCCGATCAGTACCTTTAGTGAAGGATGCCTGGATTATTCTATATTACACGATTTATAATTGCACAGATGGTGCCTATGTAAGTTTCAAACTTGCTGCTTGATCATGTTCATATTTTAGTGGGATCTCATAATAAGTGTGTGATGGAATTATGCCAACTCAATTGCATATTTTGTACAATATCTCAAGTAGGATGCTGCGCTAGTCCAAGTTGTTCTGGGGTTGTCCAATTTCATGTTCAAGAATGACTACTACTCGTAGTGATGGCATTAGGCTGGGTTGGGGTAACCTTGGTCTGGGCCCGACCCAAATTTTTTGTAAGGCATCGGACCAGATCTGAGGCCCAACAAACCTGAGGCTTGTGATTTGAGCTTAGATCCAAGCCTAAACTAGATCAGGCTTGGGTGGCCCAAAGTCCGATCATATCAGACCGTATCTGTTAAATTCAAATTTCATCCCTAGGAGTGAGGCGATTGTGTCTAGTTGTGTATATAAACTTCTATCTAGATTTTCTGTTTTTTCTTAGTTTGCATGAAGTCATATAGTCCCTCTTATATTGGACCAGGACAAAAATAGAGATGTCATCGTAGCATTTCCTGATGTTGATCCTTTCTTCATTTCGGTTTCTCACCCAAGTTATAACCGCAATGGCAACCCATTATCAAGGATGGTTATATCTAATCGAAATGCTGATTCATATGACCGTCCGCACTTATGGTACTCAACTTCTGAAGTTTTGCGTGCATTAGAACTTTTTATTGCCAGTGGGGATGAACTATCAAACAGTCATGCTTACAGGTTGGCATTTTTGGGTTTCAAAAGCTTTTGTAATACATATCTTTTACGTCTCAAATTCATATGGATTCCATTGATATCTTTGTTGTTATACTTCATATCCACTTGGTTTTTCCATTTTATCTTCAGCTATGACTTGGTTGATCTAACAAGACAAGCTTTGGCAAAATATGCGAATGAGCTGTTCTTAAAGATAATTGAAGCTTACATGTTAAATGATGTCAACGGAGTTGCTTGGCAGAGCCAAATGTTTCTGGACCTTGTGGATGACATGGACACGCTATTGCAATGCCACGAGGGATTTCTTCTGGGCCCTTGGTTAGAAAGTGCAAAGAATCTTGCCAAAGATACAGAGGAGGAAAAACAAGTTAGAGGCTTCATGAACTATTATTTAGAAATGTTGCTTTTCCCTTTCTAGTGAAATACTCGTAATTTGTCCTATGTTGCAGTACGAATGGAACGCAAGAACTCAGCTAACTATGTGGTATGACAATACCGAGGAGGAAGCAAGTCTTCTTCGTGATTACGGTAAGAAACTAGCCTAATTAATTTGATTTGCCATTTTTGATTGAGTGAATGGTGTTAGTTTTGTCTGTTTTTCTTCTGGTCCGTCAGTCTCATTGTTGGACGATTAGGGACTTTTGCAACATAAACGTGAGAAATTTTCCTCGAGGAATTAACTGCAGAATATTTTCTGTGACCCCTTATAATCCACATACTGTAGCAAACAAATATTGGAGCGGCCTTCTACGTGAATATTATGGTCCGCGAGCAGCCATATACTTCAAATACTTGATTGAGAGCTTGGAGAATGGTCATGGCTTCCAGCTGAAGAATTGGAGGAGAGAATGGATAAAGCTCACTAATAACTGGCAAAAAAGTCGAAACACATTCCCGTTAAAGAGCACTGGAAATGCCCTGAACACATCTAGGTGGCTTTACAACAAGTACTTGCGCAATCCTGATGCATATAATGGCAAACTTAAGCCACCACAGGACGAGGTCTCGCTGGCAGAAGTTGTCCTGGAAGACAGTAATGTGTATTTACGGTAAGTAATATGTACTTTTGCAGGTTTGCCTGCATAATCTCTACCTAGACCAAAACCTGTCAGTGGGGGAGTTTTTAGCAAATGTGCCGTCCGATAACGGCGTCGTATGACAGATCTTGAATGGTATTAAGAATTGGCAGGAAATTTGACGGAGTTAGCATCAAAATGGAACGGTCAGATCAGATATGGTTAATGCTGACTTATAATAATTATGCGTAAATGATAATTTATAAATTATATACTGATTAAATTATTTAATTAATTTAATTTAATTGAAATTTTACAAAATTAACATGTTTTTTATTTTTAAATCACTAAAATGAAATAAATTTTTTAATTGTAATTTAGAATTTGAATTAGTAATTATATGAAAAACAAACTTCAATACGTATTACATAAGGTTATTTGATTTGTGGCATCTGAAAGAAGTGCGCAATTTTTTTAATATATTGTTATAAAAAGGTTATTTTCGTAATTTAAATTATAATTACAAAATAGCAACTTTATCCTCGTTTCAAAGCTCAACCATGGTATTACAAAATAGCAACTTTGTGCTCGTTTCAAAGCTCAACCATGGTATACTTGTAAAATATTCAAGGAGAACGAGAAACTTCTAGCCCCCAAACACGAAAATACTTGTAAAATATTCAAGGACGACGAGAAACTTCTAGCCCCCAAACAGGATATTAGTTACTAGAACCTGACGCTCTTTTCTT
>JANSVA010000007.1:26972623-26993906 GCA_025504915.1 Erythroxylum reticulatum | reverse complement strand
TGAATTCGCATTATATGTTTCCTCTATTTCCAATGAACTTAAAGTTCCTGTCAGGTAACTTAGTTGATAAATTTCTTTGTAATTAGCTATTTTGACCAAAAGTTGCGATCTTTTGCGGATCATCGTAAATTAATCTACAGGTATTTGAGGGAAGACAAGCCGCATGGGTCGGCTGGTGGGCTTTACAACTTCAGAGATCTCATCATGGAAGACAACCCGGTTTTGATACCATACTATCCTATGCTTATTGTTGCTCCTTTTTATAGCATACAGTGCTTCGGTTTGCTTCTTCTACTTCAGTTATCAAGATGCATATGTTGTAAGATATTATGGGAATTATAAGCTTATTACGTGGAATGTTAATGTAATCTGATTATCTTGTTGCAGTCTCATATCTTCTTACTGAATTGCGATGTGTGTTGCAGTTTTCCACTTCCAGAAATGCTTGGTAATAATTTTCTTTTTTTCAAATTTATTTCTCTTCAACTTTTTGACCTCTATCTTTCCATTTCCTTCGAATGTCAAATGTTTACTATGATCTATGTATAAACCATCTCAGTTATTGCCATATAGAGTCCATGGTTTAGTGGAATAGATGAGTTTTATGTTGGAAAATTTTCAGCTTTAATTTTTTTCGAGTAAAAGCCTTAGTTGTCTTATTTTTTTCTATGTTATCCACAGAGGCCCACAGAAGGTATCGTGGAATGGGAACTATCCTAGTAATCAAGGTTGGTTGATTCTGTATATAAAAATCTGGAAGTCTACACAGAGCACACTTTCCTTGGAATGTTCGTCTAGATTTTTCCCTTGTAGTATTTGTCTATGTTTCACCTCCATCAAGCTTCTGCTGCATAGGTGTCTGCTGAGTCAGCTAGCCAATTTGGGGAGTTGGTAGCAGATCCAGCAACCAATGAATTGTTGCATTACATTGAGAAACCAGAAACTTTTGTGAGTTCAACATTTGACAAAATACCACGATATTATTATCATTTTAAATAGTTAAGTTTGTATTTGATTTAACAGCAATCCAGTAATATAAGTATTTGCATGTATTTACAGTCATATATAAGTATATATAAATCTATATGCATAGATAGTCATGTAGTCGCTGGTTTTTCTGCAGTGTAAAAAGATGACATCCTCTTTTTGATAATTGGCAATTGTATCTTAGTGAAATTCTCTTTCTTCTTTGGACATTGAGGAAGAAAAATGAGCTTACTTTATTGACAGTATCTACTATCCTGGCTTGATCTAGTTTCTTACTTCTTTAATGAGTCTCAAGTCGTTGCAATGCAGGTCAGTGACCTTATAAATTGTGGTGTATACGTGTTCACACCAGAGATATTTACATCTATACAATGTGTTTCTTCTCAAAGGAAAGACAGAGGTAAGTGACATAAACTACAAAGCTTTATAATAGGATGCAGAGCCTTGACAAAACTTGGATGTTTGAGACACATGATTTTCTTTTATGTTGAGCAACGACCTGCATATAAACAAATTTAGCCTCTTTTAATGAAATTTTCGTTTTTGATTTTCGAACTTGAAATTATGCTTCGGCAGTGCATATTTGAAATCTCATATTTTAATTATCAATTACATCCATCCTCTCAATGCTTTTTGCAGCTAATTTGAAACGTGTTTCCAGCTTTGAAGCCCTCCAATCGGCTACAAGGTATGCCCATTCTTGTAGTTTTAAGCTTCTCCAACATTTTCTGTCCTAAAACTGGGACAGCCTTTAAGCTGACTAATATGATTTTAGCTTGTTGCTTTTCTTGAAATCAGTGAACTGTAGCATCGTGGCCATAGTTTTTGGGCATGAGAGATTTGAACCATGAATCTTCCCGTTTGAATAGAGCTGTGGACTAATTTATTTTAACATATTGTTTTTACTGTATTTGATCTTTGATAATTTTGAGAACTATATCAATATCAAGAATTTATTTAATGCATTTTGCAAATACACGATTGACAAGAAAGAAGCGTAAGCCTCTAAAATCAAAGACCGTTCACTTCTTTTTCTTGTCTAACCCACATGGAAAAATGGGATAGTATCCACTAACAATTATGCCCTACTTTTCTAAGGACTAACTTTAGAAATAGAATTATGTTATTCTGGAGAATGGACCAAAGCTAAAGGCTATGCTCCTTTGACCAAAAGAATGTATGAGACATTTTATCTGTAATTTTGGATTACTACAAATCTCGGTCTCAACTACTGTCATGATACAAGCTTTTTAGCAGGAACATTCCAACAGATTTTGTAAGATTAGATCAGGATATCCTCTCACCCCTCGCTGGCAAAAAGCAGCTGTATACATATCAAACCATGGACTTCTGGGAACAAATTAAAACTCCTGGGTAAACCAAACCCTCTTGTCTGTTACACACTCTCAAGTGTATACATCATTTAACATTACCTTTATAAATACCTGCAGAATGTCCCTGAAATGTTCTGGTCTGTATCTTTCTCAATTTCGGTTGACATCCCCTGATCTCTTGGCTAGTGGTGATGGGTTAAAGAGTGCCACCATCGTTGGTGATGTCTATATTCATCCATCGGCCAAAGTACATCTAACTGCTAAGGTAATTGTATGATTGGTTATTGGAGTCTACTTCTATAATTCCTCGACATTTGCTTATCATCACTATGGAGGTTCTAAAGCTTTTTTTTTTTCCAGTTTTAGGACATGAGAATGAAGTGTGCATGCATGCCTTTGCATCACCTTGCAAATGTTGGAAGAATACTTGTATTTATTTGTTCTTTTGCTGCTTTGCATGCCAAAAATATAAAGCATGGTGTGGAAAATTTTGGGTCTGCTTTAGTGCTTTCTACTTTTCCATTTCCTTCATTTCTCACCTAAAGAGCAGTAATAGTGGTTTTCCTGTATGTTGTGGAACAGATTGGTCCCAATGTCTCCATATCTGCTAATGCTCATATCGGACCAGGTGCAAGGCTCATAAGTTGTATCATCCTAGATGATGTTGAAGTCATGGTACAATATTGAACTAATGATTCAAGAGGAATGCTGTATTTCTAGTATTGTTGATTAATATTTGGTAATTTGTCAGGAAAATGCAGTTGTTATTCATGCAATAGTTGGGTGGAAGTCTTCCGTTGGGAGATGGTCTCGAGTCCAGGCAAGATAACTGTTTTTCAGAACCTTTTATTTTGCTACGTACATATGCTTCCAGACATAATTGGTTTGACGGTGCATTGGTGCTGTTACCCTATGCAAAAGACTTCTGTTTTGAAATTTTTCAACGAGGGAGATTGCTTTTCAATATTCATGTGGTGTTCATTAATGTCTATGGTTGACAATTTGACTGATGATATTTTGGCTGAAAATGACATGACTTTGTCCTTCTTATGGGCTTTTTGTGCTCCTTTAGAGCTTGTTCTTCTCCGAAGTTGCCTGATAGACTGCTATCTGATATTTTTCTTCTTCAACACTTCAATTATTGCCTTCAGCATTTGTTTCATATCTGTTGCTTTCCCTTCCAATGCACATTTTATTGACTAAAATAAACTGGTGACAGGCTGGAGGAGATTACAATGCCAAACTTGGGATTACTATTCTGGGTACTTGTCTCTGTCTCTGGCTTTCCTTCCTTTGGCTTCTATGTTCTCCTTTTTTCTGGGGACAATCCCATCACTGCAATGCATCATTGTTCTTCTATTTAATGTAGGTGAAGCTGTGGCTGTTGAAGATGAGGTAGTGGTAGTGAACAGCATTGTCCTCCCTAACAAGACACTGAATGTTAGTGTTCAGGAGGAAATAATCTTATAATAATAAGTATGATGTTCCCTGTAACTATTATGCTGTTTCATTAGTTTAGATCAGGAAAACGAATAGCTAAAACAAACAATGCATCACTAACGTGTGCATTGACGTGCCACACGTGGTAAGAAATTTTGGCTTTTTGATGCTTGAAATCCTTGGAAGGCTCATAAATTGTTTTAACTGCTTTTTTTGTTTCATTTAATTTTTGTGTAACTTATGTTAGAAAACAAATTAGGTACATGCATGTTTGCCATCCCTACATGATACTGAAGAAGTAAACAGTACTTTCATAGCCATTCATGATGTGGCTTAGTAATTGAGTGGTGAGCCTGAAGGAGTAAACAGTACTGAGTTGCCCAGATACACGAGATTAAATTACAGACGACTGGTCAGATAGAAGCTAATCAGTACATATGAATCTAGCACAGATCTCGCCTGCAAATCCTTCCCTGCTGGAATTTTTTCTGCATATGCGAACTAGAGCTCTCAGCAAACAATAGGTACCCACAAGTTCCCGTCCAATTCTAAAATCTATACATGAAAACTTGTTCTTTCCCAGTCTTTGATAGGCCCCCACGGTTAGCTGCATTGCACACCGAGAAAATGTGCAGACCTTTAAACGTCTTTAAATCAATTGGCCATCACAATTGCTATACTACAACATTGAACTAAGATATGGTATCAGGAGATATGTATTGGTTTCCACTCCTCAACTGCTGTGCACCATAACTTCCATGCTTCCATGTAATGGACGAAAAGATCTCTCAAGGCTGCAATCATTATAACATCAATATCTTCAAAACCTCGATCGTCAAATGCAATACTATGGTAAGATGCATCACTTTTATTGACATTGCCTAACAACCAAGCAGCATATGAGATTGGGCTCAGAACTTAACGAACAAAAGATTAGCTGCCAAGCTAAAACCTACGGTGAAAGAGTTCTTGGAATACAAGGGCAATCAAACCCACTGGAAACAGTAGATGAACGTGACAATATATAATAGCATCATTCCTTGTACATTCATTCATGAAATCAGACCACAGAACCTTGTATAAGAAACAAGGCCAACCTCTGAGTTGAAACAGCCAAAGAGAACCTAATTCCTGAATATGCCATAGTTTTAAGGGATTGGAAATTTTGTATGTTATAAAAGTAGCACATTTAATTGGATGCTAAAAGGTTTTGATATACCTTGGTTGAGATATTCAGGACGGCAAGTAGAGGCTCGCCTCTTAACAGTACTAACCCGGTTCACTTTATTTCCAGAGTCATCAACCTTAAGCACAGTAATAGGAGCAAATGGGCCATACTGGTAATTGCCTGAAGTACTTACGTCCATTGCTTTTATTTGGCTCCGCGTCTTTTTGTTCAGGTTCTTGTACACTTCAGTTGAAGTTTCAACTTTGTTTCTTTTGAAGCAAATATTTGCGACATCAGTTCCAAATGTCCTCTTCCGTAAATTATTAAATGGTAAGACCCTCCTTGATTCGTTCTCTGATTTCCCTCTCAGCCCTAACCACCTGACTGCAGGTTTCCTAGTATCTGAAGTATAGGTCTGCACAACACAAAATAACTCTCTCAGAACTTGAACTTGATACTACAGAGTGCTTAAGAGATCAAAGCTTAAAGTTGGCGGGTTAGTGTTACTTTTCTGGCATGTGCTATGATGCATTACCTTTTCGATGAGTTTCACTGAAGATAACACGTTTGCAATGTCATATAGCCGTCTTACTTTTGCTGCAAAATCACGCGTTAGTCCAGAATGCCGCATAAATGGTTTGCAACACAGCAAGAGCAAGGTAGGGCAATTACTTCTCATTGTTGAAGAAGTCTGAGCATCACCAAGCAATACTTTTGCAGCATCTTGCAAGGATATCAAATCCACCTAAAACGAAATTTACTCGTATTTAGGTCACTGAACTGGTGAATCGTGGCTTGGACTTTTTCGGAAAGAACTGATACCCTTCAATAATACTTACATCATAACAGAGAAAGAGCTTGACAAAATTCTGAGTTAGATGTCCCAAAGATTTTTCTTTTCTGCCATCTGTAGAGGAAAAACAAATTTGGTCAGGGAACTTGAGAAAAGAAAAGGAACCAGTTCTTTTCATCGACTGACAATGAAAGTATCCAAGATCTCAATAAATGAAAATAGTTCAAAATTTTTGAGACAAAAGATTACAAACTCTAGAGGATACTGAGTTACTGACTTGTTTGGTCATCTATTACAATAGTATCATAAATCAAGAAGCAGATGTATAAAAACTACCAAATCTTGATGCTGCTGTTAATTTACTATTGCCATTAGGAATTGAACTCTTGTTCTGGCTTCCGCTGTTTGGGTTAGAATCACTATCAGTATCACCTTTATCGTCGTTATCTTCCTCTTTGTCATCAGAAACCTAAAATGTGGAAAAGAAAACAATATTATGAATTGAGTTCATGGTGAAAAACGATGCAATTTTAAAAAAAATAAAAAATTGTTGACATGTTTTGCTTACTTTTGCTGAAATTTTATCGTGCTTCTTGAAGTCGCTTAATTTTTTTCTCTGGCTTTCTTCCTGTGAGATCGGTAACAACTCAGAATTCTGAGGAAAAACCTACTTCATCAATACTTGAACAAGAATCACATCACATGATTCATAAACCTCATATTTCTCTTACCTTTAATTCTTTTAGTGCCTTAGGTATGCCTCCATACCCTTTCCATGTGTACTGATTCTTAGCCTTTCTAGCAAGAACCTAAGCAATAACAAATACCCAACATAAGCAAATCTCGTAAGAAAGTACCACGTACCCTCCAAGTCAATACAAATGGATCAAGGATCTCACTCCAACAATTTCAAGAACATTCACAATATCATAAATCCGCCTCTTCTCAACACCTGAAATTCCCACCAGAACACATTACACTCAACTCCAAATCAAACACAAAAAGCATCTAATATAGAATTGGAAGTTCATTAGAGAGGCGAAGATAATGACCTAATTTTGAAGAAGCCTCGTCAATTCCGATCACTTCAGTCCCGTCTCGATTGTACAAGTTCAAGAAACTGGAAAATAAAGCAAACCCCACATTTTAAAAAAATAAAACACAATAATTAGAAGATGGAAAAACCAAGAAAGTTAACTACTTGGTGCACAAGAGACAAAGAGACTTCTCCTTCCTGCAGTAAGCTTGGTGGCTACTAGAAGGTTCAGGAGCTTGACTGCCGCCAGAAAACAGCATCTTTATCTTGTCCTTTTTCTTGAATCGAAAGATATACCAGAGCTCGTGATCAGATAGAGATAGATCGAGAACAAACAAACGTTGACAAATTGAAGAGCGTAGGATTTGCTTGAAGTCACTTGTGATGCTGTTGTATACATATAGAGAGAGGGGAAGAGATGACCGTTAAAAAGGGAGCATAGTGTGTTTACGCAATTTTGAGTTGCTCTCTCTCATTTTGAATTAGTTACCACGCGCCTTATCTGAGTATTTATTTACGGTGTTGCCCTTTCATTTCCCCGTTGATTAGACAAATTAGTTTTATTGTAGAACTAATGATATTTTACAATCAATGTGATTACATCTTTTGCACTTTAACATCAATGCTAAAAGAAGCACTAATCCATTTTACCACATATAATTCTTGAATCAAATGACAAAAATAAGTTTTGAATTTTTAAATATTTTAAAGATTTATAAGAATTGCTCTCACTCATGATAAGTTATATTTTAGATCTAAATCCTACTTAATTTCATAATATCAATTAATAATGAATAAATATTAATTAAATATTGAAAATTTAATTTATTACAAACATATTTCATAGTTGCTTGATATTGTTAACTTTATTGAAATAGATTTATATATAAATGAAATTCATGAAATATAAATTTGTTCTTAATATTAATGAATAATATGTTACATAATTTATTTTATTCATATTTTTAATTAAATATATAATTTATTTATTAAAAATTTCACATGTGCATTGTAAGTAAATAAACCTAACCTGTATTATGCTACACATTTCGTTAAAAATTAGCGCATTTTACTTGGAGAATTTGTTCTAGTTTTTAATTAAATTAAATAATTTAATTTCTTATTTGTGGTAGACTTAGTCAAGTTTAAGACGATTAGTAGTGAAATCAGGTTAAATTTGTTTTAAGTGGTAGTAGATTTCTAGGAAGTGTTAATTAATAGAATTATGCTTATAAGTATGCTTTGTTTATGATATATTTCATAAGTTCTTTGTTTATGATATATTTCATAAGTTAAAGTATCATAAGTAATAAAGAATATTTTCTCTAATTTTCAACAACTTCAAAATATACTTATGATTTGTTTCTTTTAAGTAGTTATTTTTTGAAAATGGTAGTAGAGCTTTGGTTAAAACACTTATATAGATCTTTTCTTCTTGTCTAGCAAGTTTGTCTTATTAAAGCAGATTGAAAATTGTGGAAAATATGGAGTTAGCAAATGGGAGTAACAGTTCAAATACTCAATATGATGTTAAGAAGCCTATAAGAACAAACTACAAATACTGGAGAATATTTATGAAGGCTTATCTTCAAGGTCAAGACCTAAGGGAACTAGTTGCTAGTGTTGATGCAGAAATTCTTGTAGATACTCAAGAAAAAGTTGAGTTATAGAGGAAGCAAAAGATCTTGCAATAAAGCTCTCTTTACTATAAGACTTCAATTGGCAAGGAGTTTATTGACCATGTTCATGATGTTAGTTCCATTAAAAGAAGTATGGGAGTGACTTGAGAGACTCTTTTCAAAAAAGAATACAACAAGGTCATAATTGTAGGAAAACGAATTATCAATGCTCACACAAGAACGTATATCTATATTTGAATATTTCTTATCCGTTAAAAGTATTTGGGAAAATTTTTTAGAATTATATAGGAATGAGAATATTAATGAAGAAAGATTGATGCAATTTCTTATTCAAGGATTAAGAAAGGAGTACATTCCATTTATCACATCTATTTAAGGATGGGCAAATCAACATTCAGTTGGAGAATTATAAAATTTGCTTTTAAATCAAGAAGTCTCAACAAAGTAAATAGAAAATAATTCTGATGCAAATTCTATTCTTCTCTCAAAAGGGAAACGTAATAAGAAAAACACATCAGCAGGGAATAAAAATAATGATAAAAGGGTCAAATGTTGGAAAGAACCCTGATGGCAACTTGTAAAACAACAATTGCATTAAATGCGACAAATGTGGTAAAATAGGGCATATCAGGAAAAATTGTAAAGTGAAACTTTCTAAAGCAAATGTGGCAAATGAAAAATGAGATAGAGATTAGCTAAAATAGGAGTAGTGCTTCACTGTAAAATTTATTACAAGAAATAAATCAACTTTTAAATTAACATGAAATTAAGCTCATGCTAACTATAATGATTACAAAGAGAAATGGATCATTGATTATAATTGCTTATATCATGTAAGTGGCAATGATTCATTATTTTTAGAGATGTGATAATATGATAGAAATCGAGTCATCATTATAGCTGACAAATTAACTTATCCTGTAATGAACGAAGGTTCTGTGAAGATTGGTGTTGATAATATAAATGTGAAGCTAAATTATGCTTATCATGATCTAGGTTTGGAAAGGAATTTGGTTTCAATTTCTCAAATTGCCAATTTTAGACAATATGCTTTGTTTGGCCCAAATTATGTGCAAGTTCTTGATAATCTAAGGAATGTTATAACTAATGTTGTTCTTTCTGATAAGAAGAAAGGCTCTCTATTTGTAATGTTAGTAGCAAAGGTGTACATGAAGAAACTAAGCTAGATTGATAGTGTAGAAATTTGGCACGCTCAGCTGGGACATTTAGGTTATCAAATGCTCCAACAAATTTCTTATAGGAGAATTGTTAGATGACTTTCTAACACTAAAGAGTGTTTATGAAAGTGTAATTTGTCAAGGCTGCCAATTTGACAAATCACATTATCATCCCTTCAAAAGCTCATCCAACTATAAAAGCAACTCCTTTGGAATTAGTTAAAACATATTTGATGGGATCATCATAACCAACAAATTATAATGGGTGCTAATATTTTATGATATTGGTGGATGACTATTCAAGACACACTTAGGTGTATTTTTTAAAGGAGAAAAATGAAACACTTTTTAAGTTCATTGAATTCAACAATTTTATTGAGAAGGACTTTTAGCTAAAAGTAAAATGCTTAAGAAGCGACAATGGTGGTGAATTCATGTCAGTTGAGTTCTTTCAATATTGTGACAAAAGTGACATTCAAAATGGGGTTGTAGAATAAAAGTAGACACATCTTACTTCAACAAGTCTTTAATGGATGGATGATAAAAGCATTCCTCAAGAGATTTGGGTAGAAGTGTTTTAATGTGCATGTCATGTCATAAATCATTTACCTCCATGGCCAAGTACAGATCAGTCCCATTTCAAAATATTATATAATGTCAAGTCAAATGTAGACTACTTTCGAGTTTTTGGTATACTTTGTTAGGTTCATATTCTAAAACAGGACAAAACTTGATCCAAAGGCAAAGAAGTATGCTTTTATAGCTGTGATCCTTGTAGGAATAAGTGGAGCTGTATAGATCCAGAAACAAAGAGGTTTGTCATTCCAAGAGGTGTGTTTGATGAGATATCATCTTATCATCAAGAAATTGTTCATGATAGTGATCAAGGGAATTTTCAATTGTGACATGAAAACATGAAAGCTTTAATCAATGATGAATTTATAGCGTCAAACACCTTAATTTTAGAAGGTGGGAAAAAATAAGTTCAAAGGAGGTTTATAAGGGAGAAAAAATAGCCATAGCACCTAAAAAATTATGAGGTACAAATAAATCATTGCTCTATTGCTTCATATTTCTTTATGGGATAAATAGATGAAGAAGAATCAACAATTTATAAAGAGGCTAAAGATTGCCTAGAATGGGGAATTTGTTATGCAAAATGAAATTAAAGCTTTAAAAAAAATTAGACATGGGAGCTATTGTCAGAACCAAAGAATTGTGAGCCCATTTCTTGCAAATAGGCTTACCATTTGAAAAGAAAATCAGATGGGGTTGTAGATAAATGCAAAGCTTGGCTTATTGCACATGGATTTTCTCAAAGTTATGGGTTAGATTATGAGGAAACGTTTAGTCTAATTGTGAAAATGGTAACATTAAGAACAATATTTTCTCTTGCAACTTTTAAAAATAGGAAATTATGACAACTTGATGTAAATAATGCATTTCTTTACAAATAACTAGGTCATGAAATATTTATGGAGCAGCCTAAAGGCTATGTTCTAAGGAACATCCTCACCATGTTTACAAACTTAAGAAAGACATTATATGCGTTAAATAAGCACCATGTGCTTGATATGATAAAGTTCCTCAATACTTTATCTTTTATAACATTATCATTTTAGATGTAAATTCTAGTTTATTCATTAAACTCGAATAAAAAATGCACTTGCTGGTCTTGTTGTATGTTGATAACATGATAAGTAATGAAGATAATGAAGCTGAAATTTCTAAGTTGAAAAATGCTTATATGTTTGATTTGAAAAATCAAATGAGGGATATTTTGTCTCTTTAACAAAGTTATGTAAAGAAGCATTTGCAACATTTTAGCATAGGGGAGTCAAAAGAAAAGACAATTTTTGGTTTAAGTTTGTATTATGGTTGAAAATATATAAGAAAGGGAAGAATAAGGCTTTTATGCAAGACTAGAGAATAGTTAAATCGCATTGACAGCTACATCTCAAGGTGATGAAATATAAGGGAAGTTATTCTAGAAGGTTTCAAACTACTTGTTGGTAATTTAATTTATTTAAACACCATAATACCTTAAATTGCTTATTCTATTTGTTTAGTCTTAGAATTCATACAATGTCCAAAGAGTTCTTACTTAGGTTATGTTTGATTGGAGGTAAGGTTTTTAATATGAAATGGAATATAATGATTTATAATAGAATAGAATAAAAATGGATGTAATATTAGACAATTGTTATTTGGGAGGGACGGAAATGTTCATAATATAATATAGGAAAATATTGTTTGGAAGAAAACTTTATGATGTAATACAGTGAAAAATTGTTTATCATTTTACATTTCATCCTAAACCTCTCAAATCGGAGATTTTTTTACTATTTAGGATGAAATGAGATGTAATATAAAATCCTCCTCTTCCGTCTTATTATATGAATAAACTCCTAATCAAACATAGCCTTAAATGCAACAAAGAGAATCCATGTTATGTAAAAAGGCTCTCTTGATTATAATCTTATGTACAAAAGATGTGTTAAGTGGATTTACAGATGTAGGTTGGCAAGAGATGCTAATGATAGAAATTCAACTTCAACTTGTTGTTCAGTACTAGTTCAACAATGATATCTTAGTGTGGCAAGAAGCATAGTCTAATTACTTTATTTAGCACTGAATTTGAATACGTAGCAACTATCATAGTTAGCACAAGAATGCATGTGGCTGAAGAATTTGATGAAAGACATGCTCTGCAAATTTGAATATGTTATACAAATCAAATGTGATAATGAAAGCGTCATCATATTTGCTTATAATCCAATTTTTTATGATATAAAAAGCATATTGAGATTCATCACAAGTATAAAGGAGAGAAGGTACTAGCAAGAAATTGAGCTGAAAGGAATTTCTACAAATAACCAAGCTACAAACATATTCCGTAACACATTAGAAGTGCCTAAGTCTGAAGAGTTTAGAGTTGCACTTGGTGATGTTGGACCATAAACATCAATTATCATTCGATCCATAATATACTGCTTATTTGTTGCTTTTAAGCAACTCTTTTTTGTGTGTCATTTGTTAGGATTAAATTAATTGCTAAATTTCATTTATAATAAATTTAATTATATACTAAGTATTATCATAAAATTAAATAAAATTATGAATTTAAATTACATTTTACTCTAAATTTTCCTAATTTTTTTGACGTCACTTCTGATGTATAAGTATACAATTATACATTTTCAATATCAAGAAATTAGAAGAAAAAATACTTTGTCAATCGGACACAGACATCCTCGTACAAAATTGATCGCTCTTCATAAAACGTTAGTGTCTTAACTGATGAAGCGCACGCGCAATAACAGGCGAAGACTAAGAAGAGCGAATTACGCGCGCTCCACAATACGAACAACTTTTGGTTTGTTAATCATTCTTGTGACCAGACCAAATGAACCAAGCCCCAAGCTCTGCTGAAATTCAAGTATCCGACGCCAAATCGGACAGCTCCGAACATTGTGAAGTCTCATCTGGACATTGTCTGTGTTTCCAAGTAATACACAACTCTTATGTCCGATTCTGTTCTTCTTGATGTTCAACAATTTACAACCAATGGCATGTAATCTCAATGGCTCTTCATAGTAATGAATCTAATTAGCCATGGGAAAGGTTCCTGTTGTCCATCATATCTTCCTGGAAAAAGCAACTTGTTGAATCCAGAATTCTATTTACAAGTGTATATTCCCAAAGGTTCTGTGAATCAATTGAAGGATTAGTATTATTCTTCACAGAGTCTTTTGTACGCTTTACTTCAACTGGGTAAGAACATGATTTATTTCTCATGAATAACTGGGACTAATCAGGCACTCACGGCACATGGAGCTTCCATTCCCCTAATTAGTACCATCTACGGCCCATGCTTGCCACAGCTTCCCGTAAGCGTGTAATTCATCCGACATTCAAGTTGGCAAAAGAGAATAAAACTACAAGGTAATAAGATTTTCTGAGCTCTCCAGGAATGAAATCTTGTAAGCGAGACCAATTAACCCACACACACCGCCAAAAAAATTACTGCCCCATTCAAGTCGGTGAAGCAAGATTATTCAGAATAAAACCAGAAGTCGAGAAGACTTTCTTAACATTCACAAAACGGAAACTTGTTAGCAAGACCAATTGATGGAACTGCCCTTGTAATCTCATCATCCTCTCAATGCCTACAAAAAGATCAAAGTTGGCACATGACCCTTTTTTATCAAACTCATCTCTCTGCTGTCCTTCGGCAGAAAATCAATATTGAAGATTGAAGCTGCAAAATGAAGAACTTGCTAAGACCACAAATTTCATCAAGTTCTGCACAAGCTCCCACAATCACTCATGAGAGCAAATTGATCACTAAAGTTGCATTACCATTTGAATAAAGAAGAATCCAACACAATTCGGATATCCATGACAGCTTCAATTTATATGTGCTTCATAATTTAAGACGTCTTGGAAGACGGCCACATCTACTCTGTAAGCTCAGAATTTCCTTTGCAAAACCTTGATTACCAGTCAAAAGAAGACCGTCTAGAATCCGATTGAAAGTCAACCTTCGAGGCATAAATCCTCTATCAACCATCTCTAGTAGCAATTTCCCAGCCACCACCATATCATCTGACTTTTTCCTCACAAACATTCCACTTATCAGAATATTGTAAGTATCTAAATTAGGCAAACAATCCCCAATGCCCATCTTCTGAAACAGGTCAAGTCCCCTTTCTATTTCTCCAGCATCACAAAAGTACCGAATCGCAATATTATATGTTTGTACATTCGGATCACACTCATCATCCTTCATTCTTTCCATTAATTCCATTGCCCTTTCCATTTGACCTGCATGAAGCAATCCTCTAATCAACAAATTATAAGTTACTGAATTTGGCACATAACCCCTTTTCACCATCTCCTCAAAAACCAACATTGCATTCTCCACATTATCTTTCTTGCACAAAACCTGGATGAAAGCATTATAAGTAGCCACCGAAGGAAGCACACCATCCTCCATCATTCGATAGAAAACCTTTTGAGCCCTTTTGATCTCACCAACAACTCCAAATCCATGTATCACCGTAGTATAAGTAACAACATCAATCTCACACTTCCTCTTTTTCATTTCCAAAAAGAAATCCCAAGCTTCATTAATCTGACCAGCTCTAATGTATCCTTTAAGCATTGTATTGTAAGTTGTTATATTGGGACTCAATCCTCTTTCTACCATCTCTTTCAACACCTCTAATGCTTTAGGTGTCCTCTTGATCAAACACCAACCATTAGCAATTATATTATAACTAACGCAATCAACTTTAAACCTACCCCTAAGAGTCTTAAACAAGTTATAAGCCATCTCTACCCGGCCCGATTTGCACAACACATCAAGAATTGTATTAAATGAATGAAGATCTTGAAAACACCCATATTCACGCATATGTAAGAATACCTTAAAAGCTCTATGGGGTTTTCCCGCGGCAGCGTACCTCTCAGCGATGATTGCAAACGTTTTGGGGGAAGGTCCAATGCGTCTTGAGCGCATGCGAGAAACGAGTGCCCAGAGCGTACGATAATCTCGGAGACGCGCCGATATGTCGATAGCGAGGTCAAAGGAAGAGGGGTGGTGGGCATATAAAGGATGGTGAGAAAGTATGCGGAAGAATTGGAGAGCTTTTGGGCCGTGATTCCACAGGCGTTTGAGAATTGTGTTAACGAGGTCCGGTGTCCACTCGATGGCGGTGGAGTGAAGAGTTTGGGATAAAGCTCGTGGGTCGGACGAGTTAAGGATGAGTTTATATAGACTGGCGGTTTGTGACGCTTTTGGCGAAGGAAGGGTGGTAAAGTTGCGGCCTTTAAGTGATAGAAGACGACGGAGATGAGAGCGGCTGCTCCGCAGCAATTGAACCATGCGTATCTCAAACGATTTAATCAGTGGAATTCATATGATATATGTTAGGAGTTGACGAAGATAATGTTTCATTTGCCGCTAAGAAACGCAACACACAAGTGGTTTTGTTTTTTGATGCTTCAACTTCCAAATAATTAAGGTTGTCTGTCTTTGGGCTTAGGTACAATATGGGCTGTCTTGTTATAAGAAATCCATCTCAATAGGTCTCGTCTTCTTCGAAAGCCTCGGCGCTCAGCGAGTAGCTCCTGAGAGGTTTCAAATTTTGATTTTGGAGTCGGAAAGTATATTTTCTGTACAAAAGGCAGAGCTGTTCATGTTCACAGGAGACTGTAAGCCGCGTAGAGTTGGGAATGAGTGCGAAAGACAGTTGCAGAAGTGAGATTAGAACTGCGATTCGCCAACTGAGCGATCGTTGTCTTTACTCTGCTGCCAAATGGTAACAGTTTCCACTCTAAAACCCTAAACCCACTTGCGTATCTGCCCATTATCCACCTCTCTTGACAATTTTCTTTCTTTGATTTGATTGATTTTGAAATCTATCTTCTTGATTTGAGCATCCAAAATTTGTGCTTAGTTTTAAGTACATGAATTTCAGAGGTTGCACCGTAGACTATATCTGAACTAGATTGTTGATTTTTGTCAGCTTCGATCTCACGGATTCTCCTAAACTGTATTTCTCGTTATCCATCGTGTTTGATATTCATTTAGACACTGAATTTCAGCTTTTAATAGCACAACGAGTAGTGGATTCCTTTTATAATCGTTTCTGATTTTTTAACGTCATTTTTATATGGAATTTATAGATCAGTAAATAGGAGTTTCACTGTCTCCACGTATGCTTGCAGGGCGGCAGAGCAACTGGTAGGAATTGAGCAGGACCCTGCAAAGTGTACTCCTTCAAATACTAGGTTCCAACGTGGAAGCTCAAGTATTCGCCGGAGGTTTCGCACAAATGAGATCACTTCCACACCTACTACCGGGGTGTCCTATGTTTCCACTCCATTGATGGAGGAAGATGAGGCAGTGGACAGTGACTTTTACCTTCTGGCTAAATCTTACTTTGATTGCCGAGAATATAGAAGGGCTGCTCATGTGCTTCGGGATCAAACGGGGAAGAAATCAGTCTTCTTGCGCTGTTATGCTCTTTATCTGGTGCGTATGTCTTGCACCCTGGTTTCTCTTGCATTGCTTTTGTTGCTGTGGTTGTAAAGCCTTGATGTGTTGAGATCAATGTTTAAGGCCGGTTGTTGCGTGAAATGTTTTCTATGGTCTAAGTGGGTTTATTGTCCAGATGGCAGAGTTGTTATCTGCTTGCAAATTGCATACTGTGAGTAAACATCTAATGATGGTTGGTAATCCAAATTAGAGTCAACTGGTTCCTTCTGTAAATTAAGCAAATATGATCTACAAGCTTATTGAATAATTTCATATCTACGTTGCTACTGAACAATTCCTTTGATTGCAAAAGTTAATTAATGTTTTTCATTGCATATTCTTGATTGATTGATCATCCTATGTCTGGATATTTGTGAAGTAGGTGCTGAAACTTAGTATCTTTTCCTTGAATATACTTTTCTCACATTTTGCTGTTTGTTAATTTAGTCGTAGACCCCTAGTAGTATCGTTACTTTGATTCTCAAAATATCCCTATTTCTTTACCAAGTAAGGAGAGAAACCGAGATCACTTAAGTAAGATGATGTTGATGACATGCTCCTCTAGGACAAATATTTTGATTGAGAAAATATCTGGTTCTACTCTTAAAAGTTGTACGTTTGAGAAAGTGCCCTGCTTTAACTTTGCATCATTACAGATTGTGTCTTTTCCCTGTTTCACCTTTAGCTATACTTTCAATTGTACAGTTTAGAAAAAAAAGGCTAGCAATTATTAAGAACCTGACAAGCTTCTGTATTTCTGAATGTCACATCCAAATCACCCCCAAAGGAAGGAAACGTGACAAAAGGAGTAAAGGAATGCCAAGTTTCTTGCATGAACAGATGTCTAACTTCAGTTGTTCTTAAAGCGTCAGTGTGTTAACTTCTAGATTGATTGTCATTGTGTAGTTCTACGTCCAGAATAATTCATATGTGTTATGAAGTTTAGCTGATAATGTGAAAATCAGTCTGTTTTCTTATCTTACCTTTGGTTGGAGAGAAGGCAGGAGAAAAGCGGAAAGAAGAAGAGATGATCGAACTTGAGGGGCCCTTAGGTAAGAGTGATGCAGTGAATCGTGAACTGGATTCTCTGGAAAGTGAGTTGTCAATTCTCCGCAAAAATGGTACCATTGACCCTTTCGGACTATACTTGTTTGGTATTGTGCTTAAAGAGAAAGGCAATCAAACTCTTGCTCGTTCAGTTCTTGTGGAATCTGTGAATAGCTATCCCTGGAATTGGAATGCTTGGGCAGAGTTGTTGTCAATATGTACAACAATTGAGACCTTGAATAGTCTTAGTCTCAGTAATCATTGGATGAAAGACTTCTTTATTGCCAGTGCTTATCTAGAGCTCCGGATGCACAATGAATCCCTGGTAAAATATGAATCCTTACTTGGAACTTTCGCTTATAGTAACTATATACAAGCTCAAATTGCAAAAGCCAAGTACAGTCTAAGGGAATTTGAACAAGTTGAAGTTACATTTGAAGAACTTTTGAGGAATGACCCCTATCGAGTGGAAGACATGGATATGTATTCCAACGTGCTCTATTCAAAGGAGTGTTTCTCTGCTCTTAGTTCTCTTGCCCACAGGGTTTTTATGACAGATAAATACAGACCTGAATCTTGTTGCATTATTGGGAATTATTACAGCTTGAAGGGGCAGCATGAGAAGTCAGTTGTGTACTTCAGGAGGGCACTAAAGCTGAACAGGAATTATTTGTCTGCTTGGACGCTAATGGGTCATGAATATGTTGAGATGAAGAACACTCCAGCCGCTATTGATGCCTACCGACGGGCTGTGGCGATTAATCCTAATGACTATCGAGCTTGGTATGGCCTAGGACAAGCTTATGAAATGATGTGCATGCCGGTCTATGCCCTTCATTATTTTAAGAAGTCTATATTTTTACAGCCAAATGATTATAGGTTATGGATTGCTATCGCCCAATGTTATGAAACGGACGAAATTCACATGCTTGAGGAGGCAATTAAGTGTTATAGAAGAGCTGCAAATTGCAATGACAGAGAAGCAATAGCATTGCATCAATTAGCCAAGTTACATCGTGAACTGGGGCAATCTGAGGAGGCTGCATTTTACTACAAAAAGGACTTGGAGAAGATGGAAGTGGAAGAGAGGGAAGGTCCAAATGTGGTTGAAGCTCTGCTTTTCCTTGCCCAACATTGTAGAGCCCAAAAGAGATATGAAGAAGCAGAGGTGTACTGTACTCGTCTTCTGGACTACACTGGTCCTGTGAGTTTTCTTATCTACTACTACTTTCACTGGGTCCATAGGGAGATTAGCAATCTTTCCCAATTATCTTATTATACTTTTGCCTTCTCTGTCCATGGTTGCAGGAGAAAGAGACAGCAAAGAATATGCTTAGAGGAATGAGAATGGGTGAATCAACTTTTCCTTCTATGGATGTTGAGCACTTTCCTCCCTGATTTTGCGTTGAAGCTCCTCTTCCTAGGATTCTCCTGTAATAGTCTGCAACAGCCAGCGTACGTATCATGGTCTTCAATGTGGCAGGATGTTATTTGCTCACTACTCGTTTTTGAGAATAGAGATAAGTGTGATGAAATCAAGAAACTTTAGTTTTTGTTTTTCCAATTTCTTGTTGGATTAATAATCAGTTTAGTGTGTGCTCCTTCTTCCATTTTCGATTCACATACTTTGCTCATGTAGTCCCTGTGGCTTATTTAAAGATCAAGTGTGTCCTAATCTTGTTTCAAGTCAATTGGGTAAAAAACGGCTCGAATTGCAAACATTTAAATTAACATCTCAATCAACCAAGTCCAGTCCAAAGTAATCGGATGAATGTACGATCCAAGAAACCAGTGCAGAGCACCCGTGTGTCTCGAAGATGTTGTCGTGAGTTGTCACCTCAGGATCATGCATCTATTCTGGCAGTCAAAATCTCTCCCCAAATTCAGCAGCCGATCTTTTCTGAGCACCGGAGTAGAAAAGCAAATCCAATCACGGGAGATTTTGAAACAAATCCAACGTAGCATATTGACTATATTCTTCAGTTAGCTGGCAAAATGAGTGTTTTCTGATAGTGGAAGGGCCAATCCTGTGCAAATTCTGACCTTTCCTTTCTACACGCCAATGGACGACGAGGAGGCTGAGGAGCTGGTGGTCCTAATCCTAGGGGTTGGTTAAACTGGCGGTGGCGCCGTTTCAAGGATTTGAACAGAGAGTTCCAGGTTTTTGACTGTCGTCTTTAAAATTCTCTCTTAAAATCTTAGTTGCATTGACCAACGTTAACTGAATTTTATTAATTTATTATTAAAATAATTAATTAATATATTATTTTAAAATCCTAAAAATCTATCTTAAATCTCAATCTGAAATTTAACTTTTTAAAGTTAGAACTTAAATTAAATTAAATTTATCTTATTCATTTATTATCTATGAAAATTAAAAATAATCTGAAGTCAATTAAAAACAAAGTTCTAATTTTGGAGGTGCCAGTACCACACAAATACTCTCGACCTACGTGATTAATTTATTATTTGTTATAATTTATTAAGTTAAAATTGTTATAAATATGTAAATAAAATTTAATAAAGCATAATAAAATATCATAACCAAAATAAAAAATTTAAGCCCATATTTTTGATTAAGTTTTAGCAGTCTCTCCATTGGTCTTATAATATTGATTTGACGGATTTTTTGTCAAAAGTAAAATTAATTAATTAATTAAAAGGTGCTATGCTTCTTATAGCCTGGGGTCCTAAAAAATAGAAATATCATCGGCTATATTTGAAGTTTGAGTCGATTAAATAATCTGTTATGATATGTCACTGAGCTTAAGAATCATAATAAGAATCGCATTTCTCAATTAATGTGGTCTAATAATACTGTGTATCTTCTTTGGTTTCTACTATTCCCTATATGTCCTTTTAACCAAGGATTATCTTAATGGTATTATTAAAGTCATGAGTGTTAAATACGAAATTGATGGGAGAAAGTAAATGAATTGATTTTCTTCATTCACATACAAAAAAAAAAAAAATCTCTAAAAAAATATTGTAGTGACTTTTCATATAATTTAGCAAAAATACACAAACTAATACAAAAATCTGAGTCTTATGTGCGGGCTCACAGTCGTGGACAATGATTTTAGGATTGAAAATTCAAGTTCAAGACTCAGAAAGTATATGTGAAATGCTTAAAGCTGTTGACAATGTCCAGACAATCAGCTATTCCTTGTAGTCTAACTTAACTTGGTCCCAATATTACATTTTATCTTTTCAATCAGGCACTATGCATTTATCAAAATTCAAATTTAGGTCAACAAAATAAGCAACAACTAACCTCATTTCTTGTTGTTATTAAGCGACCTGTTTGAATGGGATTCTAATAAGATAATAAGTATTTTTTTCTATCACAAATACCTTAAAAAAAGTGTTTGCCTGTAAAATAAAAAAAGTACTTCAAATTTAGAATTTTTTTTTAAAAAATCTCTCAAATAATCTTTTAGGTAGATTTTTTAGATTAATTAATGAGTCTATTTTTAGTCTCTTTTGTCATTATATTTTACATGTAATTTCTATAATACTTACAAACACATCTTCACGTTTATTTTGCAAACCCATTTTTTTAAATCTCTTGTACAGTTGTTTTATTATGTATTTAATTATTTGCTCAATTTGAAT
>JANSVA010000007.1:26944973-26968509 GCA_025504915.1 Erythroxylum reticulatum | reverse complement strand
TAAATAATATTTATATGCATAAATAATTTTTATTACAAAATAAAATATAATTAAAATTAAAAATATTTTTTATTTTTTATTGTGAAACAGTTTATTATATGAAGCTCTTTTAAAAAACTTCTTTTTTAAATGATAGCCAAACAGTTAATTGACATTTTAGAAAAGTTCTTCTCAGAAAAATAAATAAAAAAAAAGTAACTCTACTAACCCTAATCAAAGAGAGACGAGGGTTAAAAATAATAAACAAAATTAATAAAGAATTTGATTAAATGAGTTGAATGAGAAAAATAGGTTCTTATATATATTCGCCTTGTGATGATGGGTCTAGTAAGATTTTTATGTTTCGTGTGGGTTGCTTGAGTTTGTGGATTTATGGGTTTTAAAAGTTTCGTTAAAAGGTTCACATATTAAGAAATACTTAAAAAGATGTCTTTCTTGAGAAAAGATGTTCACAACATAAAATTAAATAATTTTTATTGCTTATACATCGAACAGCTTGTTCAAGGGATTTCACAGCATATTCAAGCTATTCAACAATTTATTTATCAAGCAATAGATTGCAAGACAGGTAAATTTTTTTTTTCCCATTTTCTTTAATTTGTTAACAAGTTTGTGATGGATCCTTAGGCTAATCACTAAGGTTTGTGTTACGTCTAACATGTTTGTATGAATTTGAATTGAAGTTTTCAAGTTTCTTCCTAAAGAAGTTGTAGAAATTAATCTGTTTTGTTTGAATAAACTGCATATTTGTTGGTTTGAATTAGTTTTTATACAAGTGTTGCGTGCTAAAATAGACATGAAACAAGTTTCAGGTGATTTTTCAGTTAATTGTTGTTGGAATTTGGCAAGAGTTGCCAAAATTTGCCTTTTTTAGGCGATAGGAAGAACGAGACCTGCCAGACAACGGGTGCATGCGGAAGGCCAACGTCGGATGCTATGCTTGTCCAGTGCCTGAAACGGTAATGCATGTTGCACGTTAGCACGTGAAGGTATCTGCACATCTGGGCCGCGTCAGGCTTGTGTTCAAGGAACGAAGCACATCTTTGAATGCACACGCCTCATGTATACAATGTCCTGCACCTGCTCTTCTGTCATGCACATTATTTGATATCAGTTGTTGACATAAGCTCTAGTTTTTTAGAATTCACAAAATAGTTACGTAAGTTATTTTGTCTCAAATTTTTTAGGTCTTCTAAATTTATAAATCGAGTTTTTAAAATTTTTTCGATTTATTATATTGATAGTAAATTATGTTTAACTCTAGAAAAGTTTAAATAAAGTTAACAAAGTCATAATTTGCAATTGACTTGAAATAGAGGAGATAAATGTTGATTTATTATCTCATATGGATTATTTATCATTTTGTATTGTTTGATTATCATTTTATTGAGATTTTCTTTATGATAAATTCTCAAATTAAGTTTGTTGATAATGTTTTTAATAGTGATATGTCACAATAAGAATGTTCATGAGAATTTTACATTAATTAGTGGTAAGTTGTCACTTATTTTAAAGGTGAATGTGAGGAAAACATAAGGTGTACCCCCTTGTGCTTATGGATTAGTTTAGATACTAATAAAAATATAGTCACCATAATAGTCTTTCAAATTAGTATTTATATTGTTTTGCTCACATATTAGTGGATGTTTCTAGTCTTGTATTTACTTATTATACCTATCTGTGTTGATCTTATATGAGATTTTGAGATGTACATAAAGATATTTGATAAGGGATATCTATTTCTTGAGTGATCTATTCTCCCATAGGTGGTAGAATAACAAAAGTTGATGATATGTACTTTGATCATTTTTATGTCGAGCTCATATATATATATGTGTATTATGTATTTGACCCATACATATTTCATTATAGATATGATAAGATGCTCATTAAAAATATTGTTTTGTAGCTTTGAACTTCACTTTATCCTATATTTGTGTTGATTATTTACATTATTTGTTTTGTAGTCACCTTCTCTATAAATAATAAAATGTCACTATTGAAACACTTACCAACTTCAATTTCAAGAAGTAGATACAAGATATAGAGTTCGCATTAGAGATTACAGACATCAACATAACCATAATCAGAGATATATTGCTAGCACCTACATCCATTAGCACAGAGGTTGAGTAAGCAACCTATGCGACATGGGAAAGGTTAAAAAGGATATGCTATTAGATCATAAAGAAAATTGATCCCATACTATCTTTTGAGTCGACTTTCGGAAGGAATTTCCTTAACAATGTATCTTCAAAGTATAAAGTATCTTCTAATACTGAAATAGGTTCCTTAATAAAAGAATTATACTTTATTGAGTTACACAAGAGTGGGGAAGACTGAGGGCATATATTATTAGGATGGTATACCTTCAAAGTAAAGTAAAAGCATTAAATATTTTCAGACTTGATTATTGTATTATGCACTAAGCTCTTAATACTCTTTCTTTAGAGTTTGTTATTTCGGTTACGACATATAACACCTAATATGAAGGTTAGGCCATAAATTCCTTGATTGTCTATTATGTTGCTAAGAAGGAGAAGTTAAAAAATACAAGTCAAACTGACTATAATAGCAACCAAAAGATAGGCAAAACTAAAGCCTTGAAAGTTTAAAGGTAAGAAATCTAAATTTCCTCCATATAAAGATGTTAATCAATCTAATATAATTAGGGGTCTTATGGACATTGTAAAGAGTATGAGTACACAATATTTCTTCTATAAAAAGAAAGGATATAAAAAATTGGAGTGCTAAAATACAAAAATTGGAAAAAGGAAAGATTTATCACTTAACTCTTTGACTTATAATATACGTGAATCTAATATTGCTATAGCCATATAAAGTTTTTAGTGGTTAGATAATAGAGTTTCTAATAATGTTTCTTCCATAATATATGGATTCATAAAAAAGAGAAATTTGAATAGGAGGAGGAAAAACTGGGGAACAATGAAGAAGTAGATGTAGTCTAAACAGTAGATGTCAGTTTGAACATAGATACAGGATTTAAACCTGTATTATATGACACTTTTTGTATACTATATTTTAGAAGGAATTTGAATTTTGTATATGTTTTGAATAAAGAGGGTTACAATTTTGTAATTGAAAATTTGGTTGTACAGTTATATCTTAATGTAAAACATATTGGTACAACCTTCTTATCATACAATTTATATAGAATGTGTTTAACTCCTAATGTGATATATACTTCTTTGTATATTGTCAAACATGTTACTAGAAAGAGACCCCTAATAAAAGAAAAATCATATATGTTGTGGTGTAAAAGTTTGTGCCACATTTTAAGAGATAGAGTTGAGAGATTAATAAAGGATAATATTCTTCTAACTCTAGATTTTGATGATTTAGAAATATATGTTGATTATTGTAGCAAAAAGCTAACTAAAATAAAGAAAAAGGGTTTAATTCATGATCTTAGCCTTTTAAAACTCATACATATTGACATATGTGGTCCTATATAGCTACAATATGTAATTTAAGACACTTTTGACATTTATTGATGTCTATGTTATCTGGAATGATTGGGCATAAAGCATCTATAGGTGGCTTTTTAAGTCTGCCGTCAAATCCCAGGGCTCAACCCTAGACAGTCGGTAGAAATTGCTAAGTTGGAGTACGGTAGGGACAAAGGGAATTTCTGATGGAGCGGTGAAATGTGTAGAGATCGAAAAGAACACCAACGACGAAAGCACTCGACCCAAGGGTTTTCTTATTGATGATAGTGACGATATGGATGCTAGTCATGGTATGATTATGTGTTTTTACTTAAAGAAAAGTCTGAAGTTCTTAACAAATTTAATATCTTTAAGACTAGGGCAAATTGGGAAAGTTATTCAAGATTGTCAAAATTGACTGTAGAGGAGATTATTATGACATATATGGGGTCTTCGGACAAGAACAAGGGTCTATGCTAGGTAGTCCTAAGCAAAATGGTACTGTTAAAAGGTAGAATCACACCGTAAATGATATGATGAGAGCAGTGTAGAGCATGACTAACCTATTAGATTATCTTTAAAGTGAATTTATAAAGACTACTCTATATACAGTTAATAGGGTGGTGAGCAAAATAGTACCAAAAACAGCTTTTGAAATTTAGAAAGGGTGAAAACCCAGCTTCACTTATTTGTATGTATGCGTTTGCTTTACTGAGTCGGGCTTATATAATCCTTACAAGGACAACTACATTCTCGTTCCACTTGTTATTACTTTATAAGATGTCCCGGCCACTCTAAGTGATATACATTTTACTATTAAGATGGAGGATCCAAAATAGTCAAATCATAAACAATTAAGATTTTACAACACAACGTCTATGATGAGGGTGGTCTGTGTCATTTTAATGATAGTAGTCCTTCTCATATTTCATATGATGGAAGGATGGATAAGATAATTATATTCTATCCATCACCTATTTAGTTAGAACCAGTGGATCTAAGTCTTAGTACCATATCAGTATAGGACAAGAACCCATATATGAACAAATTGAGGTTCCTAAGGTACATAATAATACTAAACCAGTTTAGTTAAGGAGATACAAAAAAGTGAGGAAACCTAAGGTATCATCTGACTACATAGTCTATTTGGGTGAACAATACTATTGTATTGAACATGTGGTGGATCATATTACTTTTTCAAAAGCTATTTTTGGACCTTATACATATTTTTGGTGAGATGCTATGAGGGAAAAAACATAATCCATAAAGCATGGGGAGCTTGTAGATTTACCTCATAGCTGTAAACCCGTCAATTGTAAATGAATTTATAAAACTAAAAAGGACTCCCAAAGTAAAGTTGACTAATTTAAGGACCGTTTGGTTACTAGAGGATTCACTCAAAGAGAAGGGATTGACATTAATATCACCTTTTCTCCTGTATTTTCTAATATATTCTAAAGATGCATTTAGAGTGATCATGACAATAGTAGCTTATTATAACATAGAGCTCCATCAAATGGATGTTAATATCACTTTCCTAAATGATGACCTTTATGAAGAGCTATACATGGAGTACCCTAAAGGGATTCAGGATCAAAATAAGTTTGATAGAGTCTATAAATTGAGGAAATATATACATGGTTTAAAAAAGCTTTTAAATACTGAAACTTAAAGTTTAATGAGGTTGCAACCTCATCTAACTTTGTGGAAAGTAAGGTTGAAGGATGTTTACATTACAAGGTAAGAGGAATCAAGGCTATTTTTCTATTTTTATATATAGACGATATCTTACTTATGTCAAATGACTTGATCATGTTGTATAAAGTAAAGCAGATTATAACTAAGTATTTGAAAAGAAGGAACTTGGTGAAGCATATTATATCCTAGGTACTCAAATCCACTGAGATAAATCTAAAAAATTGTTAGGTCTCTCATCAAATGCATACATTGAATTTGTGCTATAAAGGTTTTAGATGGTTGATTGTTAACCTATTGTAGCACCTATCTCTCACAATGAGAGGTTAACTTTGCCACATTGTCCCAAAAATGATATAGAGGGAGAGAATGCAATGAATGTTCCTTATTTTAGTACGATTGGCAACCTGATGTTTATATAGGTATGCATTAGACCATATATTACATTTATTGTTTGACTGTTGAGTAAGTATCTGGCTAACCCAAGAATAGACCACTATAATATAGTTAAACAAGTTTTGAGATATCTTAAAGAAACTAAGAATTATATGTCGACATTCAGAAAATTCAATAATTTAAACCTTATTGGTTATACAAATTTGGATTTTGCTATATGTCTGGATGATAGGTAAGTTTGCATTAGTGTATATTTTCATGTTAGCAGATGATGTTGTTTCATAGAAGAGTGTCAAATAGACATTGGTGACTTCCTTAACTATGTATGTAGAGTTTGCAGTATATTATAGGGCTTCTTTACAGGAGGTTTAGCTTAAAAACTTAATTTATGAGTTGTCTACTGGTTGATTTAGTTGCTAGACATATTCAGTTGTATTGTGATAATCATTTAACTGTATTATTCAATAATAGTAATAAGAGTATCATATGATCTAAACATTTAAAGGTCAAGAATTTGACCATAAAGGAATTAGTATATAAAGGTGACATTACAGTGAAGCGCATAAAGAATGAGCGTATGCTAGTTGATCTGCTGACTAAAGGACTTTGCCTAATTATTTTTGAGAGATGTATATATAGTTTGAGTTTGTTGAGGTCCTTCGTATACTGCTATCTAGGGATCACTGTATTTTTCTGCTAATATAGTTGTTTGAATTTCATGTATTATGACAGCATATGTTTGACGATCATCACTTTATTCTCAATCATTCAATTCATTATATATTTTCATAATAGTAATGAAAGTCTGAAGATTTATGTCAATCATAAACATTGATCTTATATCTTTAGGACACATATAGATATTTTAATAAATCCATGGATTCATAAGACATAGGGGATATAAGTGATTAGTCCTATACATGTTTAATATGATGTAGTTTAATATTTAGTAAGAGAAAACAAATTTCTCTGTTGTAGTTTAAAGTTTTGAGAAATTGAGACTGACAAGCGAAACAATGATACATTTCACATCATACCTGTATCATTGTAGTTGGCCACATTTTATTTTCCTATTCATATCAGTAAGATATTAGATACGTATGATTATATTAGATAAGTATTGCATATAGTACATGTATTTGATATTTATTGGTATTGAAGGCCTTACAGGAGCAAATAATGGACTTTTATAATCTTTGGAGCAGATGTTTTATATTGAATGACCATTACATTGATTTTCTTAGCCATTTGTACTATTTCCCATTTTCATTACAACTAATTAATATTTGTCTAAGGTGGAGAATGTTGGAATAATTCCTCCTAGACAATTATTAATTACAAGATTTTATAACAATTAAGGCCAAAAAATTAAATTAAATCCAAATTAAAGATAATAAATAAGCGCAATAAAGGATCTAGTTAATGTGTTGAAGTCTGGTGATGAAAACAAACCTTTATCAGTATAGACCATGTAGGCCTATAATGGGAAGGTCCAGTAATGTTACTATAAATAGTCGTTAAGGTTTTTTACAACCTCTTAAGTAAGTTTGTGGGCATACAATTTCTCCGCCTCATTAATAGGCCATACATTAAGAAAGCTGTAGAAAGGCGTTAGCAACATAAAATTATAAGACTTTCATAAAGGTTGATTGAAAGTTTCAATAGCTTGTTCATATGTTGAGCAACTTCTTCATCCAACAATGGATAGCAAAATAAGTAATTTTTCACATTTTCTCCATTTTGTTACGTCTAGCAATTCCATATTTGTACACTTCTAATTTATAGACATTCGACTAGTCTTTTTATTATTCACAACTTGAAAGCAAAGTTGTCCAAACTCTTACCTTATTCTTTTAATTTATAGTGAACCATCAAAATTCTTGGATTCAATTAATCTAGTACAGTAGTATGGATGACATGTGTTTCTTTTTAAGTTTTTTAATGATTTTTAATGGAAAAAAGCAATTTATTTTTATTTTTTAAAAAATATGTTTAACATCTAAAATTGTAATTTTATAAGATAAATTTAACAATTAATTTTTAACATCATAAGTACGACCCTTTTTATTTGATTTTTATGTTTTAGAATTATTACTTACTTTATATATTTTTAGTTATTATATCATTTATTTCATGATAATTTATTTATTTTTATGTTTCTATTTTCAATTTATTAAAATTCTAAAAATATGACATTAAGAATTGATAAAAAATTAAGAAAACATGACAAAAGGAATTATATAACAACTAAATAATCTTTTAGGAGATAAATGATTATTTTTAAAATAAAATGAAATCATTAAAATTTCAATATAATTCAACTTTAAATTATGAATAATTGAGTACATCTTTTAAATCTTAAAAATGCATAAAAATTATAAACTTTGCACAATACAAATTCAACACGTTTTTAGGAGTAAGTCTAAATATTATAATTAAATTATGCTTGTATTTATAAGATATTCATACAATTGAGTCCTTGGTTTTTTGAAATAGTGTATAAAGAAGTGCTTCAAATTATTACTATTTGACTCGAACCTGTTCTAAAAATAAAAAAGGAGAGGGATGAAGCCGCTTGACTGGTTGGGGAGGCATTTCGAATTGTTTATTGACACGGACAAAGTCAAGGAAAACCTTTGAAATTATTCCAATATTTGACCTTGGACATAGTTTAGTTCCGAATAGAATCTCTTTAGAAAGAAGATCTTGTATCCAACAAAGCATCTTAATTTTAATGTTGAAAATTTATAATAACTCGACTTGGAGTATAGTTATTACAAGCGCTCTATTAGAAGATATACATACCTTATTTCATTCCGCTTTGTAGATATTCATTTCCTATTTGTTGTAATGTTCGTACAAACATTTGTTAGCTCAAGGCTTATATTTAACGATTTTGATGATAACTATATAATATTTAAAAATTCAATTTGGATTTATTTCCTTGTATAGATAATGGTATTTTTTAAAGGAAATAAAATCATAGGAAAATTACTTCCTTTCTTGCAGGACCATCTTACTAAACTTTCCTTATTAATATCCAGGAGGATCTTACTTTTTCGAACAATTCGATCCGAAAATTTTTGTTCTAGCAGAGATGATATTGAAAATCTAAAGTCAACTCAGAATAAGGTGAAGCAACGACTAGTTAAAGAAATTGACTATTTAAGGAAGAGCAATAACACTTGTGAAGTAACGAATATAGACAAACTTTCGAAACATTTGAGCAGCACTATATTCTTGAGAGTCATATTATTCTTATTGTGTCTTAAAAAGTTAAATGACTTTATTAAGAGATAAATTTTTATTTAAGAACTTGCTTTTAATTTTACATTTTATTTTTTTGTGATTTTTTAGAAGCTTGTTATATACTTTTAGTGTGGAAGGTTGGAGAACCTTGAAAAATATGTACTTATGACCTTGAAGAGGCTCGTCAAATTTAATATTAGAATTCTTATAGTGAAATGCTCAAGTTAGATACTTGGGAACTGGACGTAGGTTTGGTTGTTAACCGAACCAATATAAATCCATTATGTCATTCTTTCTCTCTTCCTATTTTTTAAAATTTTCACGTTATAAGTTTGTGTTTTCAAGAGACTCTTTCAGCTTTTCAATAGGCTCCTTCTGTTTCTATAAAGCAAGAGGTTCTTTCAAGTTTAAGCATCAACGATATCCTATCAATTAGCAGGCTTATTTTTATTTGAGCTATAGCAGGCTCTTATCAATTTACAAGGCTTGATAGGATTGAATTATCTTATATTTTCTTATGCATTTCAATGCCTTTCCAATACTATTTTTTGTTTAAATACTCAATTTGTGTTTACGTAGAGTTTAAACAATTGAACACAAATATATGTTAAAAGAAAGAAGTTTGACAAAGTTTGGAGTAAAATTAGAAAGGATAAACTCAAAGGGAGCAAAAAGTCCAAGTTACATCAATTTTGGAAATTATAAACAAAGTAATACAAATTTAATAGGAAGCATTTGGATTAATTGTTTCAGTAGCATCACTTGGAGCTAAATGGCAGCAAACGTTGGGCATTTCATACAACTAATGTGTATTTCAAGCATCCCAAAATGCAATAGCTAGAATGAAGTTCACAAACATACAACCAAAAATGAAAACATATAAAGGCAGGTATGAATAAGTACTTGCACATTATAGGTGGACCAGAAACTAATTCATAAAATCATAGAACAGTAGCGTGGGATAGGGCATAAGCAAAAACCCAAACCACAACACACCAATTGGGAGACAAGGAGCAGTAAAATGACATCACAGTGAGAATAAAATGCCAGCATAAGAATATAACAAAGTTGGGCCAACATGAGAGCAATGTGTGTGTGGTTCATGCACTCACACATGTTGAACGGAAACAACAAAACAATAGCTGGAGGCATGGACCAAAATGCAGTACAGGAGTTCAAGGAAAAAGGTGAAATGCAGTGCAATAGTCCACGCCAGGAGCAATGTAGTAGCTAGGAAGGAATAAATAAAACGCAGACATAGAGGACATTCAGCTAGAGGGTTTTAAAAGAGATGAACAGTAAAGTGGACCAAAAATTAATTAAAAAAGGAGAGAACAGTAGCACAGAAGAGAGGAGGTGCAGGAGCAAGAAGAGAGAAAGGATTCTTACGACTTCAACACTTTTGCCAAGGTGGCGGCTTGGAGCTAGCTTTTCAGGAGAGGCCCTTCACCATAGAGATAGCTAAAACATTTTTTTTTACTCCATTTGCCTTAGCTTTTTCATTGGTTTTTAGCGATAGTCTTTTGTTCATTCGTTACTTTCCGTAAGCTTAGCTATTCTCTTTCAGTTTCAATGATTTATTTTCATATTCATTCCATTAGTTTAAAGCTTTCTTAGAGCTAATCTTATTTTTACATGTTCTAGAATGTTAAACAATGAATTTTGATGGATTTTATAGTTGAAATTTATGAATTTTGTAAGGAATCTTTATGTTATATCAATGGATGTTTATTCCTTGAAATTTTCAGCTTTAGTCTTAGTTGTTTGAGCTTATTTATATGCTTTTTTAGGTCTGAATTTGTTACATATTTGAATGTTTAATGGTTTATGTTATGGGTCTTTGCTTATTTGTGATGCTTTTGCTTAATTAATGCTTAACAGTTAGGATTTATGCATGTTCTTAGGTTTATGATCAATTAATTTTGGTTTTTGTGCAAGTTATTCATGTTGGAATTTTTGCTTTGATGCAATTAGTTTAGATTTTGTAATTTGGGTTATGATTAGTTATTTGTTGGCATAAATGGTTTTGATTTCTATTAAGTTAGTGTTCGATTTTGGTTTTTATTACTTCGTTTATAATTTGTAGCCTTAGTTTTATTTAATTAAGCATGAGTTTTGTTTATTTAATATCTATTTTGTTTAATATGAACATATGTGGCTAGACTACTTAAGGGTTTGGAGATATTATAAGGAAGAAGGGATGGAAATTGTGAAAATGGAGTTGAACTTGTTTTGAATTAGTGCTTGTAGGTCTAGGTTGGTTTGGGATTTAGGATAAATGTCACAAATTAGGAGTTGCTTATAGGTTTGATCACCCTTAACTTTCTAATCTGAAGGCTAGGGTTGAACGTGTGATATGTAATAGTCCATAGTGATTCCCGAAAGTAGCAATATGTTAGTTGATTTTTTCAGGATACTTAATCAACTAATCTAGGATCCCATACTTTTATGTTACACCTTCCGAGCTTATGAGTAGGTGGCCCAAGTTAGTTGTTTCTTAATACCTAATGCGTATTCTCTATTAAACTTAGAGAGCCTATTCCAGGTTATAATGGAGATCGGGGCATTTCTGGAGCTAACTAGTTTTGCCTATTTTAAATAAATTAAGGGTGTAAGAACTTAATCGAGTCCTTAGGTTAACACTATGATAAGAGTACCTTTTATTTAGATTTAAGGATCAATGAACATCCCGAAATCTTAAAGATATCTCCAACCCACTTCTTTACCATGGTTATTAATCTTTCTTAAATTGTCTTTGTGTTTGTCTTTTTGTTTACATTCATTGCATCTTAGCTATTTTGTTTTCATCATTTCAGGGTGTTTTGTTTTCTTTTGTTTGGAACATTCGAAATAGCATTTGCATCCTAGCTCTTTGTGGTTCGACCCTAGCTTGCCATTTACTGCATAGTTTGGTAGTTAGGAATTTATTATTTCGTAGTTAGCGAAAGGCTATCAAATGCCCCTTTCTTTTTGAGCACGAATAGGTTCCTTTTGATTGGTATACTTCTTTCGTATTTTAAATAACTAACATGATCCTTTCTTTTTAAACATTAATAGGTTCTTTTCAAAGTTTAAAATACCTTGCAAATTTTTTACACACAATTCACCCCCTTTTATGTGTGTTTGTTTTATAGCGAGATTTTACATTTATTATGTTTTACATAACATGATAGATCATAGAAAACAACTTAAGAAGCCTTGAAGGACAACCCATCTCAAAGCCTCCTTACTTCAATAGAAACAACTACTCCTATTAGAAAGAGAGAGTGACCATCTATCTTCAATCGATAGATATCAAAATTTGGCAAGCTATTAAAGTTGGAGCTGCACCTCCTGCTATTAACAACGTAGAAGTGTGGATTGATGCCGATAGAAGAAATGCATAGCTGAATGCCAAAGCAAGACATCATCTAATCTGTGCATTATCTCTAGAAGAGTATGAAAGGATATCCTAATATTCTACAACAAAAGAAATATGGGACAAGCTTCAAGTTACTTTTGAAGGAACGAATGAGGTGCAAAAACATAGAATAAGTCTTTTAGTGCTTCAATACGAGACTATTTGCATAAAATAGGGAGAAATAATGGACAAATTCTTTGGATGTTTCAATAATGTCATCATTGCCTTGAAAAACTTAGGCAAGATATATCTAAATGACGAGCTGGTAACAAAAATTCTAAGATCATTATCAAAAGAATGGAGACCTAAAATGATAGTTCTGGAAACCACAAAAGATCTTGATACAATCTCACCTGACTAGTTAAGAGGAAACTTAATGATTCATAAAGTCGAGCTTATGCGAGATGAAGGATTCTCATACAGAAGAGGAACGACACTAAAAGCAATTGACGAATCAAATCCATCAAATGATGATGAAAGTGATACTAAGTTGCAAATAGATGGAGATGACGAATTCAACTTCATAGTCAGAAAATATGTCCGCTTATACAAAAAGAAGCTCATGAAGAAAAGAGAAGGAAACAAGAAAATTGAAAACAACAAATTCACACCAAAAGGTAGCAAAGACAATAATAATACACAAAATAATCAAATCATTTGCTATCACTACAAGAAGCCTCGACACATAAGACCAAAAAGTCCTCTTCTTCCAAAGGAAAAGACAGAAAACTAAAAACCCAAAAAGCATGCTATGGCTGCAGCTTAGTTAGATGAGGATTTTGATAATTTTGAAGAAGAAGAGCCTAAGGAAGTCAACAACAGTTGCTTTATGGAGGAGATAGGAGATAATGAGGTATATTATTTTGACTATGATATTGAAATTAATGAATTGGGAGATGCATATCATGACTTATATGGTTAGTACAAAAAATTAACAATGTTGTATTTCAAAAAGGTTAAGAAGTCAAAAAATATTGATGAATCTTTAACAAATAAGATTAAATTATTAGAATCGAAAAACAAAGATTTGTTGTCTAAAGTCACTTCTTTTGAAAATGATAATAAAAAAACTGTTTCTGAAAAAGAATGATTGGAACAAAAAAATAATTCAGTTAGAAAACTCATTACTTGAAAATTACTCTGCTAAGATAAAACGATTAGAAGAGAAAGTTACTGCTTTAAAACTAAAAAAAAAGTGTGTTAAGAAAATTGTTCTCTTGAAAAGAACTTGGTAATTTTGTTAATAGAAGAAATAATCTTGATACTTTACTTGGGAGAGGTAAATGTGTTTTTGATAAGGCCAGAATATGGTATAATGAAAATAACAATATCAAGTCATACAAAAACTTCGTTGTTAAATCTAGCAGTAGCTATAGCTAAAACAACAGGAACTTGGTAAGTGACAAAAATCATAATAATTATAATTCATCTATTTTGTGCGATTATTATGGTAGACATGGTAATATTAGTCACTCTTGTTACTTTCGAAAAATGAAAAAACCATCTCAAATGTATGTTTGGAGATCGAAAGGTCAAACTACTAACATGAAAGGACCTAGAAAGATTTGAGCACCTAAAATGAGATAAATACTTTGTAGATATGCTTCAAAATGGAGACAAAGGAAAAATCAATGGATAGTTGATAGCGGTAGTTCAAGACACATGACAAGTGAAATATCGCATTTCAACTATATTGAAAGGAAAGATAGAGGTAATGTTATCTTTGTTGATAAAAACAAGGCAAAGGTCATCGGAATTGGTAAAATCGGTGATTCTAACTCTGCTTCTATTGATAATGTTCTTTTTATGAATGGATTGAAACATAACTTACTTAGCGTAAGTCAATTATATGATAAAGGTTACAGAGTTACATTCTATACATCACATTATGGAATAATTGACAATCTTAATAATAATATTGTATTCGTTGATACTAAAAATCAAAACATATACTGTGCTCAATTGGAAGATATATCTTCTTAAAGTGACAAGTGTTTTGTCTCAATATAAAAGGATCCACTTATCTAGCATAGAAGATTTGGACATGCTAGCATGAGCATTTTATCAAAATTGTCCAAAAATGATTTAGTAAGAGAACTGCCAAATTTGAAATTTGAGAGTAATCAGGTTTGTGGAGTTTGTTTAAAAGGAAAACAATCAGAAGTAGCTTCCCTCATAAAAATATTGTGACTCCTAACCATCCACTTAAACTCGTGCACATGGATTTATTTGGTTCTATTAGGACTCGAAGTTTTGGTGGCAAACATTATGGTTTTATTATAGTAGATGACTTTTCCAGATTTATATGGGTTTATTTTCCATCAAATAAAGATGATACTTTTGAAGTCTTTGGGAAGTTTTGTAGCAAAGTTTAGATTGAAATAAGGTACTGCATTACATCGATTCTAAGTGATCATGAAGGAGAATTTGAAAATAGAAAATTGAAGACTTCTACAATGAAAATGGTATAATTCACAACTTCTCATGGCCAAGGACTCTTTAGTAAAATGGAGTTGTTGAGAGAAAGAACATGACTCTCGTAGATATGGTCAGAACAATGCTATGTGAAAGTGAGCTACCTCATGGTTATTGGGCACAAGTCATGTCAACCACTTGTTAAATACTCAACAGGTGTCTCATAAGACATATTCTAAAAAAGATCCCCTATGAGCTATAGAAAGGAAGAAAACCAAATGTTGCTTAATTTCGAGCATTTGGCTGTAAGTGTTTCATTTTAAACAATGGAAAAGACAAACTTGGAAAGTTCGAAGTGAGATTAGATGAAGCCATTTTTTGGGCTATAATATCACTAGTAAAGGAATTAGAGTATATAATAAAAGAAAAACGAAGATAAAAGAATCGATACTTATGGTATTTGATGAAGCACTACCTTCAATAACAACAATTAACTCAAATGATGGAGAGCATCCATTGGTACCTAAAAATAAAATAAAATCAAAGAATCAAACTAAACCTATAATACCTTCATAATTACAAAATAAAAAAGGCCTCTCTGAAGCTAGAATTCTTGGCCCCTGAAATTTTTTTCATTAAAGTTAAGCATGAATAAATTAATTATGAGGTCTTTATGGAATTTTGTGGATCTAAATATTATGTTAATGTTAGAAAGATTATATGATATAGATTAATTAAATTAAAGTGTTAAGGTTATAAGAATGTTCAAGGGTGTTTCTGGCAAGACATTTAAGGTTAAAAGATCATAAGCCTATAAGGAAGGGTAAAATGAACTTTTTGGACTCATTAAGGGTACAATTGGTAGAAGAAATTGTGGTCTTGCATTTTAAGAAGAGAGAAGAACGAAAATTGAAGAGAAAAAGAGAGAGTGTCATGAAGAAGAGAGAGAAATACGAAGAGAAGGAGAGAAATAAGAGAAAACAAGCAAGATTTCAATTTTCTTAGCCTTCAAGAGAGATTTTGAGGTTGTTCAAGAAGGGAAAAAGGTAGAGGAAGAGAAGAGCTCCCATTGGAGCCAAAGATCTCTTCATTTGGTATAGAATCAAGGTAAGATCATTTTAAATCTTTTGAATTTTCGGAAGGATTTTAGCTCATGGAGTTTAGAACATGCATGGGTTTAAGTATTGTAGAACCAATTTTAGTGATTATGCTTTGTGGGATTTTCAATTGAAAACCCTATTGAGTGGGATTTTTGTTATTATATAAGGGGATCAAAAGAGGCAAGAGGAACAAGAGAAGAGACATTTTGAGCAAGTCTATAAGAAAGAAAATCAAGGTGGGTACATGTTTATAATAAAGTAAATAAGCCACTAATGTTTTCTTTGAATCAAGGATGTTTAATGATTTTAAATTGCATAATAAATGTTGCATTTATTGCTTCTTGAATGAACTGAGAATTTGCTATATGTTTGATATATGAATTGTGTTGTTGATTTGTGAAAAGATTTTAAAATGAAAATTTGAAAAGATAATATGTTTATGAAATCGTGACTTCGGAAATGATTATCGAAATATCTCAATGTTCATGAAAAACCAGTTTCCAAGAATGTGCCATTTGAGCAAATAGTTTTCAATTCATGAATTACATGTTATGTAGGTTTGGTGTAATCTATTCAAGTATGTCACGTGTATGTTGACCAAGTTAAGGCTTCTCCCACCTGCTCGCTAGTGGAACGGAGCTCCTTTATAGACTCTCTCAAGTTTACGTCTACGCAAAACCACTATGTAAGATTGCGATAGTACTTCAAGCTTATGACTACACAAAACCATTATGTGGAAATGTGTAGCTCATCAGGTTTATAGATTTACCCAAACCATTTTGATGTGCGTATATGCTTATGAGATGTTAACAAGTTTGATGCATTCATGTTTTATAGTATATGAATTTGACTACATGATTATAATTTGAGAAACATGTGCTTTATGGATTCAATTAGAATTTTCTATGATAGGTGAATGTTTTCAAAGGTTTTGCTTATTTTCTTCTATTATAAACTATTACCTACGAGCTTTCAAGCTTACCCACTTTTTGTCCCATCTTCAGGTGATAGCTAAGAGATCAAGTGATTAAGAGCCTAAGGGAATTTCTCCAAATTTGCCTATTTTGTATTTTGAGTTGGTTTTGGGAAAGTTCAATGTTTTAGTCGCATTTCAAGTTTATTTGTTCAAGAATCTTTTGTAATTTGAGATTTTGAGACGATGATGTATTATGGCTTGAATTGCTATTAAAGATTTGTAAAACTTTGTTCTTTTGATGTTTGAATTGTGTATGGATGATATTGAGTTGGAATAAGATATACATGAAGAAGTTATCAACTTGAGATGATTGTCAACTTAAGCAAATCGTTTTTGAACATGAATTGTTGATATATATATAAATTGTTGGCCCCCAATTTTTTTTAATGAATAAGTATGAGTTACATCAATTATATGGTCTTTATGAAATTTGTGGAGTTAATTATTATGTTGATGTTAGAAAGATTACATGATATAGGTTGATTGAATTAAAGTGATAAGGCTATAAGAATGTTTAGAAGTATTTTTGGGAAGACACTTAAGGTTAAAAGAACTTAAGCTTATAAGGAAGAGAAAATTGGACATTTCTCAAATACTAATGGCAAAATTGAAATAAAAGTGTTGGTTTGCTTTTAAGATAAGGAGAAAAAGTGAATTGGGGATTGGAGAAGTAGCTAGATGCGTGAATGAGAAAAGAGAGAAGAGAGAGAAGCACGAAAAAAAGAAAGAGAGAAAGAAGAGAAAACAAGCTAGGGTTTTAATTTTCGAAGCCTTCAAGAGAGATTTTGAGGTTGTTCAAGAAGGGAGAAAGGTAGAGGAAGAGAAGAGCTTCCATTTAAGCCAAGGGTCTCTTCACGTGGTGAAGAATCAAGGAAATCAAGAAAGACAAAAGAAGCAAGGGATCAGGAGAGGCAAGGGGAACAAGAGAAGAAGCATTTTTGAGCAAGTCTCTAAGCAAGGAAATCAAGGTGGGTACATGTTTATAATAGAGTAAATAAGCCACAACTGTTTTTCTTTAAATCAAAGACGTTTATTGATTTCAATTGCATCATAAGTGCTGCATTCATTATTCTTGAATGATTTGTGAAATTGTTATACGTTGCTACATGAATTATATTGATGTTTGATGAAAAGACTTTGCAAATGGTTTCTGAAAAGATACATGTTTATGGAATCAACTTTCAAGAATAGTTTTCAAGATATATATAATGTATATGAAAAGCAAGCTTTCAAAAATGTGCCATTTTGGGCAACAAGTTTATAAGTCATAAATTATGTGTTATGTGGGTTTGTGGTGGTCCCCTAAGTTCCGTCACGTGCACGTTGACCAAGTTAAAAGCTCTTCTCGCTTGCTCGTTAGTGGCATGGAGCTCTTTTATGGACTCCCCTAAGTTTACGGTTACACAAGACCCTTATGGGAATTGTGTAGTACGTTCTATTTTTGGATCCAACCGAACCATTCTGATGTGTTTAAATGCTCATGTTATGTTAGCAAGTTTGATGCATTCATGTTTTATGACTTGTGGAGTTTGGCTTAAAGCCTAAGAAACATGTGTTCTATAAACTCAATGAAAGTTTTCCCCCCGACCTTCCTCCTTCGTTCTCCTGTCGCTGTTATTCGCCGCTTCTGTAATCGTCGTCATCTTCTTCGTCCAACTGCCGCGTCATAGCCGTCCGTTGCCGCCTTCTTCTCCGATCGTCAAGCTACGCATTTGGTGAAGATATGCTAACCACGTAGAGCCCTTCCTTTGTTATTCTGCCGAAATAAATATATATATTTCATTATTGTTTGTTTGATGTTTTACACAATTTATGTGGCCATGTTTGTGTATGGGATTTGGAAGCTACTATGGTTTATTGAATACAACATTGTGATATTGTATGATTGAATTTGATTGAATACAACATTGTGATACCATGGAGCTCTAATATGATACTGTATAATGCTCTTGTAGGGTTTGGTGTTTTAGGTATCATTGCCTTGGATCATCAACAGGTTAGTCTCACTGCCTCTTTTCATTTGACATTTCTGAATTGCTTGCTAGAAAGTAGTAAAAGCTGACAAATTTTGTGCTTTATAAGCATGCATGTTCAAATTTAAAATGTTCAGGCTGTCGCTAGCTTCTGATGTGTGATCATTCCGTCATTCCATCTTCCAAGTTTATTTTGAGTTCTTTTGATGCATGTGAGCATTTTGCTAGTCTTATGATACATAGGAAAACAATTTAATTGTGTTAAATTTATGATACATTGCAAAACAAGTTCACTTTGCTAGTTTCTTTGTAAATGATGCAAGAAATTTTAATGGGGCTGCAACATGATTGATTTATGAGATATTGACACAATACATAGTTATATATAAAAAGTTAAAATAAAGAGAGAGGAGACCTAATATATCTTTTTTCATGCAAGATTCTAATTAGTATTTTGAAATCAACTTAAAATAAGTAGTAAATTAATTATACTCTTTTAATGTCTTAATTATAAACCATTTAAGAGTTTTTATAGTCTTTATGTAAAAAAATGTAAAGAGAAGACTCCGTACATTAATGAACTTCCTCCACCTCTTATAAACTGAGAAATCTTATGCAATAAATACGTTGTATTTGTGTTTGTTTTTTAGGAGTTTTAGTCTTCTTTCTTATTTTTTAATATGAAACTAACAAAATTTCCTACATCCTTTAATTAAATTAATTTATTATTAACTAAATTTAATAATGAGCAAATCAATTATTATTATAACAAGACATTAAGAAGCTATGACCAAAAATAGGTAGAGGAAAAAGCCAGTCATTGAAATAAGTAGAGAGTTATAGCTTCTATCTTGTGGGAGTTGTGTATACGCTATTTAGAATAAGGAAGTTCTTCAAACATATGTTGATATCTTAATTTGTAAAGAATCACAATAGCATATAATTGGATTACTTTTGGAACTTCTTCTATTACCTATACTTTACCCTATCTTCTTTTCTTCTTAATTGTGATAATTTAAAAGAGCTGTAACATCACAATCATGTATATGTGCAATTATTCTTGTTAGGTAGGCATATGGATCATCAGCATCATCATATTTGCTTAACAACAATGATAGTTGTTAAGTAGTCGTTAATTCCAATGTACATGCTAATATATCTCCTCTTGCTTTGTCACTTTGCATATGAATCATGTTAATTGAAATAGTATTAACTTTAAAATGATAAAGTTAATTAAGTTAACTTTATCATTATGCACAACATCCTCATCTAAGCCCAATTCCTCAACATTACCTATTATAGTTGAAACTTCTAGAGCCATAATTAAAACGATAATCTTATATGTAAGATACAGTTTAATTATCCCAAGTATTTTAAAATATTAATTAACCTAATGCTACTTTCTTTAAATTTAATTAACCTTAAAGATTTATTTAATGTAATAGGAACTATCTTCAGTCCTAAATATTAGAGTTCCTCACTAATTCTTGTGCGCAGGAATTTCCTAAATAATATAGTTGACTTCTAGAAATCCTAACAACTAAGACCTAAATAATCTTATTCTTGAGGTACTTAAACATTTAGACAGGGTTATGTTCGTATATAAATGAATGAAATTGATTAAATTGAGTTATTGTTGATTAGATTTGAGAATATATTGATCTATTAACTATAAATGAGTGTGTATGGGTTAGAAATTGGTATACTTGATTTTTGAATTGGATTATTATACATTTTGCTGGTTTTAATGCATGTGGACTCAATTGAGAATAGACATATAGTTTGGAGATTAAAATTGAGTTGTGGTTGTTGGTGGATATAGAAGTGTATTTTAATTGCAGGAATGACTCTTTTTTCAAAAGGAAGATGTTCATTTTATAGGAAAAATTCTGCCAAAATTTCAATATGCACCTCGTATAACTCAAAAACTTGGTTGCAGGAAATATTTAATTCCGATTTTTAAAATAAGTATTCATATTTTTATGAATACTTATATTTGGCCCCAGTACATATTTAATATAGGAGTTTTAACATTAATTATCTTATAACATATATGATTATCTTCTAACATGAACGATACTAACTATGGATTTACTGTTTTAAATTAACAGTTGTCTATAAATGAGTTTCCGATATAGATCTTGGATGTGTAGACGATTAACCGCTGATGGTTTCATTAATCCTGAATTTATCGTGGGAGTTGAAGCTTTTATTGATTATGTATGTTCTCAACTTGCATATATGGATGGGCCAAAGATCAGATGTCCATGTAAAAAGTACAAACACAAATGTTTCCTTACTATTGATGAAGTTAATGGGCATTTGCTGAGAAAAGGGTTTGTCCCCAATTATTTTGAGTGGACACGACATAAGGAACCTGGCATTTGTAGCACCTTAAGGGGTAATCAAGCAGAATCGTCTGTCAACCTAATGAGTATGAAGGGGGGATTGGATTTAAACCAAATTATGTAGATGAAACTACAAATCCGTACATGCAAATAGTTTATGATGGGGCCGGTTATACCTTTGAGAAAAATAGGAAAAATCTTAAAGAAGAACCTAACTCACAAGCAAAACAATTTTTTGACATACTACAGTCAACTAATCGAGAATTGTGGCCAAATTGTGATATAATGACCCAATTGTCTTCAATTGCTAGAATATTGAACATAAAGTCTGAAGGGCATATTTCAGACAGTAGTTTTGATAAAATTCTTGAATGGTATAATGAATCATTGCCTACTGATCATACAATGGTTGATAGTTTTAAAATATGAAGAAACTTATTAGGAGTCTTGGTTTACCTATTGAAAAGATTAATTGTTGCAAATTGGGATGTATATTGCATTGGGGAGATGATGTGGACCTAGAAGAGTGCAAATTTTGTGGTCAATCAAGGTTTAAGCCTAGAAAGCGCTCAATGAAACAAAAATTAGTACTATGTAAGTAGATGTATTATTTCCCGCTAACTCCAAGACTTTAAAGACTTTATGTTTCTAATGTTACTATATCTCACATGAGACGGCATGCTAAACACGAGCAGGAAGACGGAGTAGATGGCTTAGATGAGACAGGAGATAGAGCGGTTAAAGGGAAGGAAGAGCACATTAGGATTGTTGTACTCATTTGCTTTCAATTATAATGACTTATTATGTACACTGTTATGTTTTTATTATCAATTAAGAAAATTTTAATTTTAGATTTAAAATAAAATTTCTGTTTAAACAAATTAAATATATGAACAAATAAATTTATTATGCACAGATAATTTACAAATGTTGAAATTATGCATTTTTTATAAGATCATCAAATAAAACTTAATGTCCGAATTTTTTTTTCCTAATTTCAATTACCGACGGAAAACAAAAGACTGTCGGTAAAAACATTAATATGTATCGGCAGAAAATGAATTATTTCGGTATATTGTTTATGATATTTACCGATCATCTTCTTATTTCATCGGTAATATTGGAACCGACAACGATTACCTTAACGATGGTTGCAAATGTTCGTCGGTACATTTTAGCGACGGAAGGTCAATAAATGTTCCGTTGTTAAATTTACCTACGGTCGTATTAAAGACGCTTTCGTCTGTCGTTTTATTTTGTCGGTAATGATTATTACCGACGGAATACTCCCGTTTACTAGCGCTAAATTCCGGTGGTAAACCCCCAATTTCTTGTAGTGTTTATGGGCTAATATTCAACACTTTTAAATCTTTTATGCTAGGAGAATGATTGGGAAAATCTCTTGAGATGGTTGAAGATAAACATCTTTCTACGGACAAGACAAGATTTGTCTTAGCTTCTGTTTGAATTGTCCAGTTTATTCAATTAGGTTTGAAAGAAACCAAAGAATTTTTAAAACCATCAAAGCAGACAAACATGTATTGGCTCGGGGATTAGAGAAACATTGGTGGTTTTTCCGATAGTGGAGAAACTGAGTGTGCACTCAAGAAGACAACGGAATCTACAAACTCCTTAATGTTTACAGGTTACTTTGTATTTTCTTACTTTAGTTGACTTTTGTAAATATATTGCCTTACTGCCTTGTAATATAAATTGTTGATGCCTTTTATGACTATGAAATGAATTATTTTTTAATTTAAAAAAAGATGGAAATTTAATATTGAGGAAGTAATTACCTGTTGATAGTTTATTTTAAGAAACAAGTAAGTATTTGGTCTAGTTTTTAAGATTGGTGGATGATTATGAAAAGGGATGGGGGGTTTTGTTAATTTACAATTGGATTGACTAAAGAAGAGGTTTTCTGAAAAATGTACAATAAATTCATATTTTAAATTGCAAATTATAACTTGGTCCAATTTGTCTATGTAAATGAAAATTTATAACTTTTAGTAAATTATTTAAATACTTTAAAAATATTTCACGAAATATAAAATTATAGTTTATAGAAGCAACCAAAAAGATATTGTAAAATGGATAGAATGTTAAGAATTATTTAAATTAGAAATTTGACTTTGCCTATCGATAATATGAGTCAGAATAATTATTTATACTTCAAAATTAATTAAAGAATAAAATATAAATGTTAGATTAAAATTTATTTGTACTTTAATTTGTACATCCTAATGATTTTATCAGAATTTAACCAGTTGTAAGCAACTTCAATTAATTTGATTGAAATATTTCAATTATATAATATTATTGATTTTGAGTTATTGCCTCATAATTAATATTTAAATTATTAATCACAATTCTAAAATTTGTTACGTACATAATTGAAATTTTCTTTTCTATTTCAAGGATGTATATTAATTTTTTTTACAATATTTGGCAACGGAATTAAATTTTGGATTCTAACAAAATTATAATTAGAAGTACAATTTGAATTCTAATTTTCAAATATTTGTTTTATAATTT
>JANSVA010000007.1:26920441-26936049 GCA_025504915.1 Erythroxylum reticulatum | reverse complement strand
TCTTTTCATCAAATATCAACATAATTCATGTAACAAACGTATAACAATTTCACAAATCATTCAAAAGCAATAGATGTAAAACTGATGATGCAATTGAAATCAGTAAACTTATTTGATTTAAAGAAAAATAGTAGTGGCTTATTTACTCTATTATAAACATGTACCCACCTTGATTTCCTTGCTTCTTTTTGTCTTTCTTGATTTCCTTAATTCTTCATCAAGTGAAGAGATCCTTAGCTCAAATGGAAGCTCTTCTCTTCCTTTGCCTTTTTCCCTTCTTGAACAACCTCAAAATCTCCTTTGAAGGCCTAGAAAATTGAAATCCTAGCTTGTTTTCTCTTCTTTCTCTCTCTTTTCTCTTTTTCGTGCTTCTCTCTCTTCTCTCTTTTCTCATCCACGAATTAGCTTCTTATCCCATCCAAGACAACAAATCTTCTCCCCTTTTATACCCTTAACGATTGCACAATGTCCATTTTACCCTTCCTTATATGTCTTATGTTCTTTATCCTTAAGTGCCTTGCCAAAATTACCCTTGAACATACTTATAACCTTAACACTTTAATTCAATCAACCCATATCATATAAGCTTTCTAACATCAACATAATAATTAACTCCACAAACTTTCCTAAAGATCTTATAATTGTTGTAAATCATACTTATTCATCAAGAAAAAAATTTAGGGGCCACCAAAAACTTCTCGAGATCCTCTTAGATTGGTAAAGGCCAACTGAAGAACTTGAGAGATTACTAAAATGCCACTAAAAATAAGCTTGAGAATGAGTTCAGTCGGATCACACCAAGAGTTTTTCCTCAAATGCAGCACCAATGAGCTTAATATGAAATTGGGACTGTAAAAATGATACCGATTTAATTTCTAATTTAAGGAAATATAAATTTTTTGTTATTTTAATTTTAATTTTTAAATTTAAAATTGAAACTATATTTTTAATATATTAAATAAAATTATTTTAAAAAACTATTTATATAAATCTCTTAAAATGTAAACTTAGATAAAATAATTAATTTAAATTTGATTTATTACTTTTAGATTAAATTAAATTGAATTAAATATAATGTACAAGTGATAATAATATTATATACTAAATATTAATATAAAAGGGACCTAAATATCGGGTTTATACAAAAATAATTAATGTAATATAAGTAGAGGTAACAAATTTAAATGTATTTAATTTTTAAAATTTTAATTTAATGACTAATATTTTAAAATTTGTATAAATTTAGTAAAATTTATATTTATATTTATATTTCTATCTCTATCTTTATCTCTATCTCTTTGAGTAATTTGTAATAATTTTTTGATATAATAGTGTTTTAATTCCTTAATTTTTTAGCCGCTAGAGGAAAACGATCCTTATAGTAACGTTTTCAAAATCAAGGGATTGCATTCAATCTGCCAACCCAACAAGCTAATTATCAATGTTTTAATATGGTCAAACAACTAAAACCTTTCAATTCGCTAAAAAAATGGATGATAAGCCATTTATCAAATAAGGCCAATGCAATTATAGAATTATTTGTCATAGTGGAAAATTCTCTATGATAACCTCATTTATAATTTATCAAAATTTATTATTCAAAACACCACTTCATACTAATTGCTATTCATAAAATTATTAAAAAAACAAAAAAGCACATGTTTATACTAAGTTCATGATACATAAACTGATCAAATATCATTTTTGTAAATGTGACCAAAAAATCGTAATAGTATAAAGATTAACAAATTAAATTAAATATTTATATATAGTACACCAACATTTGGTGTTCTTAGAGAAAATTTATGTACATTAATATCTTAACATTTCATCAAGTTTTATTACCACCATACCAAAACTGTATATACTTGGTAGATGTTTAGAAAAAGTTACAGAAAAAGTAAGAAAGTAACATATTACTTGATTTTTCATATTATTGCATTTTCGATTATTTACGTATGTTATCAATAATAAAAGATGTCATTCATTCATACCAAAATTGTGCATTTAATAAAATGACTAACAAAAAGGCAAAAAGATTAAATTGGACCATAACATTTCATTAGAATTTAATTTAAACTTAAATATTTTAAAATGTTAAAAAAAATCTCAACATTTTCAAAATTTTAATTTAAACCTCAATTCTGTATCCAATGTGCATCCTACCTGACAAGTGAGGCAAAAAATAAAAAAAATCTAACTAAGAACACTGCCCAAATGACAACATTTAAGAACTGGCTTAAAAATCCTAATCCTAGACACTTCTTGTCTTTTTTTTCCTCTAACAATCCATAATCCATACTTTTGTCTTTGCAATCCCCATTCTATGCTTATTGTCTTCTTTGTTCCTCTAGCAATCCTTTACTCTTGTCTTTAATAACTATCCTTCACTATTTTGGTATCATCATTTCTTATTCTTCTTTGTTCCTTTGATAATCCCCAATCCTATTACAATTCTTCTCTTACTGACTACTTATCTAATTTTGCTTAAGTCTGTAGATTTATATGTTTCAATTATATATTTTAGAAGAAAAAGTATAGACATAGCTAGATGACTAAAACTTGACTTTATGCTTATTAATTTCGTTTATATTTGTTCTTACATGCATGTGAATATTGTGTAGTTGTGTGCTTGCTTTGTTGATAACTTGATACTTTTGATAATGTGTTTGTCTTAAGAATATGCATAAGTTTGGCTTTATGCTCATTAATATGACAATTTTAACTGGTTTTTGCATTCTCTAAGTATAAATAGTAAAAGTTCATATATACTTCTTGATTTTAAATTAGCATGCTACAAAACATGAATATAGATTGTTTTAGAAGAAAAGTATGAGATGCTGAAATTAATGATTGGGATGTGTTAAGCTTATAAACAAGATTTTAAGTTCATGTTTGAATAAGTCATTGTTGTAACTTTTAGTAGGGTTCTAAAAGAGTAGTTTAGTACAATAGTAGCGTGTATTTCCGCTTAACTTATTTATGTTTCCATGCATTTGTACTCAAAATGTCTCTCTCTCTTTTCTTGGTGTCTCTAAAGAACATATGTGTTTGTTACAACCTTTATATAACTTCTTAAAAGGAAAAGACAAGTTTAGTGATATGATGGTATTATTCTATGTTACAAATGGTTATTTTCTGTTAGTTTATCCTCTTTGAAATAATCATATTATTGATTGAACATATTGATCATTTCATATTTAAGTAAATGTTAGGTTTATATATATATTTCTTGACTTACCTACATATTTCACTACAATTATGTGCTAGATCATAAGTTCTTGATTATGGAACTCTTTTCTTAATAATTTCTTAAATGGAATTCTTGGCAACTATCAGTTCTAATTATAATAATATCAATAAAGTGGTATGCTTATATAAATGAGTGCTTCTTTAAGGACATCATAGATTAATAATAATTCAAGTAAGATTTTAGGATGTCCCAATTAGTCAGTTGGTAATTATGGTTTTTTCTAATGGTATGACAAACAATTTCCTAAGAGAGTTATCTATGTAATTTAAAAGTTAAGGAAAGATATATCCTTATTGAAAAAGGAAGATGAAACAAAGAGAATTATACTTGAAACAAAGGGGCATTTTGTGTAATTAAAATTTATGAGAAATATATTAAGATGTTGACTAGAGAGAAGAAAGATTTGAGATTGATGCTATTTAACATATTTGTAGGATTTATTTTAGTTTTTCATTTCATTGTTTATCTTATATGTAATTGTAAAATTTTAGTATGAATGTAAGATTGTAAGATTCAATATGTTTATGATCATGTTTGCTTTTCATTATCAATTTGAAAAGTATAAATGTATTTATACTTTCTACTATTGAATGAAAAGTTATCCATTATTGTCAATAATTGTTTAAAATTACTCTTGAGAGCAACCAAATTGTTTAAAGGAATGTATTAGACATAGAAGATGTAGTTACAAAAGAAACATGTTCATTTAGTTGGTTTATAAAATATACAATATATAAGATATAGTTACAAAATACACCAAATATAATGAATGAATTCTAGACAAACATCAATTTCATAGTAGAAATAAACTTTTTTATTTAGTTGATGTACAAAATAAAATGATACACTAATTACAAAATACATCAATTGTGTGGCTTGTTAACTTATTATCTGTTAATCCTAATTGTTGCGCTTCTTTTAGCTACCATAGCTTGTAATTGTCTTGAAGTGATGCTAGAATTGCCCTTAAGCTAAGTAGTTTAAATACAATTTGAAAGATGTTATGTAAACCTATCTATATTTCCTTTGAGTTGTATTTATAAAACTAGCAACTTGTGAACTAACATATTAATCAACATGTATAGAAGTTTAATATTGACCATAAGTACAAGTATCTAGGTATATGTTAAACTCATATATACACTTCGTTGACTAGTTAACATTTTCAATGGCTGACCTGTTGCTTTAAATGCGGGTTTGTTGAATAAAATTTGGTAAAGTAAGTATTATATTTCATTTAATCATTATTTTAAAGAAAAATAATATGTTCTTACTTGTGATACTTATATAATTATTGGCCCTTTAGTTGAAGTTCTTTCAAACTACAAAATAATACACAAAACATTAACATTGATAATTAGATAAAAAGACAGCAAACTAGTAGTTATTTATATTGACAAGTTATTCATGAGATCTTGTTATATTATATTTTCTATTGTTGTATTCAAAAGCACCTAATTTTTTACTTTTATGCACTTATCCCTTTTGTGACACCTTGCTTGCACTTGGTACTTTAATTGGTTCATTCTAATCTCTCTTTTTTACCTTTTTTGACCTTCCTGACATCACATTCTTGGATCGTGGATGTATTTCTCATAATCAGTCAATGACCAAAAGATCACTAGTCTAATAGACTGCAAAACTTGATCATTTACTCTTAAAAACATGTTCTTCTTATAACAACCCTTGATAATTGCTTTCATTTTTATTTAAAGTGATTAATAAAAGTAATAAAATTTTTGTATGGGTAGCCATATAGGTCTTGTGCTCTAAAACTACAACAATGGTCTCGTCTTAATCTTACAATATGTTTTTTATCCCCTTTACTGACCTTATATGCTACATTGTCACTCCACATAATCCTCCATTTTATTACCTCCTTATATTTTTAAGCTTCTTGACAACTACATGCGTAATATCTAATTCCTATAGTATATACATATACCCTCCTTTTAACATGTCCTTTTATGATCATTATCCTTATAATTTTTAGCATACTAATCACTGGTCAATTTCTTGTTAGTAGGATCCATCTGTTAAAAGTTTCACTTATGGTATTATCAACGATTGAACATTTTGACTCAAATGATCGATATGACCCTTAGCTTAAGCCTCTTATGGATATTCAAGTAATGCAAAAGCACACCTAGATTTAATTTTGTCTATTTTTTTTAATTACTTATTAAAGTCTTCAACATATATAGATCATACATGTGGCCAAAATTGCTTCCTTGAGTTTTTACCACTCCAATGTCTATGCCAATTATGGTAAATATGTCTGGCATACATTCTATGACATGCATTTGGTAATATGTCTGGCATACATTCTATGACATGCATTTGGTAATATTGTCTCAATAGATTTTATTAATCATTGGATACACAAGTCAAATAATGTAGGCAATAACATATCACATAACAAATAAACAAAAGGATACATTTATATACCTGTTGCATGTCAGATATTGTCATGACTCCATCCCTATGTTCTAACTCCAAATCAGCTAATAAATTAACTCTATGAATCAGTATTTTCAACTTCAAGCAAAAAAAGAGGGGAAAGAAGATTAATATACAAGCCTAGTAGGTTACTCCACTTATTTCCAATTGATTTTAGGATGGAAACTTTCTTAGGCTTATGTGTAGTTTAACTTTCCTCCTTGTGTAGGCCTGTAGACTCATTTCAAATTTAACAGTGTCTCTATCCTTCTTTCATAGGTAGAAAATAATATATAGACTCTAATGTTTCTTGATTCCTTGACAATTGCAGTTCCACTGTTGGACCCCTATGGCTTGGAATGTTTATGAGCATAGTCTAATACTTTCTCCTTCTTTAACATTTTATTTACAATCCTCTATATAGTTGAATTCACAAATATGTTCAACTTTTCCCAACATTCTTCAATCATTTTAGCTGAGATTATGCTAGTCTTTTCTATAATTATGTACCTAAAGTGTCTACTAAAAACATTGTTGATATCATCTTATGCTTGTTTATTATGAAACATGCATTGTTAGACCTATATGTCTTAATTTTGAAATATTTGTGCTTATTATCGTAGGCCACTTATAGTTCCAGTTACATCTTTCAACGTGTCTTACTCTAATCTACTTGGACTCATTTTTTTCATTTAACATTAAACCTTATTTCTATTGAATAATTAATAAAACATCTTTAAACTCTTTAATGTTGTCAAATTCCATACTGAATGTCTATTATGATATACCCGTACCTGGTTCATGTCTAACACTTGTACTAGTTTTTCTGATTGGCTCCTTAAGCTCCTCTCCATTAGTGTATTCATCACTATCAATGAAAATAGTCACTAAAATCAATCTCTATTAATTGTTGGTCATCTAGAATTAACATATGTATTTTATGCTCCTTTAGCTTCATTATCATCTTCAACTTCATCATTCACAACATTCTCATTGGTGCCTAGATCCTCGTCATTACTACACTCTTCTTTGATATTATTTATATTAGCTTCATAATCATGTACATCCTTATTAGAGCCTAAATCCCTATCATTACCTATTATAGCAAAAACTATAAGAGCCATCATTAAAATGTCAAGCTTATGTATAACATGCACCTTAATTATCCTACATATTTTCAAAAGATCAATTAATCTAATACAACTTTCATTAAATTAAATACATTTTCATATGTATTTAAAGCCTAAGTGATGTTGAGTGTAAGCTAACCTGATAACTCAACTCAAAATCATTCTTAAAGTATCTATCATAATATAGTTTCATGCTTCCATATTAAGTTATTATAGCCTTAAAAATGGCAAGTAAATAACGATATACATATTTAAGAATTTTAAATATACAAACAGATATACAAAACTGTTATTACTTAAGTGATTTATACATCTCTCATTTTAACTAAAAATTACCCCAATCATATTTTAAATTCATAAAGTTCCACATAAAACAATAAACAAATAGCCTATAAAATAGCTCATATGTTGCTTATTTAATAACATGCAAGATCACACAAGGAAATCTTGTTTAATGCCAACCCTCCCATCTATTTTATATGTCCAACACCAATTTTTCCCTAACTTTCCTTATCATAAATTGCAAAGAAGATGAAAGATAGTGCATTAAAAAACCCCACTTTTCATTTTTTTAATTCAAACTATTGACAAAATTAAAAAATGCATATAGATCAACCTTTTTATATTCAAATTATTGACAAAGAACCAAACGCAAATATATGTAAAATACATATACCTGTAAAGATTCCTCTACACTAGACAAAAGGGCTACAATGTCTCCTTCACCTAACTTAAAAAAATCAAAATTAATTAAAACAATAACTAACTTATGCTTTGCGTTAACATACACGATCGAGATGGGCTGTGCACCACACCTAACAATAGAGAAGACAAGCACCAAGGATTATCAGAGGAAGAAAGAAGAACATATAAGAAGACAATTGTCAAGGATTTCTAAAGGAACAAAGAAGAAGAAATGAGAAGCAAACGTCAAGAATTGCCAGAGCAACAAAGAAGAACAAAAGAGAAGACAAGCATCAATTATTGCTAGAGAAATAAAGAAGAACAGACGAGAAGATAAGCGTCGAGAATTGCCAAAGGAACAAAGAAGATAAGAAGTGTGGATCAAGGATTATGATATTTAAACTGGACAACAACATTTAGAAAATTCCTTAACATCATCGTCTAGCTCTAAAAACTCCCAAACATTGCCATCTAGGTAGTGCTCTCAACTTGATTTTTTATATTTTTGAACCTCATTTATCAGGTAGGATGCCTATCTAAAAAATGGCCCACAAAAATATAAATGTTAGAGTAAAATATTAAATGGAGAGTTGACAAAAATATTAAATTGGGGTTTAAATTAAATGTTTGGGATCCTTTTGGAACATTTTGTAATGTTTAGAAACGTTATGGTCCAATTTGCTTTTTTGGCAATAGGAAGACAATACTTTTTTTTTTTTTGAAGAAAAAGATGAATTTTATTATGCCACTAAGGCAACAAAAAAAAAAATCAAAAGTACAATAAAATTGCTATATCATGATGTCTCAACTCCTAAAATGGAGGTGTTCAGACAGTTACAATATTAAATTACAAGTTACAGTCTTGTCACTCTCCAACTAGTAATGATTTTATAGCTTCCATATGTTTAGACTTGAATTGAAGATTAGTAAAAATGTTACGGTCCAATTTTATTTTTTTGGCAGTAGCAAGGCTATCCTTTTGTTTTTTTTGGAAGAAGATAATAAATTTTATTATGCCACTAAGGAAACAAAATATAATCAAAAAGTACTAACATAATTGCTACATTATGATGTCTCCACTCCTGAAATGTAGATGTTCAGACAGTTACAAGATTAAAATTACAGGTTGCAATCTTGTCACTCTTCAGTTAGTGATGATTTTGTAGCTTCTATGTGTTATTGAAGTACTTCATATCACCATACTTGTCCCTGAATAACCTGATTTGTTATAAGAGTTTTCTGCGGAAATTCTTTTTTTTTGGTCTCTATATTTTGGAATAATCTTCTGTTTCTTTCATCCCAAACAGTAGCCATAATAAAGGTTAAGATCACACAGAAGCATCACCTTTTAGTTTTGTTGGTAAGCCAAACTGTACTGCACCAATTGACAATCTCATTCCAGCTATTAGGAGCATTATGGATATGACGTAAGATAAATAGTGTGTTCCAACTTTCTTTGGTGAAATCACAAAGAAAGAACAGGTTCTCCTCAGATGTTTTGCATAAGGTACACCAATTGGGAATCTGCAGATATTTAATTATTTTGTCGGTTGTTTGGAGCTTGTTCTTCGTAACCATCCACAACATTGTTGATGCTCGTGGATTATGGTGATTGAATACATTGGCCTATGGGATATGGTCTGATCTGCCTGTCAAGAATCTTCTGCACGTTGTGTTTGTGAACTTTCCTGTGCTAGACTGCTTCCATATAAGTCTATCGTCCTCTTCATCTAGCTGAGTGATTTTTATTTCCTGTTTGATGTGTTCTGGAATGGGAACGCTATCAGAAACCTGTTTGTTGGTGAGTGCATCAACAACTGAATCTGCATCATGTATCGCTGATTTCATAGTTGTAGCAAGACTATACTCGTAAGTTTCTAGAAGTTCCAAAAAATAAGAGCTGTTATTAATTTATATCAAGTTTGTGCATTAAAATTTTGATGATATACAAAAGAAAAGGTTATATCACGCGGTTTTATTGATGTGAAGACAGAATATAGGATAACATACGCATAATTCCGTTGTGAATTGAATCCCAGTAGATTCTTTTCCAAGATATTGTTGCCATAAGTCAGCAGCTAAGTAACTTGAAAACTTCTTAGAAGCCATTATTATACTTCTAATGTTTGACTCTGATCTTAACGAATTTTAGCAGTAAAAGAAGATAACCGCAAATCCGTATGTGATGATGTGTATAAGAACTTCAATTTGATGAAACCACGTTTGTAATATAATGGGGACGGCAGAATAATCAAAATCTGACAAATGGGCAAATTTTGCCACATCAGGAGTCGAAAAACTTGGATGAGTCCTACAAAGTTTTCCAACGACAGCATTGGAACTGTCAGCTAACAACAAAACATAGAACATAGTCAGGAATTGGCTCAAAAGCGGCATCAGCGTAACAACAGGGACTAGAAAAAAACCTAGTCATTTTTCACTGCTCTCCGCCACTTGCGGGTTCACACCAGCTAGATGGATCATTGTCAAACCTGCCTCTGTGCAATCATTATCCTGGTGTTTCTTTCTTCATGTCCTGCCCGTTCCTTCCCTTTTGTTGAAGAAGAACAATCTATACTGAAGAAGGATGAAACTTCCACTGAATTTGGTAATGTATCTGCAAGAGGGTCAGGGCGTTTAGCTGATGAGAATACTAGCTCTTCTGTTGAAGGCCAGGAAAAACCAATGCTACGAAGATCATCTTCGTCAAATCAGAAAATTGTCGGGGCAGTTGTTGCAACAGCTGCAATCACTCTGATCATAGCTGGAATCCTTTTCTTTCTGTACAAGAGATACATTAGAAACCAACAGAAAACGAGAACAGAAATCAGTTTTCAAGGAGAGGGTATTGTGATTACAGAAGGGTCGAGAAAAGTTGGTAAGAAGGTTAAAGGAGTGATTGTTAATGAAGATGGTCAAGATGTTCTCTATATCACAGATTCAGACGGAGGAAGACTCAAAACTGCTTTCACAAAGTTGAAATCTAAGCATGGAAATGAAGAAGCAAAAAAACCTGGCAATGAGAAAAAGGGAAAAGGAGTGGGTATGGAAGTAGCTAGACACGGAAAAGGTAAGGCTAGAAAGCAGAAGAATGTTGCAGGTATATTTCCGCATGATGCTAGTCCTCAGTCACCATCAGTACAGCTAATGTGGTCACCATATCGTTCCCCTCCGCGGGAGCATCTGCCACAACCGGTGTTGCCACCACCGCCACCGCCACCTCCTCCTCCCCCACTACCATTAGGACCATCAAATATATTGAAAGAGTCATTAACACTGCCGTCTCCTCCTCAGCCACCACCACCACCTCCACCATCAATGGTTAAGAAGAAAGAATTTGCATCACAACTTTCACCAAAAAGCTCAACTGCGACGGTGTCAGCATTAAAGCCTCCGCTGGCACCTAAAGGGAAAGCACCAAATAGCAAAGGCAGGGCATTGACTTCAGCAGAGGAGAGCACCAACGACATTACCATAGTCCCCACAAAGCTGAAGCCTTTGCACTGGGATAAAATTATGGCTAGTAATGCTGAACATTCTGTAGTCTGGGAAATAATCAACCAGGGCTCTCTCAGGTTTGATTTTCTGCTTGGAAGTTTAATTTAATTTGTCAGATATTGTGGTATTCTTGTCACCTCTGATAGGACGAGTAGATATGCAATAATGTGGTTTTTATTCATTGTATGTGCAGATTTGATGACGAGGAAGCCATGGAAGCCTTGTTTAGATACACAACTGCAACTTTCAATCCTCTTCAAAAAGATGTAACCTCATCAAAGGCCAGTAGTCCTTACCCTGCACCAACTGCAAAGCTTTTCATACTTGAGCCAAGGAGGTCTCAGAACACAGCTATTGTGATAAAATCTTTAGCGAGTTCTCGTAGAGACATTCTTGATGCCCTTGTTGATGGCCATGGATTGATGACTGAGGTTCTTGAAAAGCTTGCCAGAATCTCCCCAACAGAAGATGAAATGGTCAAGATAATCCAATACAATGGTGATCCAGATAAACTTGCAGATGCTGAATCTTTCCTATACTACATACTGAAGAACGTCCCTTCAGCATTCATTAGAGTAAATGCTATGCTCTTCAGATCAAACTATGATTCAGAAATTCATCAATTCAAAGAGTCGTTGGAAGCATTTCAACTGGGTTGCCAGGAGCTTAGAACTCGTGGGCTATTCTTAAAGCTTCTTGAGGCCATTCTCAAGGCTGGCAATAGAATGAATGCCGGAACATCCAGAGGTAATGCACAAGGTTTTGATCTTACTGCTCTTAGAAAACTTTCTGACATTAAAAGCACCGATGGAAAGATTACTCTACTCCACTTCGTTGTTGAACAAGTAGCTCGGTCCGAAGGTAGACGCCTTGCTCTGAATCCAAACCAAGTTCCTGATAATTTAGGAAGTCAAAGACCAGTTAACACCAATCTGAACTTAGAGTCAATGACAACCGAAGAAAGAAAGAAAGAGTACTTGCTGCTTGGATTGCCTATTTTGGAGAGATTGAAGATTGATTTTGCCAATGTAAAGAAAGCGGCAAGCATAGAATATGACAGTTTCACCAGCACATTCTCCTCTCTATCGACCCGTCTTGAAGAAATTCAGATGCTCATCTCCCCCTGCGCCAAGGATGAAGAGGCAGGTCAGTTTTTGGCTGAAATGAACGGATTTTTACAGAAGTGTGGTGGTGAACTCAAGTTGATGAAAGAAGAGCATGCAAAGGTTATGGAGTTTGTGAAGAGAACAACAGAATACTATCAAGCAGGACCTCCCAAGCACACTGGAGCATCCCCACTTCAACTGTTTATTATTGTTAAAGATTTCCTTGAAATGGTTGACAGAGTCCTGATAGACATCTCCAAGAAGCTGGAAAAGAAGGATTCAGCAACGATTATAGGATCGTCTCCCCAAGCAGTAAGGATTTCAGACAGATTTGCTGACTTCCGTCTACATTTACTGGTAGACAGATCTAGGTCAGCATCTTGTAGTGAGTCAGATGATGATTTTTGAGTAGAGTCAGATCAAATTGACCTTAAAAAATTTGTTAATATTGAGAAATACAATCACATTTAATCTTTGTCAAATGGGTAGTAAGTTTACTGGGTTTTCTGGGGTTTGGTGCTTATTTGTATGTAAGCTTTCCTCGACATTGAAACAGAAAAAATGTAACCTCCACAAACAAATGGAGGATAAAGAAACTACCATGATCAGTGATACTGAGACTTCATTTATGAATTGAATCAAGAATATAATTCTCCATCAAGTTACAAAAAGTGATAAAGAAAAAACATTTCCTTTTTCTGGTGGACAAGGAAGGTTAGGTAGTGATCGGTATCTCGATTTTCACGTAAACAAAGCATGTCAAACAAGCAAAGGAGTTCTACTTCTCATCAAATTACTATGAATGGTACAAATTGGAAACACCTGAATTAATGAGCTTAAACTCAACTAAGTGAACGACGTACGTACTTCACTTGAAGCTGCCATGACTCCTTGCCATTCCGCGCTAAGCATCACTTTGTTACGTATTTAATGAAAACCTAAAATTTCAGAACATTGACTAAGATGTAAAGAAGAAGATCGGACTTGTAACAGAAAAAGAAACAGGAAACAGTTAATTTGTAACTCCCGTTATCTGTTACAGCTGGTTTTTGAAAGAAACTGAAGCTGAGACTTTGAAGTTATAAATTGGTAAACTAAACAAATAGCGTAGAAATTTGTAGTCTATTATTTACCGTAAGAGAATAAGTTTATATGCAACTAGACTGAGACAATTAAGAAATAAAAAATCAATCTAAATTGATTGTGTGATTTGTGATGCTTGAATTTGGAGCTAAAAATCTGTTACCATGTGGTAAATGTGTTGAGTTTCATCACTCCTTCTCAAGTTAAAGCGTGAATATTATGAACATCTGACTTGTCGAGTATTAGATGGAATGCTTCTTTACTAAGGGGTTTAGTAAATATGTCCTCCAGTTGATTTGTTGAAGATATGTATTTGGTTTGAAGAATACCAAATTATATGTTTTCTCAGACAAGATGACAATCCAATTCAATGTGCTTTGTTCGCTCATAAAACACTGGATAGCTGAAATGTGAAGTGTAACTTGGTTATCATAGTATAAGGTTAATGGCTGGAGATGATGAATACCAAGGTCTTGTAACTGATACAACAACCATTGTAATTCATAAGAGGTCAAGGTCATTGCTCGGTATTCCGCTTTAGCTGAAGACCAAGAAGTAGCGGTTTGTTTCTTTATTTTCCATGATATTGGTGACTTCCCCAGGTAAACACAATAACTAGTGGCGGATCTCTTCGTCATTGAACAACTTGCCAAATCAGAATCGCAATAGGTAATCAAATGTAAAGGGATGGAAGGAGAGTAATATGCCTCATCCAGGAGTGCCTTTCAATTACCATAGATCCCAATGAGGTTTCCTTGGTTGGTGCAAGAACTGAGATATGCACCATAAACTTTAAATACACCAAAAACTCTCAGATGATAATATGTGAGATCTTTACTAATTCACGCTCTCTTAGTAATCTCAAAATCTAATGGAATGGAGGGAGCTAGATTAATCAAGGAGATTGTAGTTCGAACTACTTCACCCCAAATTGTGTTTGGCAATATAAATATTCTAAGCATACAATGAACCTTCTCTATAATTGTTCTGTTCATCCTCTCAGCAACATTGTTATGTTGTGGAGTTCTTGGTTATGTCTTTTCATATCTAATGACATGCGATATATAGTAATCTTTAAATACCTTAGAAGTATACTCACCTCGATTATATATTGACAGACATTTTAACTTTCTCTCAACTTCCTTTTCTACCATGACATGAAACTTCTGGAAAGTTTCAAATACTTGACTCTTTGAGTTCAACATGTACACCTAAGTCTTCCTCAAAGCATCATCAATAAATATAGTAGAATATTTGTTACCTCCTAGTGACTCTTTCTTTAGATCTTTTTTTTTTTTTAATGCAAGGTGAATAGTATATTGCATAAAATCATATGTACATAGATCTTTGGGGCATATTCCGATCCACTGTATAATCCAAAACCTACATCAATTACAACTACTTCCCCAATACATCTAAAGAGAAACTATAAATAAAAATACTCCAAGCTCCCCAATACACCCGAAAAGAGGTTATAAACAAAAATACATTAAATTTTTCACTACCTTTGATGCATCAACCAAAACATACATCATATCCTGCAATACATCCAAAAAGAGGCTATAAGCAAAATTACATCAAGATCCCTCGTACAATCGAAGTGTCAAAATGTAATAAGATCAGTGGTGTGCAATCTATATAAGATTCTATACATTATTGTTTTAATTTTGAGAACTACATCTAAGCTCGTCATAGAAGCATACTCTAGCTGTATGGTGTTCCTTGTCTTCCATACCATATATATGGTGCACATGAATGCAAGGATAGCATCTTTGCTTCTAATACGTGCTCTGGTGTAGTCTTTTCGAATCCATTTATTAGCACTAGAGAGTGTGGACATGGTTTGGGTCAATCCTAGCCATGCCCGGATAACATTCCACATTTTACCTGTAATGGCACACTTGAAAAATAAATGATCAACAGTTTTTACTTCAACATTACAGAAACCACATGTTCTATCTATTTTCAGGAATTGTAAACTATCCTTTGTTGGTAATCTATTCCGAAGACTAAGCTATACAATGAAAGAAAATTTCGAAGGTATATATTGCTTCTATATAAAATCCATCCATGGTCTTCTTGTATGTTATGAATTTTCTGTTATGAAGGGTTGCCATTTACACATATCTTCTGGATGTCGTGGACTACTTCCCTTCGGCCTCCCAATTTTTCCACCAATTTATCCCGAATTCATGCCATTTTTTTAACAAAGGTGAGTCATGTTTGTGGGGTTCCTAATCCCATATTGATATGTCCTTCAAATACATTTCATGTATACACCTTACCCATAATGAATTTGCTTTAGCATGAATGTTTTATAGTACTTTGGATAACAATGCCGAGTTCTATTGCTTGCAATTTTTGAAGTCCAGACCACCTTCATCTTTTGTAGAGCATATATTATCCTATGCCACT
>JANSVA010000007.1:26884975-26905629 GCA_025504915.1 Erythroxylum reticulatum | reverse complement strand
TATATACATGCACAGTGAGGAAATAGAGCATATCCCCTTTTCATAAATAATCTTCTACACAATCCTCATACACCATCTTATTTCTCTATCTAACTCCAAAAATCATTTCTACATCACCTGATTATTAACAATCCATCAAACACTAAATAACACTATGTCTATATTTTTCATCCCATTATATATATATACATGCACAGTGAGGAAATAGAGTATATCCTCTTTTCATAAATAATCTTCAACACAATCCTCATACACCATCTTATTTATCTATCTAACTCCAAAAATCATTTCTACATCACCTAATCACTAACAATCCATCAAATACTAAATAACACTATGTCTATATTTTCTTCCCATTAATATTGTGTTTATATATATATATGCACGTAAATGCCATGTTCATGCAGATGACAGTAATTCATCAAATTTATTTCATAAATCCATAACTCTAAAGGATTTACCTAATACTTACTTGTTGGAAACTCCAAAATCTTCAATTATCTTAAAAACCTAAACTCCATACAAAAACACGTATTCACTGTGCAAAATGACCAGCTTCTGGTTTTTCTTAGGGCAGAAGAAACAATTAGCTGTGGGGAAGTGGTGTGGGATAATGAAAAGCAAAGTAGTCTCTCGGGAGGTATTTGATAAAAAAAACTTTGTGTATTGGGAGAAAAGTTGAAGAAGGTGACTATAAAGAAGGAAACTTAGGAAAATTGTTTGAAGTACATCTTTCAAATCACGTAGTCTTTTAATTCTCAAAGCACGGCAACTTACTTCTCTAACAAATTATAAAAAGCAACTTAACACTTGTCACTTTCCTAATGTCTAAGCTCTAACCAAGTTCCTTTTAAACTAATTCCTTTAATTCTCATCTTTACAATCCAATTATCTCCAATATCCTTTTGTTTCCTTTTCCTATTTTCCATAACAATCTATAATTTCTAAAAATTATTCCCAAATTCACCAAAATTCACAAATACAACAATTCCACTATTCAATAATATTTCCAATAAAAATAAATTTCAAATTTATCGAAAATAACGCAACTCGATCTAATTATACCCGGAATTATCCATGGATGCATGTACAATTATTTTTATATGCAAAATTTCACTATGTATGTGTATGTGTATGACATTTTATGCATGGGCATGAAAAATGCATTTATATTCTCTCATTAATCACTCATATTTACAATTCTAGCCTCCCTGCAAGTAATGGGATGTTACAGACTAGAAACCCTCTTATTATCAATGTTAGGTTCTAGATCAAGGTGAATAATTCATCCACTATAAAATGACATGCTAAACTACCAAGGAAGACTTTCTGGTGACCTACATGTATGGGTTGTACAGTGTTGCTAAAAGGAAGGAATTATGGATGAAGTTGATTAGGCTAGCTACGAATTCTTTGACACCATGGCTGATTATAGGAGATTTCAATTATGTTTGTGCAGCTAATGAAAGGCGGGGGATCTAACCCCCATCTGCATACCTACTGAAAGACTTGCAAGAATTTAGAGTGACCCTTAGATTAGAAGATGCACCTTCTAGTGGTGAGTTCTTTACTTGGCAAAAAAACCAACTTTTGGCAAAACTTGACAGAGTTCTTGTCAACCAAGCATGGGGGACAAGGGGCCTGCATTGTTTGGCTAGATTTTTGCCAATGATGGTGGACTTGGATCACTGTCCAGTGATAGTGGACTTTAGCCAACAGGAATTTCAAGGGAATAAACCCTTTAAATTCTTCAACATGTAGATCAACCACCCCAACTTCCCTGACATAGTGGCCAATATATGGAACCAATAACTTAAAGGAATCGCATAATACATCCTTTGCGCCAAGTTAAAGGCTCTTATGTCCCCTTAAGAACCTTAAATAAAGAAGTTTATGGTCACATTATGAGTAAAGTTCAAATAGTATCGCAAGAGTTCCATAGTGTATACCAAGGTTTCTTAAGCAACCCTGAAGATGATGAATTGAAAATTCAAGTGAATACCAAATAGAAGTATGCAAATTTCTTGCAAGATGCCGAAAGACTTTTCTACCAACAAAAGGCCAAGTGCACACACTTTAGGGAGGTCGATAGGAACACAAGGTATTTTCATACAGTGGCTAGGAAGAGGAGTAGACAAAATGCAATCACCCACCTTATCAAGGAAGATGGATCTGAAACCTCTTCAATGGATGAAGTGATTGAATATGTAGTAAGTTATTACAAGGAATTTCTTGGTTCCTCTCCCCTCGGATATGTGCAGATTCACAGGTGATCAGAAATGGTGAGGTGTTGGATCTTGATATGTAGAATATACTGATTGGCCCAATCACGGATGCTGGGATAAGTAGAGCCATGTTTGGCATTGGTAATGATAAAGCACCGGGGCCAAATGAATACACAACCGTCTTCTTCAAAAAACAATGGGACATGTTTGGACAAAATGTAAGGGAATCCAAGCATGAATTCTTTGGAAATGGTAGACTGCTCAAACAACTTAATCACACAATCATCACCCTTATCTCCAAGAAGAGCTTAACACTAAGGGTGACAGATTTTAGACCAATTACCTATCTGAATGAGGTGTATAAGGTGATCATAAAGATTTAGATGGAGCGTATGACTATGGTTGTGGGGAAATACTAGACTTGGCTCAATCAGCTTTTGTGCCGAGAAGGAGTATACATGACAATATATTTTTAGCACAAGAGCTTGTCAGGAGTTATAATAGGAAACGCATATCCCCAGGATGTGTAATAAAAATTGATATTACAAAAGCCTATGACACAGTTTCGTGGGAATTTTTGGAAGAGATGATGATAGGGTTGGGTTTCCCAGTTAAGTTTGTCAATTAGGTTATGGAATGTGTTACAACAACCTCATTTTCGATCTCGATTAATGGTACACTACATGATCTATTCTAGGGTAAAAGAGGATTAAGGCCAAGAGACCCTATGTCACCCACTCTATTCCTCCTCTTCTTGGAATATCTTTCAAGAGTCTTCAAAATGAGAATGGCTAGCTCACACTTCAACTTCCACCCGAAGTGTAAGAAATTAGGTATCACTCATTTAGCCTTTGCTGATGATCTTATGTTACTCTCTAAAAGAGACTCCACCTCAATCTGAGTACTAGCGGATAGGTTGAGGGAACTTCGAGAGGTAGTAGGGTTGAAGGTTAATCCCTCAAAATCCAACATCTAACTTGGTGGTGTGTGGGGGTAGGAGAGAGAAGACATCTTGCAAATGGTTGAGTTCCTTTTGGGAGAATTCCCAGTCTATTATTTAGGGGTTTCGTTGGCTTCTATGAAGGTATCGATTGCTCAATTCTCATATTTGCTTGAATCTGTGGAAACCTACATTAATGTATGGAATGGTAAGACCCTGTCTTATACAAGGAGAATTGAATTAGTGAATTCAGTTATTTAAGGTGTATTGGCATTTTGGCTTCAAGCATTCCCTGTTCCTGCAGTTATCTTAGAGAAGATAACCTCTATTTATAGACTCTTCCTATATGGAGGCATTTTAGGGTGTCTTAAGACAACATTTGTGCACCAAAAGAGGAGGGTGGCTTGGGACTTAAAAATTGCAAAGTTTGGAATGCTGCATTACTGGCTAAAGTGTTATGGAATATACATGCAGAAGCGAATTCTCTGTGGGTGGGATGGGTCCATGAAATTTATTTGAGGGGGCTCCCAATATGGGATTGGGTGCACCATAACTGGGAATCTCCCGTTCTAAAGTGGCTGGCATTGATTCGAGATACCCTGGTGGATAAAGTGGGAGGGCGCAGTGAGGTGGTCCTCAGATTGCAGAACCTTTTTGTGGATGGAGTGCTATCATCACACAAGGTTTATAAGGTGATGCGACTCAAACATGTTAGACAGCCCTGGATGTCCTTTATTTGGAAAAAAATATATCCAGCTAAAATACTCTTTCATTGCCTGGCTTAGTCTAAGGAATCGGCTGCCCATAAAAGACAATTTGTTATTCTTGGAATTAGACCGAATTTGCAAGTTGTGTGACACTAAACCAGAATCTGTTGACCACCTATTTTTTAAATGTTCTTTTATAGGTTATATTTGGAATGCAATCAAAAGCTGTTTGGGTATGACACAAGCCATGATCATAGTGTCGAGCACTATTAAATGGATTCGGATTAACCACAGAGGAGCACTACTTAGATGTAAAGTCACAAAGCTTGCCCTCCTTTGCACCATGTACATGATATGGAAGATCTCGAATACAATTCAAATGGATGCGGCCTCCTTTACAAAACCTGATGTAGTTTTAAAGATAAAAATTATAATGTATAAAATCTTGTATAGATTATATCTTACGAACCTAATTCATTTCTGGTGCTTTAGTTGTGCTGTAACTTGATGCTTTACTTTGTACTGCTTCCCTTCAGATGCACTGGGATAGTTCATAGATAACCTCACTTCAGTTGTACTAGGGTAGGGGATACTCTTAACTTGTATGTTTTGGATGTGTTTGAATTTTCAGGTGCATTATTAATTTTAGGATGCATAGTAGGCAACTCATCGGTTGTATTAGGGTATTGGGTATTCCTATCTAGATGTTGTCCTAGTGTTTGAAAGCGCCTACTTTATTTTGTATTGATCCTTTTTATGACGTATAGAGGGTAGCGTATAACTAACCCCTCATCGGTTATACTAGGGTACCAGGTGTGTTTACTATAGGTTTTTAGGATGATACTTTGATCGGGGTATGCCACAATGATCTATGTACATATGATTTTATGCAATTCAATATTTACATTTTATCCAAAAAAAATAGAATCAGAAGGATTAAGCAGTTGTGTGTTCTTAATTAGGAGAAGGGATTTAATAACCAATAACTTTAATCCTTTCTCACTCATATTTCCCACTCATTGATGTAACAAATTTGGAGAAGTTTCCTCTTTGGCTGTGTATACTTCTCCACCACTATATACCTTTAAGTGTGTCTTATATAATGAGCAACATAACTCTCCTCGAGCAATAATCATTGCTCTTTTGGACAATTTCCCTTTCTATCCATAAAATTTTGTTGAAATCTCTCCTGATCCAAGACATTAGTCGATAATAGATTTAGCCTTAGATCAGGAATTTGTCATATATCTCTCAAGGTCAGTAAGCATCCAACACTTGTTTAAACTCAAATATCACCTATGTTGACAATCTTGGTGAAACCTTGATTCTCATCTTTACGGTCTCAAAGTCTCCACTCTTATAGTTTAAGAAATACTCTACCTTGGAAACACAATGATAAGAAACTCCCTTGTTAATCAGCCACTCAGAACCTAAATTATTGACATGGAATCATTCACTTATTGCATAAACTAAGGACATCTCATCATCTATGTTTGAAGTTGTTGCAATTGTATTCTTACCATCTCCATTATTATAATGATCTTGCTTTTTCTTATCCCTTTTTCACTTATAACAGAACCTCTTAATGTGTCCTGACTTATTGCAATAATGGCATGTCTTTAAGTATTTTTCACCTCTAGAATTTGATCGATCCTTAGACTTATAACACCTTTTGTGACCATACTTTTATTCCTTCCCTTAGTTTTTTTCACAAGAGCTTACACGTTGTTAACTCCTATCTCCTTTCTTTCAATTTTTTTCATTGAACATATTCTCTTTGATTAGATCCAAAGAGAGCATACCTTTATGAGCTGAGTTGCCAATCGTCATTACCAGCGTCTCCCAGCTATCTAGTAATGAACTCAACAAGAATAAGGCTTGAAACTCGTCATTAAGAATGGTCTTCATTATAATCATCTTGTTGATTATATCTTGGAAATCACTTAGATGCTTTAATATAGTTTTCTAGCTTTCAGCTCCAAGTTCACAAGCCTTTTAATCAGAGAGACCTTGTTATGGGCAATCTTCCTTTCAAAGAATCCTTCTAGCTTTTTCCAAAACATAAAAGGATTTGTCTTTTGAGACACATAGTTGAATATGCTAATATCAATCCATTGTCTAATCGTGCCCAGAGTTTTTCACGTCATCTTTCCTATTGTCTATCTTACATCTTTTTAGATTTTCAAAAAATATCATCCTTCATACCTTTGTCTACATCAATAGGATCAAAGAGATCCTTGCAATACAAAAAGTCCTCCATCATAGACCTCTAAATAAAGTATTTTGATGATGTCAACATGAACATAAAGTTGTTTCCACCTTCCATCATGATGGATCTGATACCATTTATTGGGAGACTATAACACATTTTTCAACAACAAAAATACTTTTCAACTTACACCAACAAATCAATATGAGAATAAAAAATTTAACAATGAAACAAACACCAATATTTACATGGAAAATTCTTCAATGTAGAGGAGAAAACTACGAGCCAAATTGATAAGTAAATCCACTAAACTCATATAAGGATTTAAAAAGATTGATCTTTCACCCCATAATAACAAATTGTCTTACAAAGTTTTAGACAAAGTTGATTTAACAATCAACAAATACTTAAACCAATCCCAAAAACAATAAAAAGGATGAAAATACAACACCACTTGCCCTCTCTCAGTTTTTCATCACTATTGGACATTATGGCCACATTCTCATACAAAACTTACATTTTTTTGTCTCCTTTATATCCTGAAATAGGATTTTTTTTGGCACTATACATAATCACATACATAGATGTGTAAATGACCATGTCTCTTTATCATCGCCTCACTTGTCAATGTTCATAGTCACAGAGAGACACACAGTCATCACATATGGTCGTGTATGTTACAAACGTATGTGTGTACACAAATATGTATGTCTTCACTCTTCGTGTCTTTCTTTACATAGTTGATCCACACAACTGTGTAAGTGAAGACATGGCCATGTTTCACTCTACATGGGCTTGTGTGCTTACACATTAATATGCACAACCTTGTAAGTTAAAGATCCAGGTGTGCAATACCCTATAGGACCATTTCTCCCTAAAATAGATTCATCCATCTTGTCTTCACTTATTCGTCATCTTCATGAAACATAAAGACTTATATGATCACAGAAAGTCTCAAAATAAGATTGGTCACTCAATAGTAAGTGCTACAACTATAAAAAGAGGAGTCATATGGCAAAAGATTTCAAGTTAAAAAAAGAAGGGTGTTAAGAGTAATGTTGTTACTTCCAAAAGTGAATACAAATAGAATGCTAAGGCATTCTTTATTGTAGATGAAGAGTAGTTAGCCTTTACAGCAACATCATTCAATCAGGTCAATTTGAGAGTGATGGGATTATTGACTCAGGCTACCTAAATCTTGTAATTGATGATGAAGAGAAGTTGTAGAACTTATTAGAGCACAAGGGAAGTTGAGTGGTGGTGATGACTAACAAATCAAATTTACTAATAGCTCACATTGGTAATACAATAGTCTTTCCCTAATATAGCGATAATGAGGAGCTACTTTAAAATTTCTATCATGTCCTAGGTATGAAGAAAAATCTTCTCTTGGTAGCACATTTAACATATTTTGACCATTTTGTTCTGTTTGGCCCACAAGATGTGAAGGTATATTAGACCTTAAGACTATACAATGATTAAAGGACAAAGATTGGAGTCAGTTTACGTGATGTCTAAAGAAATTCCATACGTAGATAAGATGAGAAGAAACAAGATAGAAGACTTCTGGCATATTTGGTTAAGTCATGTTAGATATTCCAAGCTAGATGTGATGATAATGAAGTTAACGTTGAAGGGACTTCCACAAGTATGTCAAAGTATACTTGATATGAAGAATGTTCCAGGACCATTTTATGCAGAAGCAATGAAGACTGCAATTTTTATGACTAATAGGTTTCCTCAATAAAAGTTATGTTTTCTCTTACCTTTTGAAAAAATTTAGAACATGGAGCCTAATTTTGGTCATTTTTTAATCTTTTAATATGTATGCTACATATTTGTATCTAATCACTTACATAGCAAGATGCAAAAAAGGTTATTAGGTGTATCTTTGTAGGATAAAATAGTCAAAGGAAAAGGTGGCGATGTTGCGATCTAACAACTAAGAAGTGCTACACATACTGAAATTGGTGGTTGATGAAGCTTCAAGTGCTACACATCCCAAAATTGGTGTTTGATGAAGCTTCCTTATGGTAGTCCTTAAATAATGAAATATTACCAAACTAAGATGTTTTTAAGAGGGTATTGGAAACTTCTCAAATCCAGTTACGTTCAAATGAAATTGAGGTTGTAGACGATAATGGAGATGTTCAAGAAAGTGTAAATCAAAATCCTTGACAAATAGATGTGTATTAAAAAACAAGCGAAGAAAATGAGCCAAGAGAAGTAGATACGTCAACTGCACTAAGAAGAACAATAAGAGTCAGAAAGCCAATCTCTAGTATGTCAATATCTTTATAGTATAAAAAGCATAACCAAAAGAACCATTAAAGGAAGCTTCTTAAAATCCTGAGTGGATTTAAGCTATGGAAGAGGAATTTTTTGCATTAGAGTGAAATCAGACTTGGGAGCTTGTACCATAGCCAGGAGATTTGAAGCCTATTTCTTACGAATGGGTATACAAGATAAAATGTCGCACAGATGGATCAATTGAGAGGAAAAAGGCTCGTTTGATAACTCAAGGGTTCTCTCAACAATATGGACTAGACTATGATGAAATGTTTAGTTTAGTTACAAAGCTTACAATTATACGAATCATATTAGCACTTGTAGCTAAAAGTTGGAACTTTTGGTAGACGGATGTAAAGAATGCATTTTTTTCATGGGTGGCTGGATCAAGAGATCTAAATAGATCAGCTAATAGGTTTTTAGAGTTAAGAACATCTTAAGGGTGTGCAAGCTCCAAAAGGCACCCTATGGATTAAAACAAGCACCTAACGCATGGTATGGTAAGATTGTTGAATTTCTTACTCACAATGGTTATTCGGTGGCATCTATAGAGTCTAGTTTGTTCACCAAATCTAAAGAAGAGAAGCTAGATATTGTGCTAGTGTATGTGAATGATCTAATTAGCACAGGAGATTATGAAGAAGAAATTCTCTGAACAAAAGATAATTTGTCAATTTGCTTTCAAATGAAAGAACTTGGACATCTTAAGCATTTTCTTATTCTAAAGATTGATCGTACTCAAGAAGGAAGATATTTCAAAGATTTGTTGAAGAAGTTTGGAATGCTTAAGTGAAGGCCAATCTTGACGTCAATGGAGCCAAACTCCAAAATGTATGCTCATAAAGGGAAAGATTTGGAAATGCTACGATGTATTGGCAGTTAGTAAGATGTTTTATCTACTTAACTTTCATAAGACTAGATATTTCTTTTACAATTGGAGTGATGAGTCACTGCATGTAAAATCCAAATAACCGTCATTTAGAAGCAGTTTAACAAATACTAAAAGATATATTGAGTACGCCTGACTAGGATATTATGTACAAGAAAGGTAAAAATTCCATGATAGTTAGCTATTGTGATGCTGACTATATTGGTGACCATGAAACCCAATTCTCAACTACTGGGCATGTTTTTATTCTTGGTTCTAGAGCAATTTATTGATGTAGCAAAAGACAACCAATTATGTCTCTGTCAACTACAGAAGCTGTTGGATCTTGTTTCCAGAACCCAACTCTTTCTCTGATACCATATGTGTTGGGCACCATTTCTGGAACCCAATTCTTGCAAAATCTTAATCACTGAACTTATTCCAATGAGGTTTTCTTAACCATCATCGAATCCTCTTCTTGTTTTGATACCGTATGAGTTGGATCCCGTTTTTAGAGCCCAACATTCCTTATCATAAGACATGTACTTGTGCATGTTACCATGCAATGTTATTCCCATTTAACCCTCATTAATCATCCTCGGTTCGTCCTCATTTTTTAATACCGAATATCGGGCCCTATCTTTCAAATCTTTCTTATACTGAAGCAAATATTCTATACTCAACATTCATCCAGATATTGAGCATCTTATAGGATGGGTTAAAATTTTATTCCTTCAGATCATTTGATAGCTTTATGACTCTATTTTGTCTAGACATTAGGTTCATCTTATTTGGAGGTCGGATAACGAAGTTATGGCTGAAAGAATAAAAAAAAATTGACCTCAATCATATTGCACCTATCTTAGGACAAAAGGGCATAACTTGCTTTAAAGTTCTCAAATCAAGGTCATTCTAGGAGGGTTTAAAAGAGGACTTCAAGATCTGCAACTTTTATAAAGACCTTGAAGACAAATTCTATCGTCTGAAGAGTCAAAAATGGAGCAGACGATAGCATCAAATGAATAGTGTACAGAAGAAGAAGTTTAGGTCACATAAGTAGAAAGCAAACGAAACAAAAAACAGACGAAGCAGAAAGCAGACGAAATAAGAAGGCAAACAAAGCAAAAGCAGAGGAAGCAGAAAGTAGACGAAATAAGAAGGCAGACAAAGCGAAAAGCAGATAAAGCAGAAAGTAGCCGAAACAAAATGGGCAGACGAAATCAAAGAGCAAATGAAACAAAAGACAGAAGAATCAGAAAGTAGACAAAGCAAAGCAGATGAAACATAGTAGATGAAATAAAGTCTTAAGACGAAGAAAAAAGGGCAGAAGAAGCCAAAGAGCAAATGAAACAAAAGATAGATGAATTAGAAAGCAAACGAAGCAAAGTCAACTTAAGACGAAGCAAGGTCTTAAGACGATGTGGGGTCAACTTAAGACGAAGAAAAGTCTTAAGACGATGCAGAGTCAACTTAAGATGAAGCAAAGTCTTAAAACAATGCAACTCTTAAGACGAAGTGACTTTACATACGATACAACTCTATAGACGATGCATCCCTATAGATGAATGACGTCATCATAAACGATGTAATGTCATCGCAGACGATGCGTCTTTACAGATGATACAACTCTATAGACGATGATGTCATCACAGACGGTACGTCTTTATAGATGATGCATATTAACAGACGAATGCATCCCTATAGACGAATGACATCATCACAGACGATGTGATATCATCACAAACGATGCGTCCTTACAGACGATACATCTTTATACTCCTCAGTATTTCCCTTTCTAAGGACTATAACCTTCAATCCAGAGGTCCAAAAATATCATATCACATACTGTTGGAAATCTAAAAGAAAGACCTACAGCTTTCTAGAAGACAATTTGCCCTAGTTTATCCCGGAACAATCCAGATTTTCCCTTTAAGTCATAACACAAGTTTTACCCTATAGAAGGCTTATAATTTTGCATCTCGCAAACTTGGAATGTCCTGAGCTTAACCATTCAGTTACCAATTTGACTTCATGAAACTCTCAAAACTTAACTCATTTGTCTCTTCACATCCAACTACATTTGATCAATCATAATTCCTATCTTTCCTTTCCATGAATCTCACTTACGCGTACATGTGTGTATATATATATATCCACAATTTATGCTCAAAACCATCTACTCAAGCTGATAATCATTCATACCCAATTCATATTTCCTTAACAACAGAAGAATGAGGTTTTACAAATCTTTGATGGCATTCCAAACCACATTACAACATCATCTCAAAGTCTCAAATTACAACAATTCTTAAACAAATAAACTGGGTATGCAACTATAACATTGTACATTTCCAAAACTAACTCAAACTACAGATTAAGCAAATTAAGAGAATTTCCCTTAGGCTCTTGATAACTTGATCTCTTAGCTATCACTTGAAGATGGGGTAAAAAGGGGGTAAGCTTGAAAGCTCATGGGTAACAGTTTATAACAAAAACAGATAAGCAAAACTTTTGAAACCATTTTTCTTGTCATGGAAACTTTCATTGAGTTTATACAAAATGAGTTTATTAGGCTTTCAGCCAAAGCTACAAGTCACAAAACATGAATGCATCAAACTTGCTAACATAACATGAGCACATAAGCATATCAGAATGGCTTAGGTGGATCCAGAAACAGAACGTACTACACAATCCCCATAAGAATCTTGTGTAGCCGTGAACTTAGGGGAGTCTATGAAGAAGCTCCATACCACTAGTGTGTAGGTGAGAGAAGCCTTTAACTTGGTCAACGTGCATGTGACTGAACTTAGGGGACCACCACAAACCCACACAATACATAATTCATGGTTGTAAACTTGTTGCCCAAAATGGCACTTCTTGAAAACTTGCTTGTCTTATACTTGAAATATTTCTTGAAAACATGTTTCCATGAACATGCATCTTTTTAGAAATCATTTGCAAAGTCTTTTCATAAATCATCACACAATTCATATAACCAATGTATAACAATTTCACAAATCATTTAAAAGCAAAAGATGCAACACTTATGATGCACTTGAAATTGGTAAATTTCTTTGATTTAAAGAAAACAACAATAGTTATTTACTCTATTATAAACATGTACCCACCTTGATTTCCTTGCTTAGAGACTTGCTCAAAATGCCTATTCTATTTTCAAACAACCTGAGGTATCCAAGATTCTTTCCTACTGTATCTTTAATGTGTACTCCGTGAGATGATCTAACTGAAATAGGCTTTGTTGATCCCCTTGGTTCTTCCCTAAATGAAAAGATCCTTGGCTCAAATGGAAGCTCTTCTCTTCCTCTACCTTTTTCTCTTCGTGGACCACCTCAAAATCTCTCTTGAAATCTAAGAAAATTGAAACCCTAGCTTGTTTTCTCTTCTTTCTCTGTTTCATTCTTTTTCGTACTTCTCTCTCTCTTCTCTTTTTTCTCATCCATGAATTAGCTTCTTCTCCCCAGGACAACAAATCTTCTCCTCTTTTATACCCTTAACAATTTGCACAATGTCCATTTTACCCTTCCTTACATGTCTTATGATCTTTATCCTTAATTGTCTTGCCAAAATTACCCTTGAATATTTTTATAATCTTAACACTTTAATTCAATCAACACATATCACATAAGCTTTCTAACATCAACATAAGAATTAACTCCACAAACTTTCCTAAAGATCTTATAATTGATGTAAATTATACTTATTCATTAAAAAAATTTGGGGCCAACAAAAGCAGAGTACCAAGCAACAACAATATCATCTTAAGAAAACAATTTGCTTATGTAATTATTGAAGGACTTGCATCAGCCAACAGAGTACGATATCCTTTTGTATTATGAAAACTTATCAACAATATAGTTGGCAAAGAATCCAATTTTTCATGCAAGAACTAAGTATGTGGAGGTATAATACCATTTTATCAAAGAGAAAGTTTTGTTAGGAGAAATTTAGTTTGAACATGTCATAATAGAAAACAAAGTTGTAGATTTGATTAACAAAGGCTTGGGTGGTAACAGGTTTGAAAATCTCTACCATTAGCTCGGTATGTTGAAAGGAATAAAAGCTAGTGTTGAGGGGGGAGTATTGAATAAATCAACACCAACTTGTAAGTTACCTTTTGACCGACATATTGTTGTTTATTTGCTATTTAAAATTTGAGTCATTGTCCATTTACTTTTTTTTTTTTACCTAGTCCTTAATTGATCTTAGTCTTTAAGAATTGTGGATCAGTGGATTTGTTGCTTAATATTAGTAAGTCAAGATGGAAACATAGGATACTTACCGTTATGATCTATGCTATGTAAAGGCATTAAGTTGCACTAAATTATATACATCCTTTAAAGCTTTTTCTCTTATATTGTTTGAGTAAACTATTAAGAGTACTTTGCTTATTTTATTTAACGCCAAGCTTTTGTCCTTCGTGAGTTGTTATACTCAAGGACTTCACTGGTTCATTTGAGAACATTAAAGCTTTTATTTTTTATTAAAAGTTTTGTAGCCTTTTCTCGTGAGATTGAGTATTTTGTGTGTCATTTGAGTTCTTCATTCAAGTCTTTCGTTTCTAAGTGTTTTTAAATGTTAAGGAGTATGTTAAAATTTTCTAATGATGAATTGAAATTCTTCATTTAATTTATCAATTTATTAAATAACCTAATTTATAGTTATAATTTACGTGATCAACCAAGTTTTTGTTATAAAAATATATTATGAAATTTTTATTTTTAGTAATTTATTAAATATATTTATTTTATAATAATATATCACAAATAAAAAATATATTTATGCATCTTATTATGATAATATTCATAATATAACTTAAGAATGTTTGAGGAAACCTTATTATTGTACAACAACAATAATAACATTTTACTATAAATCCTATTAAGATGGAAGGTTTGGAAAAGTACAATAATACACAACCTTATCCTTAATTAATAAACATGATGTTTTCGACATATCAAAATAAAAAAGATTTTGAAAAGTGTAAAACTCTATTATTGTATCTATATAAAATTGGACAGCACTAAAACCGTTCTTTTAATTTTCATGACTTTTTGTATTTTCAAACTTTAAGAATCATAAAAAGTAACTTCTTTTAATCTTTTTCAAATTTTAACAAAGGTGAATTAGATTATTTCTAATATATGTATAAAATTTTAGGATAAAATTTTTAAAATTTATTATAATTAAATGAAAATAGCTTACCATATGTAATTTTATAAAATAAAATTATGAAATGATTAATACTTTATTAATAATTTAATATATTGTAAATAATGTATTCATAAATCAATTATTATTTAAAAAATGTTATACCAGATTTAAATTTGTCTTTTTTTTTTTTTTTTGAACTTCTTTCGTACGATAAGTTTTCTCTGAAAAACATTTCCACTCACCCGTAACAAACAAGCTGCTTACCTAACAAGCAGTTCTTGGTCTTTATAAGTCAACTGGTTTAGGCTTAGGTTTATTACATTACACGCAGAAGCATCGTGTAAAGTTCCTCGCAATTTCCAAAACCAGGCAAAAGCAAGTCAAGTCAATAACTTAACATTTAAATAAATAATAATGAAAACACGTTGAAGACTTCATAAGCACCATCCCTGACTCCCCAAGTTCATGCTAATTCACAGCAGTTTGAAGCTTTCTCGTCTTCTTATAATCTCTGAACTTTCCCTTTGAGATTTCAGATTAGCTGAGAAAATGGCTAGTGTCAGGCTTGGAGACAACATAGGAGTTGGGGAAGAGGTGATCAGGAAAGCATGTAAAATAGCCATGAAAACCCACAAGTCCCCAGAGAAACAATATCTTTCCGAAAAACTTCGCAACTCATCTGCAGTGGTTTTCGGCTTCCCTGCTCGGAATTGGCTTGTTAACGAATGGTTCCAAGGAGGTCCCTTTGGAACCACTAAGGTTGACCTTCACCTTGACCTGTTTTCTTCTCTCAAATATATAGGTCTAAATGTGTTCGCTACTGTAAATGATGCCTTTCTACGAAGATTCAAAGCTGTTCTTGACAATCCAAAGTTCAAAAATGAGGTATATAGTTTTATTAATCAGTTCTGCCTAATATGGTTATAGTTTTATTAACCAGTTCTGCTTACTACGGTTATAGGGTGTGTCTGATTTTGTGATCTCCTTCTGTAATTTGTTCTGTTGACTAGATTGAATGTCGTATGTGATCCGGTCAAGAGCTGGTTGAGTTGATCTTTGCATTTGTTTATGTATGTGTACTGCTGAAGTGATGGGACTGTTATAGATTTTCTGGGTCTTGATGCTGTACTGCAGAATCTCAATAAGTCTATCAACAATCTCAGGGAAGAAATTTTTACTAGTTTGAGGAGTGTTAAATTGAAACATCGAACAAGTTAGCAACCCCCTTTTCATAATCATGTCTGTTTCATAAGTTCCACAGAAGCTAAAGACTAATTGTACTGTTTAACATAAGAAAGAGTACTACTCTGTATAAAACAGAGTGATAAGCACTCCGATCAAGTGAATAGCTGTTAACCTGAAGCAGTGTTTTCCGATAATATCAGGTGGAAGCAGTTGTGAGAGATGGGAAGCAAGTTGTGTTTACAGGACATTCTTTGGGAGGGCCTATTGCCATTCTAGCCACCATTTGGTTCTTGGAAGTGTACCAACGATCAGATCCCCCCAGAGCAGAACCTATCTGTTTGACTTTCGGTTCTCCCCTTGTTGGTGATAAAATTATGAACCATGCGTTGATGCGCGAAAACTGGTCCCGCTACTTCATTCATTTTCTTATGAGGTATGACATTGTCCCAAGAATTTCACTTTCTCCTCTTTCGTCTATTCAGCAGCAGCTACAGCAGATTCTCAATTTCTTCAATCCAAAGTCTCATTCCTATAAGCAAGATCCTGTGCAAGAAGCTCCAGTTTTCTATGAAACTGTGATAAGGAATGCATCATCTGTTGCTAGTTACACTGCGGCTAAGATGATGGGAAGTTCAAATTTGACGTTGGAGACTGTATCAAACATCATTGAACTAAGTCCTTATAGACCCTTTGGGACTTACATCTTCTGTGCAGGAAATCAGAAACTTATTATGATAAAGAACTCAGATGCTATTCTGCAGCTTCTTTTCTATTCCTCTCAGTTGAGCTCTTTGGTGGAGCGAGACAGCATCGCCCTTAGAAGCATTAAGGATCATTTGAACTACGTAAATGAGCTTCAGGAGAGCTCAGCAATGCAGACTGTAACCTTATTGGATAATAATCATCTTGAGAAACTTCCATTGTCTTCAGATGGTGTCAACAATGAAATGGTTTGCATAGCCTTAAAAGACTTAGGCTTGGTAAGTTCAGCTCCTTTCATAAGATTTATCAGTTTTAACTCTTTGTTCATCATATGTTCTCTATTTTTATGCAAGTTAATGTTAATCGCTTGAGGTTTTAATTTAGGAAGTATAGAACATTGCATTATAGATGAAAGTTTGATTTTAATAATTGTTGTTCTATGGTTGCAGAGCTCAAGGGCTAGATTGTGTCTTCGCGCAGCTGAGGAGTTGGAGAAGCAGAGGAAAAGGAATCAAGAAGCAATAGTTAAAAAGTGGGACGATATTGAGAGAGAGCTAAAAAAGCTAGAGGCGTACAAAAGCAAATGTGAACTGAACAAGATAGGATATTATGATGCCTTCAAGATATCCAAATATGAGGATGATTTCAAGGCTAATATTGCAAGGCTAGAACTGGCTGGTATCTGGGATGAGATAGTCGAAATGCTGAAAAGATATGAACTCCCTGACAACTTTGAGGCACAGCCGACATGGATTGATCTTGGAACTAGATATCGTCGCATCACTGAGCCATTGGATATCGCAAATTACTATCGACATTTGAAAAATGAAGATACAGGAGCCTACATGAAAAGAGGCAGACCAAAAAGGTATCAATGTACACAAAGGTGGAGGGAATATGCTGAGAAGATGACAAGTGAATCACTGGAATCGTGTTTCTGGGCTGAGGTTGAGGAGCTCTGCCTTGAAACCACAAGGCTAGAAACTAAAGAGAGCATTATGCGTCAAATTAACGAACTTAAGAAGTGGATTGGAAGCCGTGAAATAGGTAAGGATGTTCTCCTGGAGGATTCAACCTTCATGAAGTTGTTGAAACAGCATTCCCTAGCCAACATGGTTCAGAATCTTACAATTCAGTGATTGCAAAACAATTTTGCTCGAGGAGCAAGTTGAGGATGTGTAATAGTATTTGTCTTGTGTGAGCTTCTTCCAGGGACTAGGAAGAGTGCTTGACTATTGAATGTTCCCTTTACTGTTCTACCAATTAATACTGCATGTCATGGACTAGGAATATTGCTGGAATATTGGATGTTCCCTTTACTGTTCTACCAATTAACGATGCATGTCTTCTCAAATTAGATACTTATATTGTTTTTCACAGAAAATAGAGATCTAACAACCATTTCATTTTATGTATGAAGAAGCTTTTCCATGTCCGAAATAAAATCTTTTTGTGTCATATGTACACGTCTATAGTATTAGATATCAAGGTGACTGGTTTTAGTGCAAGTGAGAGTTTGTTAGATAAGTGCTCTAAAGATAATCACCTTTAGCACTTATTGTATAAATCATTTTATGATTAATAAAGACATTTTTCATTATTTTGAGGTTCAAACATTTATAGATTTGATATTGATCTTAAATTGATTTAATAAAGTCCTTAATACAAAACATAGTATGGAAGAATCATGATAAGGTCATGATAATGAGATTTTTATCATGTATAATTACGTTAGTATCTAAACTTTCCCTAGTCATACGATTAATGAGATGGGATATTATTAATCCGGATAGACTAGCCCATGTTATACTCCTTGATTGGATCATACAGTAGATCTCATAAGCTGTAGACATGAGCTGTTTAGAATTAACATGTGGATGCTTATTAAGGGTAGTAAATACATTGGATTGATCTAACATGAGACAATCATATGGATATTCTATTCCAGTGTCAATGATAGTCTCATCATAGCAGTGATGCAAGTATCCTTTGACTTGAGGTGCTCAAGGATATCTCAGATATTAATCCTGTGCTTTGACTCTATTCATCAGTGCCTTTTATGGGTTACTCATAAGGTAATAATTGGGTAAAACTTAAGGTATTTAGAGATTATTGAGTAGCCAATAAAGGATTCATCACTCTTGATAAAAGGAGATGATACCCACGGCCTCTTATCGAGGTCATTATTCAGAAGTCTTTGGCAAGAGTAAATATGTGTCATGAAGAGAGTTTTCAATGATACATAGAGTAATAAGACCCTCAGGACAAGATCTAATATCACTTAGACTAGCTGTGATGTAGCCAGTCTTATGGGAGTTGACACTTTGACCATATTCTAAACCAAGTGGGGCATAGATGGTGAAAGAACGAATTACATGGCAACATTGCGTATCGAAGGATTTGTAGTCAAACTACTGACTTTCCATTCAATTGGGAGTCATGACGTGTTGCTAGATACCACTCTTGAATTACTTGAAGTAAGCGTTAATTCAAGTGGCCAACATAACCGGGAAACTAATGAGTCACACACATAGGAGATCTGAAGGATGAGTAAAATGGTCTTAAATGGTGATTCAAGATATGAGAGAGTGTTTCGGGATTGTATCGCGATGTGATCGTGATAGAAAACATGACATGGAATGGATTAGAACTAAGTGTTGTTGGCTGCCAATTTGGTCATTAACTTCCTAAAACTTCCATTAATGCATGTTATTCAAGGTCATTAACTTCCTATAACTTCAAATAATGCATATTATTCATAGTCACTAACTTCTCATAACTTCCATTAATGTATGTTATTTATAACCATTTAACTTCCCATAACTCTCTATTAGTGATGGGGTTATGGAAGGTCAAATGGTGTAGAAAATATAGATGATTTTCATGCATCTTGTGTAAGACACAAGTGAAAGAAAGATTCTCTCAAGCACACACACTCTTTTTCTCTCTAACTCTCATAAGAGTTCTTATCTTTGCCAGCACAAAGAAAGAATTCTAGTTATCTCCTAATGAGGTTTCATCCTTCTATTTTCGTGTGAACTTTCATTAGAGATGGTCTACGTTGATTGTTGTAGTTTACGACAACCCAACGCAGTGAAGATTAAAGAACGAAGGAGATTGTTAGAAAGGTATGTAAACATCTTACATTTCATATTTTTGTTTCCTATATCTATATGCATGAGTAGATCTGTTTTTTTAGGGTTCTGTTTTATTTTATGCTGCATATATTTGATATATATTATGTGTGAGATGCATGACCGGAACCTTACAGAAGTATCAGAGCCATCTTGTGCCTTGTTAGATGTAGAATACATAACATGTGAAAACCATTTTCATGGTTGTGACAGCTTAAGGTCCTTCAATGTTTTGTTCGAAATTAATTATAGAAAAATATTTTTCACAATTTTCTTTCACCAATCTGCTCATAATACATACATGAATGATTCAATGTGACTGAAAATATTTTTAATGTGATTAAAATATTTAATTTCAATTTTGCAAGAACATGCATGAAATTTGTCTTTCTGCTCGATATGTGATGTCTATTGGCTAAATTGATGAGGTTACACATGATTTTCGTGGAATTTGATTCTGGAAAAATTATGTGAACATGTTTGGATGTTTTATGCCTCTATAATTTTTATAGAATTATTAAAATGTTTTAATAATTTTATCAAACAATCTTTTAGATCTGGATAGTTTTCCAGAAGTTGTAGGATCTGTTTTGTTTGATGTTTTTGTATGTTTATATTTTGGTTCCAGAACCTTAAAAATATGTTTATGTGATAAAAATGTGTTAAGTTGATGTTTGATGCATGCCTAAATGATTGCTCAAAATTTCATTTCCAGACAAAAATTTAGATATCACATTTATCATTTTTAGTGTCGTATTAGTATTTCGGTGATCATAATAATTTTTGGGTAATTTCTAAATTATTTTGATCATCATGAAATGACCTAGAGATGATTGTAATGATGATTTGATGTTCTGAAATTTTATGAAATTATATAAATTAATTTTGAATTAATTTTAGTAGAGCAATAGATTTTCTAGTAAGACTAGAAAAATTAGCGTGTGTGACAAAATTGAAGTTGTTTAATTTTAGACATCAAATAATTATTTTAAGGTGAATTAATTACTGGAATTAGGAATTCATATTAATTAGATTATATTAATTCTAAATGAAATAACATACAATAGTAATTTTAGCCAAGTTAGTAAAAGGAAGATAGTAAATTCAAGTATTGGATTGAGCCTTTCATGTTAGGATCTATAAGATGTCATAACCAAAATGATGTGTTTACATATATGCATTAGAGAATAAATGGTTAGGAGCATGTGTGGGATTGCATGATG
>JANSVA010000007.1:26857181-26869635 GCA_025504915.1 Erythroxylum reticulatum | reverse complement strand
ATTTTAAACTCTTTTGTTTCTTTCATTTGTGTTGAATAATTTTAGAAGTTGCTTTTATTATACATATTGAGACCATCTAAGTTAAATGAGACCTTAGTCAAAACCCTCACTTAGAATATTAAAACTAACATCTTCCTTTAATATGGAGAGAATCAAAGTCCTTTTAAAGTTAGAGTTGTTGGGCCAACCCAAGCGCTTTTTACACGGATATGTTTGAACCACAGAAATAAGATTTCTAGATTAAGGGATCAGTTTTGACTAGAAGCGTTGGTCTATTGGGCAAACCCAAGATCAATGTGGACAGAGGCGAAGTTGGATAGTGTACATTAGATGTACACGTGTCAAGAGTTGATAGCCCAATGCGTGTGCACACATCAACAGTTGATAGCACTAGATTCAATAGTTGCATTGGAGATACAATTGGTATGATCGATACCTACCGGTTGAACTAAGGTGGCTTATTGCACAAACCCAAAGTCATTCTTAGGGATATTAGATATCAACCCACTAGGAGAATTTCTCCATGAGTTCTCTCAAATTTATATTGAGGGTTATGGATTCATGAAAATAGTGGAAGCCATAATACGTGTATTAAAGTCCTTATAGACATGCATTTAAGTACATTCTAATTTTTCTTTCTTTGACAAAAGGTTGATATTCCCGAGTCAACACCATAAGTACTAGTGTGAATTAAGATCATTGATGGAAGCTAACAAATTGACTAGACCAAACTTCCTTGACTGGCTTAGGAACTTAAGAATAGTTCTAAAGTCCGAGAAGCTTAGCTATGTCTTGGAAGAACCACTTTCCGATCCCCTTGTTCTTGATGCTTATGATGATGATCGGAGGGCATATAGGAAGCTTCTCGATGATAGCGAGATGGCTAGTTGTATTATGCTAGCCACTACGTCACCAAAGCTGTAAAAGCAACACGAGGTTATAAATGCTCATATCATAATCTATCATCTTAGGGAGCTCTTTAATGAGCAACCAAAGCTCGAAAGGTTCGTGACTTTGCGATTGCTCTTTTGTTCTAAGATGGTTGAGGAGACATCTCCAGTACAGTACGCACTGAAAATGAATTACTACATCAAACGGTTGACCTCTTTCAGTTTTCTTTTGGATCATAAATTAAGTACTGATTTAATTCTGACGGGTTTAACCGATAGTTACTCACAATTTGTGCTTAACTATTGAATGAACAATATATCCACCACAATTCCCGAGCTAGTCAACATGCTTAAAGCAGTTGAGTCATTTGTCCGTAAAGATAAGGTTGTGATGCTGGTGGACTCTTCTGGTTCAAAGAAAACGAGCCAAAAGAATAAGAAGTCCACAGGTCTTAAGGAAGGTGTCAAGAAAGCAAAGGATAGTACTTCGAAGGGAAATTGCTTCCACTATGGTAAGGATGGCCACTGGAAGAGAAACTATAAGGCCTATCTAGAGTCTTTGAAGCAAAGGAAGGCATCTGATGACTTTTAGACCTCATACATACTGATGTATGTGGTTCGATGTCCATACATGCCAAAGGTAGTTTCGTATACTTCATTACCTTTATTAATGATCATTCTCGATATGGGTATATGTATCTTATGAAATATAAGTCTGAAGCCTTTGAAAGGTTTAAATAATTCATAAATGAAGTTGAGAAACAACTTGGGAGAAGTATTAAATCAGTAAAATCGGATTGAGATGGTGAATACTTAAGCCAAGAATTTTTGGATTATCTCAAGGATACTGGAATATTGTCTTAGTGGTCTCCACATTACACGCCACAACACAGTGGTATGGTTTAGAGGAGAAATTGAACCTTGTTAGACATGGTGAGGTCTGTGATGGGTTTAGCAGATTTACCAAAATCCTTTTACGGGTATGCACTCGAAACTTCTATTTATGTATTAAACAGAGTCTCGTCCAAGTCAGTTGATGATGCTCCATATGAGATATGGACTAACAAGAAACCCTATCTTTCTCATATAAAAGTTTGGGGTTGTCCTGTTTATGTGAAGCAGATTCAGTTAGATAAGTTTGAAGTTAAATCTGACATATGTCTGTTTGTACGATATCTTAAAGAAACTATAGGATACCAGTTCTACCATGTTTCAAAACAAAATGTGTTTGTTTTAAAACATGTTGTCTTTTTAGATAAATAGTTTCTTCTAAGAGAAGACAGTGGGAGTAAAATTAAATTTGTTGGAGTTCAAGATGCTTAAATAGATGCAGATCAACTACCTAGACCCGAGCCTATTATTCATAAAGATTAAACAATAGTTCAATCTTCTGACATGCAAGAAGTTTGTAGGTTAGGTAGGATACGTCATGTTCTCACGAGATACGGATTTCTCATAAGTGAACTTAACGACGTATTGCTCATAGAAGATGATGAGGCTACTACCTATGAAGAGGTTCTGAAGAGTTCAAAATCTGACAAATGTCTTCAAGCTATAAAATCCAAAATAGATTCCATGTTTAAAAACCAAGTATGGACTTTGGTTGACCCACCTGAAGGGATAAAGCCCATAGGGTGCAAGTGAGTTTTCAAGAAGAAAACTGACATGGAGGGTAATGTACTTACCCATTAAGCTAGGCTTGTAGCTAAAGGTTATCGTTAAAAGCAAGGTGTGATTATGATGAAATGTTTAATGCAGTAACTATGCTTAAATCCATTAGGATACTCCTAGCCATTGCCACTCATTATGATTATGAGGTATGAAAAATGGATGTGAAGACGACTTTCCTTAATGGAAACCTAACTGATGATGTTTATATAACACAATCTGATGATTTCATATCCATGAATGGATAAAAGGTATGTAAGCTTCAAAAATCCATTTGTGGATTGAAGCAAGCATCCAGGAGTTGGAATATCTTATTTGATAAGATAATCATAGATTTTGATTTTTCACAAAATCTGAATGAGCCGCGTGTGTATAAGAAGGTTAGTGGGAGTGCAATTGTGTTCCTTATAATGTATGTAGATGACATATTGCTAATAGGAAATGATGTCCCTACTTTGCAATCAGTCAAATTTTGGTTAGCTAAGAACTTCTCTATGAAATACCTTAGAGAAGCAACTTATATTTTAGGGATAAGGATCTATAGAGATAAATCTAAGAGCTTACTTGGTCTTTCTCAGTATACATACATAGACAAGATGTTAAAGAGGTTTAGTATGGAGCAGTCTAAGAGAGGTTATCTTCCCATGGTATATGGGATTACACTCTCTAAATCTATATGTCCAAAGACACAAGATGAGTGGACTCCCATGAGTTTGATTCCTTATGCTTCAGCTATAGGATCAATTATGTATGCTATGTTATATAATAGACCCGATGTATCGTATGCTTTAAGTGTTATGAGCAGACATCAGTTAAACCCTGGTGAATCTTTAAGTACTTGAGAAGAACTAAGAATGTATTCTTGGTATATGAAGAAGGTGATCTTGTGGTAAGTGGGTATATTGATGCCAGTTTCCAATCCGATAGGGATGACTCCAGATCCCAGTCCAGATATGTATTCACACTAAATGGTAGTGTAGTCGGTTAGAAAAGTTCAAAACAAGAGATGACTGCAAATTCGACAACAGAGGTAGAGTAAATTACAACTTCAGAAGCGCAAAGGAAGCGGTTAATCAAGAAGTTCATCATAAAAATTGGTGTGGTTTCGAGCATCGCTGACCCGATGCAGTTATATTGTGACAAAAACGGGGCTATAGTGCAGGTGAAGGAACCGAGGTTCTATCAAAAGTCCAAACATGTACTCAAGCGCTCCTATTTGATTAGAGAAATCATTGATATAAATGATGTTAAGATAGAGAAAGTTCTCACTAATCATAATATAGTCGATCTATTGACTAAGCTTATTTGCCAAAAGAGTTTTGTGTCACATGTACATGCCTATAGTATTAGATATCAAGGTGATTGGCTTTAGTGTAAGTGAGAGTTTGCTAGAGAAGTGCTCCAAAGGCAATTACCTTTAGCACTTATTGTACAAATCATTTTATAATTAATAAAGACATTTTTCATTATTTCGATGGTCATACATTTATGGATTTGATGTTGATTTTAAATGATTTAATGAAGTCCTTGATACAAAATATAGCATGGAAGAAATCATGATAAGATCATGATAATGAGATTCCTATCATTTGTAATTATGTTAATATCTAAACTTTCCCTAGTCATAGGATTAATGAGATGAGATATTATTAATCCAATTATACTAGCACATGTTATACTCCTTGATTGGATTAAGTAGTAGATCTCATAAGCTGTAGACATGACTTTTTTAGAGTTAACATATGGATGCTTACTAAAGGTAGTAAGTACATTGGATTGATCTACTATGAGACAATCATGTGGATATTATATTCCAGTGTCAATGATAGTCTTATCATAGCAATGATGAAAGTATCCTTTGACTTGAGTGCTCAAGGATATCTCAGATATTGATCCTATACTTTGACTCCACTCATCAGTGTCTTTCAGGGGTTACTCATAAGGTGGTGATTAGGTACAACTTGAGGTATTTGGAGGCAATTGAGTATCCAATAAAGGATTCACCACTCCTAATAGAAGGAGATGATACCCCAAGGCCTCTTATTAGGATCATTATTCGGGAGTCTCTGGCCAGAGCAGATATGTGTCATGAAGAGAGTCTTCAATGATACATAAAGTAATGAGATCCTCAAGACAAGATCTAATATTACTTGGACTAGATGTGATATAGTCAGTCTAATGGGAGTTGACACTTTGATCATACTCTGAACTAAGTGGTGTATAGATGGTGAAAGGACAAATTGTATGGCAACATTGCATATAGAAGGGTTCGTAGTCAAACCACTGACTTTCTAGTCAATTGGGGATCATAACGTATTGCTAGATACCGCTCTTGACTTACTTGAATTAAATGTTAATTCAAGTGTTCAATATAATCAGGAACCTAATGAGTCACATATATAGGAGATCCGAATAATGAGTAAAATGGTATTGAATGGTGATTCAATATATGAGAGTGTTTTGGGATTGTATAGCGATATGATCGTGGTAGAAAATGTTGCATGGAATGGATTAGAAACAAGAGTTGTTGGCTACCAATTTGGTCATTAACTTCCCAAACCTTTCATTACTGTATGTTATTCATGGTCATTAACTTCCCATAAGTTCCATTAATGCATGTTATTCATGGTCATTACCTTCCCATAACTTCCACTAATGTATGTTATTCATAACCATTAACTTCCCTTAACTCTCCATTAGTGATGGGGGTTATGGAAGGCCAAATGGTGCAGAAAATAGATATGATTTTCATGCATCTCATGTAAGAAACAAGTAAAAAAAAGGTTCTTTCTAACACACACGCTATTTTTCTCTCTAACTCTTACAAGAGTTCTTGTCTTTGTTACTACAAAGAAAGAATTCTATCCATCTCCTAATAAGGTTTCATCCTTCTATCTTTGTGTGGACTTTCATTAGAGATAGTTTACGTTAATCATTCTAGTTTACGACAAACTAACATAAAGAAGATTAAAGAACGAAGGGGATCATCGGAAAGGTATGTAAACATCTTGCATTTCATTTTTTTTTTCTGTATCTATATGCATGAGTAGATCTTTTTTTTAAGGTTCCGTTTTATTTTCCGTTGCATATATTTGATATATATATTATATATGAGATGCATGATTGGAACCTTACACCTACCCATAGGCTAGGCCCAATCCTAGACCAACTCGAGACTTAACTATTCCAAACAAAACGGCATCGTTTGCTTAGAAGAATTAGGCCTCGGATAGGCCTAGGCCTTGGCAAGCTAGAACCATACTCATTTAAAAAAATACATTGCTTTACACTTTTAATTTTAAAAAAACTATTTCAAAAAAAATTGACGAGGCTAGCCTATGGGCCTACCCATTGTCATCCCTAATCCCAAACTAGTGCTGCCTAATTCACTCTAGGTTATTGATCGTTTAATAGAAAGAGTTTACAGCTTTTTAAAATAAACTAACTTGATTTTCTAGTTTACTTGATTCCGTCTTGTTTCCCTTATTGGCATCTTGGTGCTTGGTTTAGAATGAGATCAACCACCCTGTTACTATGGAAAGGCCAAATCCACATATTATTTTCTATAAAACTGCTCGCTTTAGTGTTGGAATTTACCAATCGTCTCAAACCAAAAACAGTGTTACTACCATCCCCAATTTCATGGAACATCTGGCTTTGCATCCACTGTCTTGTGTTTAGGATTTCATTGAGGATAAACTTTATTTCTTATAGATCATTTTTTCTTATGGAGATTTCAGAGGTAGTTAAGACAACCATTAGAACACAAATAAGGGAGACTTTTCACTATCAACATCTCAATAATTCAGACTGTATACAAGTTGAATGAAAAATCACCTTAAATGGTCTCAACTTGTTTTCAACATAGTAAAACTGAAAGGGAAGATTAACCATCTCATAGTTAAATGGTTGCAACTAGAGGATCTTTAGTGAAATATGGGAAGAAGAAGAAGATTTCATGATTATAGCATGGTTATGAAACTCTGTAACACCAGAGATCAATATTACATATATGTTCTTGACTATTATCAAGGATATTTGAGATCCAACCCAATAGACGTATCCTAAGGCTAGAGATGTAGCCCAAATCTACTACGTTGGATAAAGACTATGGCTAAAAAATAAAGGAGTATAATGGTTGTCAAATATGTGAATCAGTTGAAATCCTTATGGTAAGAACTTGACCAATAAAAGGTTTTAAAAACTAAATGTCTCAAAGATGCAAGTATTTTAAAAGACTTTATTAAGCAAGACAGAGTCTATGGTTACTTTGTTAAACTTAATCTAAAATTTAAACAAGTCAAAATCCAAATTCTTAGAAAGCATGAAGTTTCATACTTTAATGAGGTTATGGCCTTAGTTCGCAAAGAACAAAGTAGAAGAAACCTGATGCTTGAACCATAAAACACGGATAACTCTACTCTAACAGCTATATTAATCAACCACTAACAACTTTAACCTATATTAACTGACCACTAACATATATAGGTCTACCAATACCCCTAAAAACATGATTTTAACAACTTCATATCCTCAATCTCAATTTGTTTCATAGAATTATGATTTAAAAACTTCCCAAAATGTTCCCTAAATAGTGTTTGAAAGACCAATAGTTTTTTCTCTTAAAAACAAAAACTTTAATACCTCTTAATAAATGAAAAGACTTATAAAATGAATTGATTTGAAATGTTTGTGCATGTTTAGCCTTTAAGATTACCAAACTTATAAAGTGAGATCACAAATGATAGTAAAATACAAAATGTCATTAATGTTCCTTATTCTTCTTTTTTGCATGACCTAATCTTTGCTTTATAAGTTGTAGACTTCATCTCTTCTTTTATCGACTTCACGAAGTGTCTTCTTAATTTCTACATGGTTTCATATTATCATTATAAAGCTTCTCTTAAAGATACCAAATTCATTAGTAGGATTTATGTTTTTTATTATTAAATATTAATTATAACCTCACTTGGTTTAAAAAGGGTCTCTAGAATAACTTTTGCCAACTTTTGGATTAGGGATTTAGAAGATACTAACTATATCACCCACTCATCACACTTTTTTCACATATTTACCATGTCTAAGCAATAGAAAATTAGCTAGCTAATGGTTCATTAACCATCTTAGCAGGCATAAGGGATGCAAAGATCAATCCATTAATAATCTTAAATTTTTTTATATAAATTATCTACAAATATGATCTCTATCACTAACTCACTTGAGCTTTGAAATGTTATATGATTTTTATTGTAATTATTGTGTATTTCAAGGCAAGGATTTAGAGAATATGATTAGACATGGTAGAGTATATGATTACTTCTATTACGTTGAATTGAAACAATTAAGCACAATTAAAGATAGTTTATCTCACTCTTTTTTTCATCTAATAAAGAGAAATTTTGGCTTTGCTATTGTTAACTTAAACATCTATCTTTAGAACCATTAAAATTTTGTTTCCTTTTTATTTAAATGTCTAAATATTGATGATTTTTATTGTGAAATATGTGAAGTTATCAAAAATAAACATGTATCTTTTCCAATTAGTATTCAAATAAGTTTTATCCCTTTTATCTCATTCATAATGATATTTGGTGTTATTTACTCAAGATTAGAATTGTTATATGACTTTTTATCGTAATTATTATTTATTTCAAAGCAAGGATTTTGAGAAGATGATTGGATATGGTAGAGCATATGATGGCCTTTACCACATTAAAAACTGAACCTATCAAGCAATATTAAATACATTTTATGTCAATCTCTGTTTATGTAATAAAGAGAAAATATGGCTTCGTTATTGTCATCTTTTCTAATTAAGAAGCAAAGAAGTTCTATCCCTTTTTATCTCATTCACAATGATATTCGAGGTGTTTTTATTGTTTCTAATATTTTTGAAGTAAAATAGTTTATTTCTTTTATTGATAATTATACTCATGTCATTTAGATATTTTTACTCAAACACAAATTTGTTGTTAGTACTATCCTCCCAAATTTTGATTCCATGATTAAAAATCAATACAAGGTTGATATCAAAAGACTTAGGTCTATTGATATTAAGGAGTATTTCAATTAAATCCTAAATCCATAAAAAAGGGACTATACATAACTCATCTTATATCAGTACCTTACAATAAAATAAAATAGTTAAAAGAAAATAATGGTCACCACTATGAATCATCTTAAACCCAAGCCTTCTTTTCTAAAATGGTGTACCTAAGTTCTTTTGGGAGGAAGCAATACTCATAGGTACTCATCTTATAAACCATTTTCCTTCAAGAGTTTTAGGATTCAAGAGTTCAATAGAAATCCTCTCGATACTCTATCTTGATGTACGAGCTACAAGAAACCTTATTTCTAGGTTATTTAGGTATGTGTCATTTATCCATATTTATAGCCAAAATCATGAAAATTTATATACAGAGAATTTAAATATATATTTATGGGTGATTTTTCAACCCCAAAAAGGTATAAGTGTTACAACCCTTTGTCAAAAAAGTTTTATGTTTCACAAATGTTACTTTTAGTGACATAAGTCTTATTCCATCACTCCTAAGGGAGAATTCAACAATACAAGAAAAGAACAAGGGGGATCTTAGACATTTCTTCTCGCTTGATCTGTCATCTTCCTCTAAAAGAATATTTAAACCTACATTAAAATCAATAAGAAAACACATATTATGCCCCTAAGAATATGCAATTTGGCAAGATATATCCAAGTAAGAAGATTATTATTCCTGTTTATGTAAATCCAAGACTTCAACCCAGATCTTGAGAACGAGATAATAATTTTCTTTTGAAAAAAAAAGAATGAGATAATAATATTTGAACCTTCTTTTCCTAGTGAAATTGAATCTCAATTGAAAAATAATGATTGAAATATTCCTTTTACTATAAGACATGAACTAGAAATTTATCAAATGACCATTATATCCTCTTATTCGTTTCCTTTCTCTTAAAAACTTTTAATCATCTCATTAAGCCTTCCTTGTTAGCTTAAATGCTATTGTTATTCTTAAACTACCATTGGAGGCTTTAATTAATAATAAATAGAAAGAAGATATGAATATGAAAACAAAGGCATTGAAAAAATAAATAAAACTTAATAGTTAGTGCAGTTCCTGATTGGGAAGAAACTTTTAGGTTATAAATGAGTTTACACATTGAAATATAAGGCTGATGGATTAGTTGAAAGATATAAGGAAAATTTGGTAGACAAAGGCTATACCTAAACTTATAAAATTGACTACCTAAAGTGCTGGACCCCGCTTCTGGAGTCCAACATTCGGAGTCACTATACTTAAACAGTACTTGTCCTCAATCACATTGAACCTATTTTAGGACAATTAGCATAACTTTCACTAGAGATATTGAATTAAGATCATTCTTAGACGATTTGAAAGAGGGATTATAGATCTACAACTTTCATAAAGACACTAAAGTAAGATTTTGTCATATAGAGGGTCAAAATTGGATCAGACAATAGGGTTAGATGATACCAAACGAAGGGTCAGATGAAAGTCTTTGGTCTAAGACCTATTTTGGGACAATTGGAATAACTTTCTCTAGAGATATTGGATTAAGGATTTCTTTAGACTATGTTAAAGAGGACTCCTAGATCTACAACTTTCATGAAGACACCAAAGCAAGATTTTGTCATCTAGAGGGTCAAATTTGGACCAGACAATCGCTCTATAGTGAATCAGACGATTCAGTCTACTATGCACCAGACGATTCAGTCTATAGTGCACCAGATGATTCAATGTACAATGCACTAGACGATAGGCACCAGACAATAGGTTTCCTACAAGGTCTTCCCTACATCACCAAAAGTTTTGAATCACTAACTACACTCTCCAGCGCATCTCCACTTATAAAGATCATAACTTTCGACTCAGATGTCCAAAATTATCATACTATATATCGTTGGAAAGCTAGAAAGATAAGCTACATCTTTCTAGAAGATAACTTTGTCTAATTCAACCTAGATTAATCCAGATTTTTCCCTATAGTCAGAACACGAATTTTACCCCTATGAAAGACTTGAAATATGAAATGAACCACTACAAGATAAATATGCACTTATACATTGGAAACTTTTCAATTCTTAATTCATTTCTAAATCAAAATGAAGTTCATATATAGCTTTAATTACATATCAACATTATAATCAAAGGCTTAACACAAAATACAAAATACATTGGATGGTAAATGTTTGATATGCTTATAAAGTTATTCAAAAGTCTAGTCACTAACTTAGTTACAAAAAAATCTCTAACTATCTTGGAGTTTTTCCCGATGCCTTGCAAGGATTGCTAACCTTCTTGTTCTGCACATGAGGAATGGAAAAATATTGGGTTGAGCTACACGGCTCAGTGGCTAACATATTTATAGCCATTGAAAATTGGCCACAATTCCAACATATGTATATTCAACAATTCAAGCATTCTTCAATTTAGCTTAAAACTCATAATATATAACACTCAAATGCATCATATATGACAATTTAAAGATGAAATGCACAACAAATGACTCGAGGGTTCTGTGGAAACAGAATAGAGAAACTGAAGTTTACCCTATGAATAGAATGAGTCCAATTTCAAAACTCATATGCCAGAAGTGGGTAGCTGGGAGAAGGCTCTTGTCAATGTGCACGTGACGAACACAATAGTTCCACTCTTGCCCAAACAAAAGCACTTATTCGTTTTCTCATATACTCATACTTTCATACTTGTTTTTCTTTTCATTTAATACAAAATGTCATGACCTCTTTCGAGGTATAACACAGTCATATTTCATTATGCATTTTCAACGTTTACAAACAAGTCAATTTTAAATAATTCAAATCCAATCAATCCAACATACACACATAAGCAAGAATTTGCCCAATTACATTATAACCATAAATATATTACCCACCTAATTAGCTTGCAAAAATCTAAATCAAGCTTGCCTTTTCCTTGCTCTTGGGTAGGATTCTCTCGGTTTCCTAAAACAACCAAGAATCCATTCAACAATATTCCAATAAAGTTCATAAAATTAAAAAATCACAAAAATTGTCATAAACACAAATTAAGCTCAAACCTAACCTACCCATTGTCCATCTAGGTTAGAAAACCTAAGACCTAGTTTAGAAACCCTAAAATCAATTGGGTCCTCTTAATTCGTCTTCTTCTAACACAAACATTTCATTCTCTACACAAACTCCTTTTTCTCTCTAACTCCTTCATCCTCAACACAACCCATTTGTTTAATAAAGCAAGAAGAAGAAAAGATGGTTAACTTACCTTAACAAGCTTGATTTCTCTTCCTTTCTTCTTTCACCGAAACCTATCTTCTTCTCTCTTATTTTCATTTTTTCACTCTTCTCTCTCTTCAATTCACGTTTTTCTCTTCTTAACAAGCAAGATAGCATATTCTTCTTCCATTTCTAACCTTAATGAATGTGTAAAGTCCATTTTGCCCTTCCTTATAAGCCTTAGGTCTTTTATGCTTAAATGATCTCCCAAAAATGTCCTTGAACATTCTTATTACATTAACACTTGAATTCCACTTACCTATTCAATAAATCCTACTAACTTTGACATAACCATATAACTCCAAAATAATTAATCTACCAAAACCTCAAATTTTATTTTAAATTATGCTTAACTTAAGGAAAAATTTTCGGGGTCCAACAACTCTCCCCCTTAAAGAATTTCATCCTCGAAATTCTTACCTGAGACATTGAAGAGGTGTGGATACTTCTCCCCTATGGCCTTCAAGGGTTTCCACGTGACCTCTTTCGTAGAATGGTTCTTCCACATAACTTTAACCAGCTTTATAGTCTTGTTTCTCAAAACCTTTTCCTTTGAATCTAAAATCTCCACTGGTTGTTCTTCATAAGTCAAATCCTCTCT
>JANSVA010000007.1:26839311-26857081 GCA_025504915.1 Erythroxylum reticulatum | reverse complement strand
CATTTCAATTTTATTTCAATCAACTCATTCACTTTCGAGTATTTTTTTAACTTTCACTAAAGGTTCGGGGTCCAACAGCTCTTCATTCTGTCTTGAGCTGCTCTAATTCTCTATTTCACTAATTTAATCTTATCAACCGTGACTTGTACCAACTCAGGCCCTAAAAGCCTCCTTTCACCTTCCTCTTCCCAACAGATAGGAGTTCTACACCTCCTATCGTACAAAGCTTCATAAGATGCCATTTGAATTCCTGAGTGATAGGAATTATTATAAGCAAATTCGATTAAAGGCAAATGATCATCCCATGAGCCTTTGAAATCCATAAGACAAGCTCTCAACATTGCCTCTAAGGTTCATATTGTCCTCTCCGATTGTCCATCAGCCTGTGGATGAAAAGTTGTACTAAAGTGTAACTTAGTTCCTAAAGCCTCTTGTAAGCTTTTTCAGAATCTGGAGGTGAACTTGGGATCTCTATCCGAGACTATCGAACTTAGAATCCCATGAAGCCTAATTATCTCCTCTATATATTTCTTGGCTAAAGCATTCAAAAAATATGTCTATTTAATTGGCAAGAAATGTGCTGACTTAGTCAGCCTATCAACAATCACCCATATTACATCATGTTTCCTGTTGGTTCTTGGCAATCTCATCAAGAAGTCCATCGTAATCTTTTCCCACTTCCATTCCAGAATAGAAAAAGGTTTAAGCTTGCCTGAAGGTGCCTGGTGTTCATCATTGACTTGTTGACACACTAAGCGTCTCTTAATATACTCGACAACATCCTTCTTCATTCCTTTCCACCAAAAGTGCTCTTTCAAATCTCTATACATTCTTGTGCTACCTGGGTGCATAGCATAAGGCACATTGTGTGCCTCATCAAGAATTTCTTCGTTCAACTCTAACTTATCGGGAATACACAATTTGTTACCTACTACCATCAATCCATCTTCCCTGATCTCTATTTCAGAAGGTTTAACACTTTTAATCTCTTCTCAGAGCCTGCTCAAATACTCATCCTGTTTCTGCAATTCCTTAATCTTCTCATTCAATACTGGCCTCACTCTAAAGTTAGCCAATACATAATTAGACTCGACTTTCCTCAATGTCACATTAGGTTTGGCTAATCCCTTCAACAAAGGAAGATAAACTGTCTCCACATGTGCCATAGTTGATTTTCTACTCAGTGCATCCGTTACTACATTAGCTTTCCCTGGTTGGTAGTCTATCATCAAGTCATAATCCTTTAACAGTTCTAACCATCTTCTTTGTCTCAAATTCAACTCCTTTTGGCTCATCAAATACTTAAGACTCTTACGGTCTGTAAATACCCTAGTAGTGAATTCATAGACATAATGTCTCCATATCTTCAATGCAAAAATTATGACAGCTAGCTCCAAGTCGTATGTAGGATAATTCATCTCATAGGGCTTTAATTTCCTAGAAGCATAAGCAATCACTTTATCACCTTGCATCAACACACTGCCCAATCCCTTCCTTGAGGTATCACTATACACTATATATCCGTCACTACTTGAAGGCAAAGTCAAAACCGGTGCAGTTGTAAGCATGTTCTTTAATTCCTTGAAACTACTCTAGCACTCCTATGTCCATACAAATTTCTAATTCTTCCTTGACAATTTGGAAAGTGGAGCTGTTATCATGGAAAAGCCCTCCTTAAACCTTCTATAATACCTGACTAATCCCAAAAAACTTCTCACTTCAGTTACATTCTTATGTGCTTCCCATTTCATAACCACTTCTATCTTCCTCAGATCTACATGTACTCCTTGTTCTAAAATCACATTTTCGAGAAATGTCACTTCCTTTAGCCAAAATTCACATTTGTCAAATTTGGCATACACTCATTCTTCCTCAGCGTCTCCAAAGAAATTCTTAAATGTTCCTCATGCTCCTTACCACTCTTAGAATAATCCAATATGTCATCAATAAAGACTATGACAAATTAGTCTAAGAAAGGCTTGAAGACTCTATTCATCAAATCTATGAAGGTTACAAGTGCATTCGTCAATCCAAAAGGCATAATTAGAAACTCAAAGTTCCTATACCGTGTTCTTAAAGTAGTCTTTGACACATCAAACTCCTTTATCCTCAACTGGTGGTAACCCGATCTCAAATCTATTTTAGAAAAGACTCTTGCCCTTTGCAATCGATCAAACAAATCATCTATGTGCGAGAGCAGATATCTGTTCTTAATGGTGACATAGTTAAACTTCCTATAATCCACACACATTCGCAATGATCTGTCTTTCTTCATCACAAAAAGGACTGGAGCTCCCCAAGGCGAAGAGCTTGGCCTAATATAACCTTTCTCTAACAAATCTTCCAATTGCTCCTTAAGCTCCTTCAATTCTGTTGGAGCCATTCTATAAGGCGGAATCGAAATTGGTGTTACGTCTGGAAGAAACTCAATGGGAAATTCAGTTTTCCTTGGTGACGGTAGTCCTGATAACTCCTTGAGAAAGACATCCGGAAATTTCATAACCACTAGTATATCTTCTAACTCCTCTCTATCTGCTTTCGTGTCTATCATATAGGCCAAATATACTTCACATCCCTTCCTCATCATCCTCTTTGTTGTCAGAGCCGAAACAATTCGAGGTGGGCTGACTTTTCTGTCTCCCATAAACACCACCTTCATTAAACTCAAACTCTACTATCTTTGATTTGCAATCCAAATTGGCTTTATACCTTTCTAATACATCCATACTCAAAATCACATCTAATCCTCCCATCCTCAATGGCATTAAATCCACCATTAATTGTTCTCCTCCAATATGTATCTCAAAGTCTCTATAAAGTTGTCTAATAATGATACACTGGCCGGTTGCAGTAATCACCATCAAAGGAGTATCCAATAGGCTAAAATCTTTACCATACACAGTTCTACCGATGAAACAAAGGAGTGGGTAGAATCTGGATCAATCAAAACAATTACATCATCATCAAATAATTTAATCATACCAGTCACAACTTTTGGAGCTGTCTCTAAGTCCTTCCGTGTCATTGCAAACACTCTAGCTGGTGCTTGCCCCCTAGGTCATCCTGGAGGATTCACCCTCCTAGCTACATCAGAGCTGCCCACTTCCATTACAGTCTTATGCTCCACTGTCTCAGTTCTCTTTGAAGCTTGCATCTGCGTTCCCTCTCTTCTTGCATACCGTAGACACTCTCTAGCCATGTCCCCCTTCTCTCCACATTTGAAACAAGCTCCAGTCAGCCTGTAGCATTCTCCTCTATGGAACTTGCCGTAATGATCACATTTAGGTACAGAAGACTTATCCTCTTCTCCTCTTCTACTGCCTCCCACCGTTGAGGCTTGATGAGAAACAGTAGAAGTTCTCATAGGTCTAGGCCTACTTGCACCACTACTCCTCTCCTCAGACTACACAGGGAAAGCCCTGGCACTCCTTTCAGGCATAGAAGTACCACCTCCCCTCTTGAACTGTTCTCTTCCCATTCTCTTTTTATTCATGGCACTCTTTATATTCTTAATGTTTTCAGCCCTCAGAACCGTTTCAACCAGCTGTTGAAAATTACAAAAATTTCGCACCACCACTTTCTCTCTGATAGCTAGATACAACCTTGATTCAAACCTACGGCACTTAGCTACCTTACTCATCATCATCTCTGCTGCATACTGGGATAGCTGTGTAAATCGGCGCTCACACTCACTCACCGTCATTTCCTTTTAGGTGAGACTCAAAAATTCTCTCTGCTTCTGCTGAATATACACCTTAGATAGGTACTTCTTCTTATAAGCAGCTAAGAAGTCCTTTCATGCCAGCACTGGCAGTCTCATCTGGCTCCCTAGCACACTCTCCCACCAATGAAGAACATTTCCCTATAGCAAGCTTACAGCATACACAACTTTCTCATCATCCTCAGAATCTATTTGATCCAGTATCCTCTCGGTCTTTCTCAACTAAGTCTCGGCTTCTTCTAGATCCATTGTCTTATAGAAATCAACTGCCTCATACTTCTTAACCTTATTAAACTATTTCCCTTTCTTGATTGGGATCGAAGCAGAAAATTGCAACATCTGGCTCATGGCTTGAGCAAATGCCTGAAACATCCTCGGATCCAATAGAGCAGGCACTTGCTCCTACGGAAGAGGAGACTCCCGCATCTATGATCAAATAGGCTCACTACCTTGCCCTACAGAAGCCTCAGTATTTCTTGGGGCTACAGACTCATCAATACTCTCCTCCCTTAGTGGAGAGTCAAGTGCAATCGATCCTTGCAAAACTCTCATATCCTTCTACGAGGTGGCATCTTACTCCTTCAATTGAAATACTAACGATTAGCTTACACTTCTTTTTAATCCTATTTACTACATGTATGCATGATATGCATGTCACTTAATACAATTCAATCAATTCACAATTCAACAAGTAATCATATAGCATAACAATTTATCCTACTATGCATTCTAAGCTTAGGAAAAACCTAAGCTCTGATACTAAAACAATGCTAGACTCCGCTTCTGGAGCCCATCATTTGGAGTCACTATACTGAAACAGTACTTGTCCTTAATCATATTGAACCTATTTTGGGACAAGTGGCATAATTTTCACTAGAGATATTAGATTAAGGTCATTCTTATACTTTTTGAAAGAGGACTTATAGATCTATAACTTTCATAAAGAACCAAAGTGAGATTTGTCATCTAGAGGGTCAAAATTGGACCAGACAATAGGGTCAAATGAAAGGCTTTGATATAAGACCTATTTTGGGACAATTAGTATAACTTTCTCTAAAGCTATCAGATTAAGTTTTTCTTAAGACTATTTGAAATAGGACTCCTATATCTACAACTTTCATGAAGACATCGAAGTGAGATTTTGTCATTTAGAGGGTCAAAATTGGACCAAACAATAGGTCTACAGTGAATCAAACGATTCAGTCTATAGTACACCAGACGATTGAGTCTACAGTGCACCAGATGATTTGATCTATAGTGCACCAGACGAAAGAGTTCCTACAAGGTTTTCCCTACATCACCAAAAGTTCTGAATCACTAACTACACTCTCCAGAGCATCTCCATTTATAAAGATCATAACTTTCGACTCAAATGTCCAAAAATTTCATACTATATATCGTTGGAAAGCTAGAAAAATAAGCTACATCTTTCTAAAAGATAACTTTGTCTAATTCAGCCTAGATTAATCCAAATTTTTCCCTGAAGTTAGAACATAAATTTTACCCCTATGGAAGACTTGAAATATGAAAGGTACCACTACAAGATAAATATGCACATACACATTGGAAACTTTCAATTATCAATTCATTTCTAAATCAAGATGAAGTTCATATATAGCTTTACTTACATATCAACATTATAATCAAAGGCTTAACACAAAATACAAAATACATTGGATGGTCAATGTTTGATATGCTTATAAAGCTATTCAAAAGTCTAATCACTAACTTGGTTACAAAAAAAATCTCTAACTATGGTTTGTCTCAATGCCTTGCAAGGCTTGCTAACCTTCTTGTTTTGCACCTGAGGAGTGGAAAAATATTAGGTTGAGCTGCACAGCTCAACTCAGTGGCTAACATATTTATAGCCATTGGCAATTGACCATAATTCCAGCATATGTATATATTCAGTAATTCAAGCATTCTTCAATTTAATTTAAAACTCATATCACATAACACTCAGATGCATCATACATGACAATTTAAAGATAAAATGCACAACAAATGGCTCGAGAGTTCCATGGAAATAGAATGAAGAAACCAAAGTTTACCCCATGAACAGAATGAGTCCAATTTCGAAGTTCATATGCCACAAATGGGCAGCCGGGAGAAAGCTATTGTCAACATGCACGTGACGAATAGAATGGTTCCATTCTTGCCCAAACAAAAGCACCTATTTGTTTTCTCATATACTCATACTTACATGCTTTTTCTTCTTTTCATTTAATACATAATGTCATGACCTCTTTCGAGGTATAACGTAGTCATATTTTATCATGCATTTTCAACATTTACAAACAAGTCAATTTTAAACAATTCAAATCCAATCAATCCAACATGCACACATAGGCAAGAATTTTCCCAATTACACTATAACCATAAATATATTACCCACCTAATTAGCTTGCGAAAATCTAAGTCAAGCTTGCCTTTCTACTTGCTATTGGGTAGGATTCTCTTGGTTTCCTAAAACAACCAAGGTTCTGTTTAAAACAACATTCCAATAAAATTCATAAACTTCAAAAAATCATAAAAATTGTCATAAACACAAATTAAGCTCAAACATAACCTACCCATAGTCCATCTAGGTTAGAAAACCTAAGACTTAGTTTAGAAACCCTAAAATCAATTGTGTCCTCTTAATTCATCATCTTCCAACACAAACCTTTCATTCTCTACACAAATCCCTTTTTCTCTCTAACTCCTTCATCCTCAACACAACCCATTTCTTTAATAAAGCAAGAAGAAGAAAAGATGGTTAACTTACCTTAACAAGCTTGATTTCTCTTCTTTTCTTCTTTCACTGAAACATCTCTTCTTCTCTTTTATTTTCATTTTTTTACTCTTCTCTCTCTTCAATTCACGTTTTTCTCTTCTTAACAAGCAAGACAACATATTCTTCCTCCATTTCTACCCTTAATGAGTTTGCAAATTCCATTTTGCCTTTCCTTATAAGCCTTCAGTCTTTTATGCTTAAGTGATCTCCCAAAAATGTCTTTGAACAGTCTTATTACATTAACAATTTAATTCCTCTTACCCATTCAATAAATCCTACTAATTTTGACATAATTATATAACTCTAAAATAATTAATCTATCCAAACCTCAAAATTTATTTTAAATCATGCTTAACTTAAGAAAAAAATTTCGGGGTCCAACAGAAAGACTTTTGCTCTAATTAAAAAGATGAATTATGTGAGCTCTCTTATATTTAGTAGCTAACTATGGTTAGAAATTGCAACATTTAATGTCAAGCATGCATTTTTTATGAACTTGAGGAAGAAATCTACATAATAGTGCTACCAAGTTACATGAATAATTTAGTTGTTCAAACTATTGTAAGTTGAAGTCTTATATAGATTGAAAAATAGACACCACAAGTATAGTTTAGAAGATTTACCAAAGTAATGATAGTTTTGGGGCATTGATAGAGCTCAAGGTGATCATATATTGTTCATCAGGCACTCATCTTTAGGACAGGGGATAACAATATAGAAAAAGGAGTCTCTAAGTCATTATTTGGCTAAGGATTTTTTAGATCAAGGAATTAGGAGGATTGAAATATCTCATTGACATTGAAGTTCACTTTATTACCTTTCAATAAATGTATATTATTAATCTCCTGAGATAAATAAGCAAGATAGCTTGCAAACTAATAGGTACTCAAATATATTTGAGTGTTAAACTTGGAAAGACAAAGGAGGATGTTGTAGTAGATAAGTAAACATATCAATGACTTGTAAGAAGGCTTATTTATTTGTATCACATATGACCAAATATAATATATATAGTGAGTATGATAAGTCATTTCATATATAGCTTGAAACAAGTTATTTGCAAGTAGCGCACCAAGTATTACAAAATTTTAAAAGGACAGTAAGAAAGGTTTTTTTAAAAAAAGAGAGAGAAACTAAAGTATAATACTTAAGCATATACAAATGTTGATTATACAAGATCAATAGTTAGTTGGAGATCAACTTTGGGATATTTCACCTTACTGGGAACCTTGTGAACATGGAACTTAGAGGCAAAATTTTGAAAAACGGATCAAGGTTTGTGTCAACTACTTTGGTTGAAAAGTATCTTAAAAGACTTAGAAATTAAGTGGAATGGTCTAATTACACTCTATTATGAAAATAAATTTGCAATTAGTATAGCTTATAATCATGTACAATATGATTAAATGAAACATATTAAAGTCGACAAAAACTTCTTGAAAAAAATTAAAGAATGGTGATTTGCAAACCTTATATGGTTATAAAGTATTAACTACTTTATAATTTTGTATCTTTTTAGGATTTCTAATTTTGTTATAATATCTCATAATCATGGTATATGATTATCTTATTTAGGATATCACATGATGGTGGAATCTCATTATTTTATTTCCTTTTTAATTATTACATTAATATGCATATAATTAACTCTTATGTACATTTATAAACAAATAATGTAGCAAATATACTCTTAAATCTTAAATTTTGTTAAGAATGAATAGTCCTCTAATAGGTAGAAGAAGAAGAACAAAAACGCTCATTCCTTCACTTACAATAGACCTCATTTTATTCCTAAATGTTTGAAAAGAGAAGCTCTATACTATGGTGGTTAAGTATGAATTCAAGGTTGATGATTCTGTTACAAATGTTAACTCCGTTAAGTGAGATTAGTATTGCTCATGCTTCATTGTTCAACCTATCATTTTGAATGAATGGTGCAGATATCGTGGTGATGGTTAACATTTATGCCACGCATACATTCATTATGGACATATTAGTTACCAAGTTCAGATTGAAGGTCATCAAAAGCATAAACTGATTGAAAATAGTGCATGTAAAAACCATGGATGTTGCTAGAATGGCCTCTAATGTTTCTATCAATGTGAAGGTCTAAAAAGATCAATATGATGGCCACACTATTCAATGAATTTAATGTAATTTTTGGTATATACTTTATTTGATAACATAAAGCAGTGATACAATCCCATATTGCTAGAATTATGTGTGATGAAAAACAAACTCATTATTTTAGATGCAATACTCTTAATGCAAAAGGGAGTAGTGGCAAATCATTTTTCATCTCGATGATGCTAGTAGAAAATTGGTTAAAGCATAGACCTTGTTTTCACGATCAGGGTTCTAGAGGTGCTAGATGTTATTTTACAATTATTAGAATCAGATTGGGATATAATACCAATAGAGAATCTTAAAGAACTACCTATAAGGAGAGAAATTGACCATAATATCAAATTAGAACATGGTGTTGCTCCCTCTAATATGATCCATGGCAAATGTACTTGCTAGAATTGAAGGAATTACAAAAATAGTTTAGCAAAATATTACAAGTAAAGTATGTGCATCCCTCTAAACCTTCTTATGATGCTCTTATCCTTTTTTAAAAGAAACTAGATCACACTTTACAAATGCATGTCAATTATGTGGTGTTAAATAAGGTAACCATAAAACATAAGTTCCCTATTCTATTTACATAGGATTTAATGGATAGATTAAGCAAGAATTCCATCTTCACAAAGTTGGATCTTCATTTAGGGTATTGAAAAGTGAGAATTATGGAAGGTGATGAGCCAAAGACAATATGAACATGCATAACTTAGTATGGTGTTTACAAATTTTAGGTCATGCCTGTCAGCTTGACTAATACTTCTGCCACATTTTTTCTTTAATCTAATGATGATGTGTTAAATGAGTTTATGGTGGTGTAACTTAATGACATTGTGGTACATAGCAATTCTATGGAAGAACATGTAGTTCAATTATAAAAGGTGTTAGAATTAATAGTCAATTGTATATATAGACGGAAATGTGTGAATTTGCAAGGTTGGAAATCAAATTTTTAGAGTACTTAGTGAATAAAAACCAAGTTGAGATGGACCCAAAGAAAGTGCAATCCGTTAATAAGTGGTTAACCTATAACAAGGAGTTGGAATTGTCATTGTTCTTTAGACTTGGGAATTACTGTTGGAAATTCATTTAAAGTCAATTTAGATGTTTTTCAATCAATTAAGTGGATGTCTTTGAGAAGTTGAAGCAGTTTATTGCATCCAAACCTATTTTTGAGAATTTTGAACTTTGAATTACCATTTAAAGTTCACATTGATGGCTCAGAGTAAGCTATTGATGATGTATTGATTCAATAGGGACCTTTAAAAGTAGGAAACAAAATACTACCATATAGAGATACTCTGCCTATGAAAAGGATATAGTTGTTATGGTACACTGTTTACGAGCGTGGCATGTCTAACTAGAACCAAATTTTGAGGTCCAAATTGATAATGTGACGAACACTTTTTTAAAGGTATATAAGAAACTATATATAAGTAAGTAAGATGGTAGGAGCTTTTAATTGAATATGATTTCACTTGTTAGCACAAATCAGGAAAGTGTAACCAGGTGATGAATGCCTTTAGTATGATGGAAATATTGGCTGCCTATTACAACTTGTCAAGAATTAAAGTAGACTTAATGGGCATAATTCAATAAAGCAGTAAGCTTGATGCTAACTATTATCATTTGGTGTAGGAAGTGCATGATTGCGTTAACAATATTGGCTTATTGATGGACTTTTTCATAGCAAAGTTGTTAAACTATTTTTTTCAAAATTTGAAGGACTTTATAAGGAACTTATGCGGGAATCACATTATGTATAGTGGACAACACATCCAAGAAGGAAGCAAACAATGGCATTGTTGTCACATTCCTATATATGACCTTTTAGGGCAGGACAATGAAGTATATTGTAGAACATATTTGGTGTACTAACAAGCTAAAATGGAAAGACAAAAGAAAGTCATATTGTTGCAACTTCAATATCTCTAGACTTCATTGTGCAATTATTAGAGGTTGATGGTAATACCTCAATGTTAGTAGTGGTACATTGCTTCACCAGTTACAATGTGTTTAGTGCTACTATGTAGCTTATTTGATAGAAACATCAACTTAATTATAATAATGACATATGGTGAAACACTTTAGTATTTTAGTAAATAATATAAGTGATCGAGACTCTTAATTTACTAAAAGATTTTGAACTTTATTGTTTAACTTGATAAGAGTTAAGTAAAAGTTCTTTATTGCAGATCATTGATAAATTAATGGATGAACTAAAAGGATGAAATGTTTTGACAGATGATATCTTAAGGCAATATGTTAGTGTTAGCCTATGCAATTGGTTGGAGTTATTGGCAAGTGCAAAATTAAGATACAACTTATAATGATCTTCTTGCATAAAAAATAGCCCCTTTAACTTAATACCAAGCCAACAACTACTCACTTCATTATAAGTTTCAAAACAACAAATATGAGGTAAGTATCTCATTACTTTTATTATTAGAATAAGTAGAAAATGCTAAAAGAAGCAAAAGACAACCTACAAAGAAATAGTGTCATGATGAAAAAGTATGTTAATCAACCCTTGAAGTTTGTTTTTAGAGACAAAGTAATGCTAAATTTCATATTCAAATTTTAAAAGAAAATTAGTGGGAAGACAACACATAAAAGATTAATCTCTAAATATGATGGTTTTTTTTTAATCTTCCAAAAAATCAATAATGTTGCATATTGTTTAACACTACAAGAAAGATTAAAGATCTAGCTTACTTTTCATGTAAGTTTTTTGGACAAGTTTCAAGAGATAAGATGGAACTAGAAAGGAGTAAGTCTAAATGTTCCCTTCTAATGGTGTAAAAGCAATTTGAAGAGGACATAAACAAAATCCTTTGACTATTGAATGTTGGGATAACATTAAAAAAAATGTCAAAAATTTCACATGCAATTAAAAAGAGAGAGAGATTAGAATCTCTTGATAAGGACATTGGTTCCTTTTGATGGGAGAGGTCTATAAGCCTTTTTAATGTATTCAGACTATTTTGACAGAAAGATAATTCCTTACAATTTGTTGGCCAACCAAAATTTTAAGTATAATAATTATATGTTTTAACAAGCAAGTAAGATAAAAGCATTCTAATTTTAAGATGAATTTACACAATGATGATTATGACAATTGATAAGTATGTTAGTTAATGCAAAAAACCCTCCTAACAGGTTAGACCAAACTCTTGTCTAAATTATCTCTATCAAAATAAGACAACACTTTAAACAGTTGGCAACACAAGCAACTTATTAAAGTCCATTTGTACTTTTGATTTTCTATTTTTGTTTTCAAATTTAATTAAAAAAATGTTTGTTTAAGGTTTTTGTTTTGGTTTCTTTCAATTTCAAAGATTATAAATCCATAAAGAGTAGTTTTTATTTTTTTTGCTTATGTTTTGTTTATAATCTGATTTACTATTAACTAAATATATATTAATTATTAATAAAAATCATGAATAATTTTTTTAATAGTATATGTTTAATCAATTAAGATTAATTCTTAATAAAAAAATTTATTTAACTTTTGTAATTAAAAAATAAAATAAATTTAATTATTATTAATAAATTAAATTAAATTTAAAATATTTTCAAAACATATAACTTTCAAATAAAATCTAATTTAATAATTAAATATATTTAAAATAAATTTTAATTTATAAATAAAAAGTTAAATTTTAACAAAATAAAATAATTTATTAATAAAACTTCATTTACTTAAAAATTATCTTTTAAGCTTTATCTACTATATAATTATTGTCGGTAATAATGCCATCAAACAAATTTTATTTTTATTATAAAAATAGAAAGTAAAAACAGAAAACAAAGATTGACAATTGAAAAAAACAAAAGTGAAACTAAACTCCTCTAAGTGTGCAAGAGACTACATTAGATCTCTCATGGATTGTATTTATTTTCTACAGTAGTAAGAAGATCTGCTTACAATATTTATTGCTTCTATTTACATTCAAGATCTTAAAATATTTTAGGTATAGAACGCACATAACCTGCGTCTAACAAAGTGTTTGACAAATTGTGGTTTAAATGTAAGTTTAGAATTTTGTTGCATTTACAATGGGACTTGAGGTGCAGATCTTAGCCTCTAAACTAACCCGTGTGGCAGCGGGGATGCTTAGATGCTCTACTTTCAGAATCTGTTCTTCCAGACTTGCTCTTTAGCCTGTGCAAGAATAAGGAAGAGCCGAAGTAACAGCAGTTCCAAGGATGGGCATCACTTCTACCTCACCTATCATCTCGGAGGGCATACAACAGACAGAAAGTTCAAGGATCAATTGGACCCAAGTCCCTTTAGAAAATCCATTTCTTCCAAAGTTGTGCATAATATTAGCGGATCTTCTATTACCCACTCCTAATCTGATTGGCATCAGTTATGAATTTGTAATTCGTTGTCAAAATACAACTAGAAGTCCAATCAAAGTTGCCTTATAAGCTACAAATTCACCAGAACCCTGCACCATAAAGCAAGCCAAAGAAAGACGAACCTCCAGCTTGCAATATGTCGACGTATAAACAGGTACCTAACATACCAATACATGTATATTATTTCTTGTCTAGTTGTGAAGCATACAAAATGAAAGAACTTAATAGCATAAGTAGCATCTTTGCCATCATAGAAACGACACGATTCTGTGCTACATTAAGACAAAGCTTGCATGTGAGAAATGGAAACTGCCCTGAACATAAAGTGACAAAATCTGAATCTCAGCGAAAGTAATGAAGTAAAGCACCACTTGTAAAGGAGTTAAAATGACCATGATAGAATTTACGTGGCACTGCAACGATAGGTTGAAGTGGCAATACTTGGAAAAGTAAAAAACGAACTTCTCTAGATTTCTGACAACAAAAGGTCCGAAGGAAAGGCATTCCCGTCCGTGTACCACAAAAATATCAAGTTTACAATATAAAGGCCCCTTCTAAGGGTTGAAATATGTAAAGCTAAATAAATCTACAAAACAAGACGAAATAGAAGACTTTGAAACTAATAAATAAAAGTTCGTTCCGTTAGGAACTTGGCCAAAGCAACAGGCAAACCCGGTTGAGATACTTATGACTTGTTGCACCTCTATGAGAGAAGACAGAGAACAAAAATGGCAGTGCACCATGAAAATCTTAGTATTCTATGAGCCAATACGCCCATAGAGATCATGCACAAACTTATGTCAACATTATAGTAAGGGAATCAAGTTAATACAGCGTAATCTAACAAAAACTGCCAAGTCTACAACCAAATGCTGCATTTTAAACCTCGTATACCCCGTCCCTGCACCCTCACTACAACCTAAAGAATGCTTGTAAAATGTGGAAGCCAGAAGTCCTTGACTCCAAAATCATGGAAACTGGAAATTTTTAGGTAGTGCTTATGATGAGAATATAGACATCTAAAATCTCCTTTCCAAATAGTTAATGTAAGAGAACTTTTGAAGAGGAGGGCCAAAGAGATCCCTACAAGTAATCAGAAGCTTCACTAGGAAAAAATAGATGAGAAGAGTATTTTTTAGTTCAAGTATTAGAGACACCATAACCTTTGTTCACAAACCTGAAACATAACGCAGCAAGATTTTCTACTAAATTTAGCCAAAAATCCAAGTCCTAAGGAGGACAGAAGAGGGAACGACAAAGCATCTCGGTCATGACTGATGCTATCACCCATCATCAACTACGACAACTGCTGCATTGTGCCCAGATACAAAGTCGCATGTCTTCTCACTATCTACGATTAGAACCTTTGTCAATGCAAGGAAATGGAAGGTCTGGGAAGGTATCCTTTATTGTTATTAGTTCAGCCCCACTCCTTCAGGCCCTCCCATCAAAACCCATCTTTTCCATACACAGCCACTCTATCACTTGTGATCCAGTAAATCTAAAAATTAGCATCGGAATCCAGTTACATGATACCACGTGGAAGAATTATGAGCTTTAAGGTTATTGCATGTGACATGATTTAGGTTGTAGGAGTTTATAAAACATGAGAAAGATGCCATCTCCAAAATAGCAATTAACATGAGAAGGATAGACTGCAACGTGTGCAGAGTAAAAGAAACAATGGGATATCACATGATATGATGCCAACTTTATGTATTGAATTTCTATACCGCTTTATCTATTCACATACCAACCATTTATGAGTTCTCTACATCATCAGCATATGCGCCATACACATAAGAATCAAACTCATCGAGGGAAAAGCAGATTACTCCTGGTACCAAAAGACATAATCATCTATACCCCACATCTAAAAAGTATACTAAATTGAGAGTCTAACACTAAACAGAACACTCGAGAATCGAGAGACAGAGGAAAACGCCCAACAGTACATAATTCGCCAAAAGACACATGTATGATTCTACGACCTGGTAATCATACTACAAGAACGAGCCAACCTGAAGGTCAGACTACCTCCTCGCCCACTTGCCTCGGCCTCAACAGGGTCATGCTTATATGGTTTCCTGCAGCCTGGACAACGCCCATCTTCCTCAATAATTCTCTTGTGGCAGAAGAGGCAAAGCCGAAACCCGCACAAACAGGGCAAGAAACTTGTGTCAGTGACATCCAAATCCTCATAACATATAGGACATGAAGAAGGCACATTAACAGCAGTGGAACAGACCCAGGGTAGCCCTCCCTGTCCATAGCGCCTCTCTGTTTTAGGGAAGCTTCGCTGCTTGGACAAATTAGGTAAACTCTGCGGACGGAACTCATCATCTGGCCTCCATGCCCTGCTTTTCCCAGGTGCCGGTCGTGGTGGTGGTAACGGGCACTCCTGCTTCACATTCTCACGAGTAAAACCAAAATTACCACAACTGGAAGACTGTAATCGACCAACAGGTTCATGCTGCCCTTCAGAGGACTCTGATTCCATACACGATCCATCATTTGGAATTTCTTGTTTGCTTTCATCGGTGGCAGTTAAAGCATCAGCCATAGCCTCCCAATCCTCCAAGCAATTATCACCATCCTCATCTTCCTCCTCCTCCTCCGTGATGTTTCCTGAGCACCAACCACCACTGCTGCTGCTGCTGCTGCTAGAACCCGTAAAATTGTTGCCAGGACCGGTACCCCCAAGAACACTACTGCCGGTGGGACTATTGGATGGAGAATCCGAATCAAAATCATGATGGAGAGATCCTTTTTCGTTTTCTTCTTCATGGGTCCCTCCTCTTTGTCCTGTCTCCAAATTCTGCAGTGGCTTCTTTCTCTCGCTGTTGCAGGGCGGAGGAGGTGAATTGCGCGCACCATTTGCGTCCTCCTTGCTACCCTTTTCCTTAACTGCACCTGAAACGAAAAAAAGAACAACCCTTCTAGTAAGTCGCATGCAACTTTACGACAATAAAACAAAACCTTCTTCAAAAGACCCAACGCACGTAACCAAGTGTGTAAACGTTAAAACGATCGACATGCGCACCTTGAGAAAGCCATTGTTCACGCCGAGCGTCGAGCTTGCACTGCTTCAATCTCTGAGAACGGTGCGTCTAAAAATCCCCAAAACAAACAAAAGAAAAAGGAAACAGAATCCATAAATAAATTTCAAAAAAATGAAAAACGTAAATATCTATTGAAAACGTTAAATTTTATACGGAAAGAAAAACAAAAGCAAAGGAAAAGAGAAATAAAACTCACCCTTTTCTTCTTTCCAGAATCCTTGGGAGCAGAAGGAATGAAAGCGTTGGAGGTGATCGAATCGGAAACCATGGCTGCGACAATTGGAATCAAATTTCAACAACAGAAAATTGCGAAAACCCTAATTTGTTCAATTAAAATATTTGGGTCGTTGAAGTGGCAAAGAGGGTTTCAAAAGAGGGTAAGCTAAATGTAGAGAGAGAGATAAAATGGATAACGTAAAACTCCACTGCTACGCTCGCCCTTATTTTCAGACGCCAAATATGCACACCCAGTGCCCCATTTATATAGCCAATTTTTTCCCGAAATGCCCTTATCATTCAACTAATTATCCACAAAAGCCTCTTCAACTTCTTTTGTTTTTCGAAAAAACAGCCTGGGGTGAGGTGTCAAGTGTTACAGCTGATACCTTCGACCTCTACAAGGGGCTTCAGTGGAGCGAAACGACGTCGAATATAGCTGGCGAAACGGAGAGAATCAATTGTCGTTTTAGCTTTATTTTTATTTTTCTACATTTAAGGTTGGGATTAATTAGGGTGTTGGGTGGACTTGAGTGGAGTGACAGATGCGATTTTTGAAAATATCAAGAAATGTCTTTTCTCACTTGTTTTTCGTGCGGATTCTATTTATTATCCATTAACATTCGAATTAAATCTAAAATTAACTAATATATTTAGATAAATTAACATCAGCAAATTTTATGTATTTATGTTGTCTGGCATCTACAATTAAAGGTCTCTCAAGTAATTCATGGCACTGCTACTCAATGGTCGGCTCAGGGCCAACTTCATCGATTATTTTTAAATAAATTAAATTAAAAGTGTAAAATAATATTGTTTTATTAAATTTAAATTTGAATTATTTAGACTTAGGTCTGAAACTTAACCCTTTTAAGCAAAACATCGTTATTTTATTTAAAACATTTAAGTTTCAAGCCTAACTCATTGGTCAAACCATTAAAAGCATTTGAATCTAAACCTATGGGCTGCTTATTGTCATTTTTACAAATTAGAAGCGACCTTTCATAATCACTTATGTAACGTTTGGTTGTTGTCTTCATAGGTGAGGATAGATAACAGGAATATAAAAATTCTGTGTACCGTAGTGTTTGCTTACTGTCCTCACCTATTTTTATTCCGTTTTCAGAACATAAGAACAAAAAAAATTTGTTCCTTTTAAGATTGTGGTACAAGATTTCTTATCCCAAAGACAAAAACAAAATACATAAGGAAATGTCAGAAATACCCTTTCTCTACATAAGCAATTTTTTATTCTTAATTATATTACTAAACCTATCATCATCAGCATCAGCATCATCATCATTCTTATTAATTATTGTTATTATTATTATTATAATAAATTTTGAAATAATTATAACTATAATTATTATTATTATTATTATTATTTATTGTTATTATTAATTATTATTATAAAATTTTTAATAATAATAATAATTGCTATTACTGTTATTACTAATTATTGTTATAAATTTTCTTTTATTATTATTTTAATAATAATAATAATAATAA
>JANSVA010000007.1:26808589-26829295 GCA_025504915.1 Erythroxylum reticulatum | reverse complement strand
ACCTTAGACCAACCTTCACTCTAGCACATCTAATCCACTGCACAGGGCACAACCAACAAAAAGAAGAAGTAGGTCTAGTCAATAGCTCAATTGTTTTCGAAATCACTGCTGTTTAACATTACAACCCAATCTTCCTAAACAGAAGTGAGTTCGGGTTGAGACGACTTTCCTTTAACCATAATCAATTAGTACAGCTCAGGAACTTAAATTACATGCCATCATGAGTACATTTAACTGTCACTAACTTATTCTGGATATCAAAGCATGCTTTTCAGATTGCAGATCAAGCGAGTACTTTACTAACTGAGAAAACACATCTCAAATGCATATAAATCATTCTCTGCTTAGAAGTCATTATCAAGTTTTTAATTCAGACAGATGTAATATTACATCACTATGCATGTGAACTTGAAGACAGACAAAGAATCAATCTACGACCAGCAACATCTGCCCAACTACCAGATATCATGGTAAGCGGTTTTAAAGGAAGATGGTGAATAAAACTAATAGTAGTTCAAAAGCAATTTAAGGAAACATTTGCACTTAAACTCAGGCCAATGAGTCAGTTTCCACAATGGTAACAAAGACCATGAGACAAAGAATAGATTAATCCAATACAAACAGACTATTCTTTAAATTGAGATATGTTCGTTGGCCAGGGCATACCTGCAGATATTTTTGTCCAATCAGAAAATAGTGAGCCAAGCAGAATAAGACCACTAAAATCAGTGCAGAAGAAAAGGGCCAGGGAGTTATAAATATGATTCAAGAAATTGAAGAGAAAGTTAACATATCAAGCTTTGATCGGCAATGGGAAAAACGCTACTCACTTCAACAGGAACTGAAAACCGAAACAACCAAGTGAAATCCTTTAAGGATAAAAAGAATCACTTCACCAAAGAACGAGATGAAACAAAACACCCACAAGAAAAATCCTAGCACCAAACACGTTAACATAACAACAAAACCACACTTTAAAACAAACTGAATCCGAAGCAAACAAAAAACCAGTTCCATTATTCACATGCACACACATGGAGAGAGAGAGAGAGAGAGAGAACAACAGGTCAATGAAGAGCCGTTATACCTTAGAATCTAACATCTGTTTAAGCCTAAGAAGCATATGAAGCGCCTCGTCTTTTGCAGCGAAAAGCTCGCGATGATACCGCTGCGCTTTCCGCTCGGACATCATTATTCTCGCCGCCGCCTCCTTCGCCGTGTTCAGGATAATATCGGCGTATGCCTTCTTCAACGCCGTCAATTTCTGTTCCAACCAAAACAAAGACACCAAATCAAACTAAGAGAATATACAGAACGACAGCCGATGGGAACAGAAACACAAAGAAAAATTGGGAATCAACACTCATTTAAGTAAGGACCACCGCAATTTCTACTTCGCCGTCGATAGGAGAGAGAAGCGGGAGTGGTCGCGGTGGCGATGAGATCAAAAGTCAGGGGTAGGGAGATAATTTTACCTCGGAATCGGCCATTGGGGCCGATAACGCAGAGAAGATGTTAGTTAGTTGCTGCTTAGGACCAACCAACGTTGTTAAGTAGACACTGCGAGGTTGTTTTCCCTTTTCTTTTCTTATTATGTGTTTGTTTTTTCGTTTCTCTCCCTCTTCGCACCCGTCTGTCTGTTAGGAACTGAAAAACTCCCCCTCCAGCTATTACAAGACTGCCCTCCGCAGTTCCTCTTAATTACAACGACGCCACGTCAACGCGACAAACACCCGTTCGGTTGTTTTCACTCTCCCTATGGTCGCGCGCCAAGAACAGATTCAGGGACCCACAAAGCTCACTTTGGTGATGACGTGGATGCGTTTACGGGGATCAGAGGAAGCCCTAGCATGTAGTGGCTCGAAGAGCAGTGGCGCTTTGGTAAGCGAGGTGAGGTGGCAGTTTGGGCGATGGCGATGGCGATTGCGGTGGACGACGGATAGAGGATGGTAAGCTACTCTATTCAAGTGTCGGAGACTGAGTAGTACCCAAGTGTGGAAACCGAACCAATGGCATCGGTAAACTCCGTTTACGCTGTTAAGAATCCTGACCTACCTCTCCCAAGTCAAAGTTCAGTTGACTTCAACTATGTATTATTCATCGTAGTACATACGTATAAATCGAATTTAAATAAATGCGAGTAACTTAAGGAAAAACATCGTTACCGCCAAAAATCACTCGGGTCAAGTTGATAACGACCAGGTCGGCCCCGACCTTTCTCCTCATATCCACAGACGACACACGTGTCCTTCCTGGAGCCATTCTGCAGTACTCTCCTCCCACTCTCGGCCTTCAAAGTTCAAACCATTCTTCTCTGCAAGCTTCCGATCTCAAATTTCCCTAGAAAACCCAGTTTCTATTGCAGCTCATGTTATCGAAATCACGAAAATGACCTTATCTCTGTCTCTCATCCCTCATCCCACATTTATCTCCACACCGGTACTCAAGTCCAAACATGGTCGTCACTGCCTCTCATCGCCCAACTTCCTCGTTCACCGACGGCTCATCTCCGTTTCTCTAGAAGGGAGAACCTACCTTGGAGCGGGAAAAGCCCGGGCCAAGCCCAAAGAGCTCGTCCTGGGCAACCCGACTCTGGTCGTCGAGAAAGGTAAGTACAGCTACGACGTGGAAACCCTAATCAACAAGCTGAGTAGCCTCCCGCCACGTGGAAGCATCGCCCGTTGCCTGGACATCTTCAAGAACAGGCTCTCGCTAAACGACTTCGCTTTGGTGTTCAAGGAGTTCGCTCAACGTGGTGATTGGCAGAGGTCTCTCAGGCTCTTCAAGTACATGCAGCGACAGATATGGTGCAAACCCAACGAACATATTTACACAATAATGATCAGTTTGTTAGGCCGGGAAGGCCTTCTCGAGAAATGCTCCGAGATATTCGACGAAATGCCCACACATGGCGTGCCTCGAAGCGTCTTCTCTTACACTGCTCTCATCAACTCGTATGGTCGTCACGGTCACTACCAGGTTTCTCTGGAGCTTCTAGAGAGAATGAAGAAAGAGAAGGTTTTACCGAGTATATTGACTTATAATACCGTGATAAATTCATGTGCCAGAGGTGGTTTAGATTGGGAGGGTTTGTTGGGCTTATTCGCGGAAATGAGGCATGAAGGAATACAACCTGATATAGTAACTTATAACACACTGCTTAGTGCTTGTGCTGGGAGGGGATTAGGGGATGAGTCTGAAATGGTTTTTAGGACTATGAATGAAGGTGGGATATTGCCTGATATTAACACTTATAGTTCTCTTGTTGAGACTTTCGGGAAATTGAATAGGTTAGAGAAAGTCAGTGGGTTACTTAAGGAAATGGAATCGAGTGGAAATTTACCTGAGATTTCTTCGTACAATGTGTTATTAGAGGCATATGCGAAAATGGGGAATATAAAGGATGCAATGGGAGTGTTTAGACAGATGCAGGCAGCTGGGTGTGTGCCAAATGCATCCACGTATAGTATGCTGTTGAATTTGTATGGGAGACATGGGAGGTATGATGATGTTCGAGAACTTTTTTTGGAGATGAAAGTGAGTAACACGGAGCCAGATGCTGCTACCTATAATATTCTTATCCAAGTATTTGGTGAAGGTGGGTACTTTAAGGAGGTGGTGACCTTATTCCATGATATGGTCGAGGAGAATGTCGAGCCAAATATGGGTACTTATGAGGGGTTGATCTTCTCTTGCGGGAAAGGAGGCCTGCACGAAGATGCTAGGAAGATTTTACTTCATATGAGTGAGAATGAGATAGTTCCTAGTTCAAAGGTGTACACAGGCGTTATTGAAGCCTATGGACAGGCTGCATTGTATGAGGAGGCTCTTGTTATGTTGAATACCATGAATGAAATGGGAAGCATGCCTATAGTTGAGACTTACAATTCACTGATTTACATGTTTGCCAGAGGTGGGTTGTACCTGGAATTTGAAGCAATATTGACAATGATGAGTGAGTCTGGGATAACAAGAGACAGAGACTCCTTCAATGGTATGATTGAGGGTTATAGACAAGCGGGCAAGTTTGAAGAAGCTATTAAGGCTTATGTTGAAATGGAGAAGGCAAAATTGAGTCCTGATGAGCGTACCCTTGAAGCTGTTTTAAGTGTCTACTGTATTGCAGGTCTTGTTGAGGAGAGTGAGGAGCAGTTCCAGGAAATTAGAGCCTTGGGAATATTGCCAAGTGTCATGTGCTACTGTATGATGCTGGCTGTGTATGCAAAAAGTAACAGGTCTGTGCTGATCGGGTTTTGTGTTGATCATTATGAACTTTTCTTTTTCGCGATTATCCCTATGTTTATGTGATAAGCAGTTAAAGAGATCTATTAGCTAACATTGTCTGTCCTTTATGAGCTTTTTGTGATGCAAACTGATGACAACTTGCTATTATTTAGTAGTCAGTGTGTTTCACTCATCTGCTTCTGATATTCAATTTTCATTTAGTTAGGACTTAATTTAAGTGCATCAACTTCTTTACAATATGTTCTGCTCTATTGTTGCTTAATATATTTGTGATGTATACTTTCAAGAATATGATTCAAATCATTGGTGTTCTAAGTTGTACAACATCAAGTAGATCTTTAAAATTGTTTTCTAATATCACAATGATTGGGATTCTGCTCTATCTTTAGATTTTCAGTTTTGCCTCACTTGGGGCTTTTTTGTCAAAATCTAGGTTTCCATGTTTGTTATGCTTGTCCTAACTGATATAGGACAAACCTATGGAAAAAATAGAATTCCCGAGTAGGGAGAAGAGGAAGAAAAGAATAAGAGAGAAGAGAGAAGAATTGGGAGGAAAGGTTTCAGTATTAATTACTCAATTGGTAAAATTGATTTAATTATGAAGCTTACCCTTCTTTTTACAGGACTAAAATTTCTAAAAACAACTGGGATATCACCAAAACAGAAACTTGTTCGGTGCCATTTATTAGAGGCATGAATTTTCTGTACTATATATGTTTGTGACATGATGATGTGTGAAATAAAAGGAACCAGGTGAAAGTTATGTGATCATTATCACCTATATATGTGCATGTACTGGGATTTATGGTTTAGTGGTTTCTTAATTAGAGGTGCTTGTGCCTAGAAGCATCTATTTGAGAAATTTTGGCATTAGAGTGTTACTTAATGTTAGTGATACCAGGTAACTGAAATGCTGATTGAGAAAAAGAATGGTTCAATCATAGATGGTTTCAGTCTTACTAATGTTACTTAATGTTAGTGATACTAGGTAACTGAAATATTGATTGAGAAAAGATGATTCAATCTTAGATGGTTTCAATATTACTAATTGAAGATGCTTATCTCAATAGCTAAATCACCAATGGCATGCACAAATTAAGTAAATTTCTTTCTATGATATTGGCCCTTGGGTTTCCATCCAGTTTAAATTGAACATATCAGAGCAATGGTCTTTTGGTCATCATTGATCTGGTAATGCTGCATTTTCATGTGAAAGTGATAGAACTCACTCAGTAATGAATGAATTACTTGAAGAAAATGAATCAGATGGATCAAAATGATCTCATCGATTCAGTATATTGTATTAATATTCAGTAAGTAGCTATTCCTTTACAACTGGAATAAAGGTCAGCCTATATGAGAGGCTGCTACCTCCCTAGCTCTACTCTCAGTACAGTGTTCATGCATATCCCCCCTACATGTCATTCTCCTCCTTTTATATCTCATCCTTCCCTAATTATTAGATGACATCTGTCTCCTTTTTGTAACGAACTCACGTGCTAGGATTCACCTTCTTCTTCTTACGCCTACTGTATACTAATGGCATTCTAACTCTATCAATACTCCCTACCAAAGCTCGCACACTTGTCCTCAAGGTGGAAGGTCGGAAAATGCTTTTCAATTGCAGCATATGATTCCCATGAATTCTCAAATGTAGTTATATCTTGCCACTGAATCAATACCTCCTCATTCCCATTTGCATCCTTTCGGATTCTGAAAACCATTTTTGGTTGTAAATCCAACTCCCATTCATCTGTTAATTGTTTAGATAAGGGCTGTATCTACACAGGATTAGGAGCAGCCTTCTTAAGCAATGATACATGAAAAACAGAGTGAACTCTACTATATGCTGGTAACTCCAATCTATAAGCCACCGCTCCAATCCTTTCAACAATCGAAAAGGGTCCATAGTATCGGGGGCTGAGTTTCTCATTCAGTTTTCTTGCTAACGACCTGAGTTTGTATGGTTGGACCTTCAAGTACACCTTTCTCCTACCATGTATTCCACTTCTCTTTGTTTCTTGTCTACCTGTGTGTTAATCCGATTTTGAGCCTTCAATACATTTTCCTGCAATTCATTTATGACTCCATTCCGTTCCTTAAGAAGTTTGTTCACTTCTTCCACTACTGACAGTTGTCCTGCATAACCGAGCAAGGTGGGTGGGGGCCGACCATATAAAGCGAAGAATGGAGAAGTTTTTGTAGAACTATTATAGTTAGTGTTGAACCAGAATTCTGCCCAATACAACCATTTAGTCCATTGCTTAGGCTTACTTCCTATGAAACAATGGAGATATGTTTCCAAACATCTATTGGTGACTTCCGTTTGTTCGTTGGTTTGGAGGTGATAAGTTGAGCTAAACTTCAGCTGCGTGCCTACTTGCTTGAACAATTCTGACCAAAATCTGCTCATGAATACCCTATCTTTGTCGGATACTATTGAGGCAGGGAACCCATGTAGCTTCACTATTTCTCTAACAAATAATGTAGCAACAATAGGAGCAGAAAAGGGATGGGCTAATGGCAAAAAATGAGCATATTTTGTCAGCCTATCTACTACTACCATGATGGTGTCCATTCCCTTGCCCTTTGGTAGACCTCTTATGAAATCTATCGATATATCCTCCCACACTTGCGTTGGGACCGGTAGAGGTTGTAGTAGACCAACAGGAGATAGTACTTGATACTTGTTTCGTTGACACACTTCACAAGCCTCGACATATTTTTTTATGTCATTTCTCATTACTTCCCAGAAAACTAGTCCCAACACTCCTTTGTAAGTGCGTAGGAACCCCGAATGACCACCCATGGGTGAGTCGTGCAACTCTTTCAGAATAGTCGGTATTCAACTAGATGTTTTCGGAAAAACTAGCCTATTTTTATAATACAGTCTGCCACCCTTAATAGAGAACCCCATGTGTTCTTTTCTTCCACTCAACAGATCTTGCATGATGGCGTTAAGTTTCAGATCAGCCCGAATTTCTTCTTCCAACTTATCAGAGTCCACCATTTTCACAGTCGATATAGCAGCACATTCCATTTTGCGTGATAAAGCGTCAGCCGCTTGGTTCTCCTTCCCGGTTTGTACTGCACCTCAAAATCATATCCCAACAGCTTTGCTGTCCACTTTTGTTGTTGTTCTCCTAACAATCTCTGATCTGTCAAGTATTTCAAGCTCCTTTGGTCAGCTCAGATGATGAAATGTCAGCCCAACAAATAGTGTCTCCATTTCTGAACAGCCATCACTACTGTCATTAACTCCTTTTCATAAACAGATTTGGAGAGCGCTTGCGGAGGTAATACCCAACTAAGATAAGCTAAAGGTCTTCCTTCCTACATGAGCACTGCCCCTAACCCCTTTCTTGATGCATCAGTCTCTATGATACAGGGTTTAGAAAAATCAGGAACGGTTAAGGTAGGGAGATTCACCATTGCCGACTTAAGGGATTCAAAAGCTTGTTGAGTCTCCATGTTCCATTGATACCCTTCTTTCTTTAGTAATTGTGTGAGAGGTTTGGCTATCTTGCCATAGTCCCTAACAAATCGTCAGTAGTATCCCGTGAACCCTAAGAAGCTCGTGACAGCTTTCACGTCCTTCGTTATTGGTCAGTTTGCAACCTCTTCAATTTTAGATGGATCGGCTTCTACACCCCGTCTCGAAATTACATGCCCCAAATATTTTAATTGTTCTTTGCCAAAGTCGCGCTTCTTCCCATTGACATACAGCTTATGGCTCTGGACTATCAACAAGACAGCTCTCAAATCTTTCAAATGTTGCTCAAAATCTGGATTGTATATAAGAATATCATCAAAGAACACTAGTACTGACTTGCGTAGGTGGGAACGAAATACCTCATTCATCAATGATCGGAAGGTGGAGGGTGTATTGGTTAACCCGAAAGGCATCACCAGCCATTCATAATGACCTTTGTGTGTTCGGAAGGCGGTTTTGTGTATGCCCTCTTCTCGGACTCTGAGTTGATTGTAGCCACTCTTAAGATCTAGCTTCGAAAACACTTTGGCCCCTTCTAGTTCATCCAACAATTCATCAATTGTTGGTATTGGAAATTTATCCGTAACCGTTACTTTGTTCAACGCCTAAAATCCACACAAAATCTCCATCCTCCATCTTTTTTTCTCACTAAGATCACGGGGCTGGAAAAGAGACTCACACTGGGTGGAATAACCCTAGCAGCAAGTAATTCCCCCACAATCTTTTCTATTTCATTCTTTTGATAATGTGGATATCTATAGGGTCTTACTGCTAGTATTTCTTCTCCTTGTTTCAATGAGATTGCATGGTCGTGACTCCTTTGGGGAGGCAGCCCTGTGGGTGGTGATAATACATCTGTAAATTCAGCCAACAACTCCTTGAGCTCCGATGTCCCTTCCATGGCTGTCGCTTGCGGTTCTGTTTTTGTCACACTGACTAGATAACCTTCTCCTTCTTCTTTCACAGCTTTGTATAATGGTTTTAGTGTTGCCACCAACTTCATCAATGCTGACTCTCCTCAAACTGAATTGCTTGTCTCCTTCCATCCTTTTTATTGTCAACTCTTTAAAATTAGCTCTTATATCACCCAATTCTTCTAGCCAATCCAATCCCAACGCTACATCCACTCCTCCTAATTCAAACAGAAAGAAATCCCCTCTAATATATACCCCTTGCGACTCCATTTGCAATTTTTTACAAACACCTTTACCTCTAATTTTATATCCATCTCCCACATGTACAAGGAAGTCGGGAGTGTCTAACACTTGTAGGGACAGGTCTTCCACTAATGACTTGGAGATAAAATTATTAGAAGCCCCACAATTGACTAATATCACCACTTTTCTTCCCTTCAATCACCCCAGACTTTGAATGACCTCTTTGTAGTCAACCCCATCAAACTGATCATATTCAAGTGTAATTGTTGACATTCATTATCGTCACTCTCAGCATCCATGAATACTTCCTCCGGTACCTCATTCTCACCTTCTTCCTCCACGATATAGACTCGGAAGTGCTTGTTTTTGCATACATGACTGGGACTGAAATGTTCTTTGCAATAAAAACATAACCCCTTCTCATATATCTCTTTAATCGTTTCGGGTGGGAGTTGTCGGAAATTGCATCGCCGAGCCCCTCCTGTTCCTTCTCTCTGTGGGGTGGTCGTGTTTTGAACTACTGAACCTCCCTTTGTTTCCGTAGTAACTAGAGGTCTGGGTCGATATTCCACGGTGGTGCATCAGTTGAACTGGGCTTGTTTATTGAATGCATGTCTCTGCATGGAACTCACACTGCCATGTTTCACGATAAAATTTCTTTCCTCCACCAGTAGCGCCATGTCCATTAATTCACTCAGAGACCCAACATGATGTAACTTGAGTTTAGCTCGGATTTCAGTCTTTAATTCGTTAAGAAATAATCTGATGAGAATTTCTTCATCAATGTGCCATAGGGGCCCTATCAACAACTCAAAATGTTCACGATAATCCATTACAGTCGAAGTTTGTTGCAGCCCAATCAAAAGTTCATAGGGGTATTTTTGGCCAGTGTTGGTTGAAATCGCTTGATCACCGCTGATTTCAACTCTCTCCAATCAGCTCCTGCATGTCGTGCTTCCCACCAATTGAACCACACCAAGGCCTTGTCATCCATTGCCACTACCACTGCATCTCGTTTATCCCTGTCTAGTACCCCATTAAATTGAAAATATCTTTCTATTTGATTCAACCATTCATAAGCATCTTCCCCACAGAAAATCGGAATCTCTAATCTTCTTCCCCTCTTCTCATAAACTCTCCCTTCTTCTCTCGCTTCAAACCTCCTAACTCCCTTTGTTTTAGTATTACTCCCCTGTTTTGTTTCTGCCGACTCACCCACACCGTTCCCTTCATTTTCATCAGCAGTCTCCAGTATCGATTTTCCCTTGGACGACTCTGCTCCTTTTCCTTTGATGTGTTGCATCATTTCCAACAATGCTTCTTCTAGTCGTCGGGTTTTCTCAACATTTCTCTCCAACATCTCAGCTAGGTTCGCTACACTCCTCTCAATCAAGTCAATTTTCTCCATCCTTCGAGTTAAAACCATCCACTATCAAAATGAATTTAATCTAGTGGTTCCAAGATCGTACTCTGATACCAATTGATAGAACTCACTCAGTAATGAATGAATTACTTGAAGAAAATGAATCAAATGGATCAAAATGATCCCATCGATTCAGTATATTGTATTAATATTCAATAAGTAGTTGTTCCTTTACAACTGGAATAAAGGTCAACCTATATGAGGGGCTGCTACCTCCCTAGCTCTACTCTCAGTACAGTGTTCACACGTATCCCGCTTACATGTCATTCCCCTCCTTTTATATCTTATCCTTCCCCAATTATTAGATGACACTTGTCTCCTTTTTGTAACAAACTCACGTGCTAGGATTCACCAGCTTCTTCTTACGCCTACTGTATACTAACGACATTCTAACTCTATCAGAAAGCAGGAACTGATGTAGTTCCTAGGTACTTCTGAAAGCTAGGTAGTGCACTCGACATAAGATGACACTGTACTAGTTCATCATGAAAAATAACTTTCAGTTTACTTAGCATTGAGGTGGGCTGTTGATGTTAAAAGGATATTAAATGTTGATCCCCGCATAACCCTGGGCTTGGGTCACTACATAGAGACCATGGAAGCTGGGTCATGTGAGTGATGGTCTTGTGTTCCACATAAGCATGGAAAAGAATCACTGTTGCATGCGTAATTTCGTAAAAGCATAACTTTTGTTACTTGAGGGCAGATCTGTAGGTGTTCTAAGAATTCGAGATTAATTGTTTGCTTTATTCACTAAACGATTTGGCCCAGAAAATCAATTGAATAATAACCTCTGACATAATTAACCCATAATTGGTTGGAAGATTATTTGTTGTGACGGTTGTTGCCTTTTCAGAATCATTTTCTTTTGTCTCTGTGTCTAGTAAAGAGACATACTGTGAACTACAAATATTATTAAACTTCTACCAAAAATCTATCAGTTGAGAATACTTCTAAATTTCCTAATCGTCCTTTATTAGTTTTTTCCAAGAGACAGAGTTACTATAAGTTTTTAAATATGCTGATTCTCCTCCCTTAATCATACTTAACCCTAATTATTAATACTATTAAACTTCTTTTTTGTCTGTCATAGATATCATATCAATTAATTAAGGATAACTAGGAGATATTACTAAGAGCCATCTCAATAGAAATAAAGTTCCATGAATCTAAACGTCTTTATCTATGCCTTTTTTCCATCTCCAACAGCTTAATTATTAGTCTATGCAATGCATGACAGTAAAACTAAGCATAAGCATGCTAGATGTTTATTTGACTTCTACAAATATTTAGATTATTTTGGGCTTTGTTTCACTAAGGTGGGCTTTTTTTGGTGGCTGTTGCCTAAGGCTACCCCCCCGGAAACTAAACTATATCTAATTTATGAATACGGGGTTATGGGAGAATCATAATTTTCAAGTGTAAAATGCATAGTTAGAAGCCTAGATCATTATGCTGTTGGGTTATTTTAGTGCTTACGTAAGTGTTGGAATTATAGGCTTTCTCACAGAATGCTTGATGATCAGGTACTTCTTGATGCTTTCATAAAACAGCTGTTTCAAACTGAAACAAATCAACCATATGTTGGCTTGTTGAAGTGATGCATTGTTAATCTATGGTCTAATATCATTTAGTATTTTACTCGACAACTTAGTATTCATCCACAATTTGACTTTGTTTCAGGTTGAATGATGCCTACGAGATACTCAACGAGATGCTCACTAATAGGACATCGAATATTCATCAAGTGATTGGCCAAATGATCAAGGGAGATTTTGATGATGAATCAAACTGGCAAATGGTTGAGTATGTATTTGACAAACTTAACTCTGAAGGTTGTGGATTGGGGGTCAGGTTTTATAACACACTTCTGGAAGCACTCTGGTGGCTGTGTCAAAAAGAACGAGCTGCAAGAATTCTCAATGAAGCATCAAAAAGGGGGCTTTTTCCTGAACTTTTTCGTAAAAGCAAACTCGTGTGGTCTGTGGATGTGCATAGGTAACAGAGAATTACTTTTTGAATTCTTTTTAGTTACATTGATGTCTTGAATGTTTGATGTTGGAGAATCTTGCAGGATGTGGGAAGGCAGTGCCTATACAGCACTGTCTGTTTGGCTCAACGATATGCATGAGATGTTCTTGAATGGCAAGGATCTTCCTCAACTGGCAACTGTTGTTGTAGTGTAAGTCCACTCATGCTTTATTTCACTGGAGAAATATATGTTGAAGGACTTGTGGGAGCTTTCCCTGTCATTTTGCTGTGTCTGTAGCCATTTTGGCTGTTTGACTGCTTATTTTGACCGATTTCTTTTATACTGTCTGGTTTCATATGATTGCTCAAACCAAGCTCCCCCCATCATTTTTCTTGTTGCTCAATGCAGGGTTAACTTGGCTTTTGCTGTTGTTACTGTCAAGCATCTTTGTCAAATATCCCAAATTTGTTGCATTTCTCTTGTTCCATCTGTCTGCCTATCATGTATAACATAATCATGTATAAATTCAGCTGCATTAATCAAGCACAATTGCATTTTATTTCCTATTGTGTGAGTTTCTGTTGAATTGTGGCGAAAGTGTTCTTTTGGTTAGACTTTCTGAAAACTTGCCTAGAGTCTTATGTCTACAGCTGCTTCAGACATAATAATAAATCTTCCTTCGTGGTCAATTCTGTGTTCTCTTTTGTTTATAATTATTTATTTCAAAGGCTTGTCAGCGTGAGGGTTACTTTATGGATATGACTATGTTGACTTATCTTTAGGTTACCTAAATAATAGAAATACGTGCTTACTCACATTATTTCCAAACCTTGTGGTTTCAAGTTCATAAAAATTTTTGAAGTTGGATGGGGCATGACATTTGTAGTTGACATGTGCTATGCATCAATGGTTAATTTTACGTGAAGTTCAAGTAAATCAAGGTCCCTTTCTGGAGATTTGAGATTTCAATTGCTCTTTGATAGGTTGTAATGGTAGCATTCAAACTGGATTTATTGTTTGATCTTACTTGATTGGTAAAAGGAGTTATTCTATGCTTGTCTAGCTATAGATGTAGAGGTCATAGTGAATAGCGAAAGCACTTGAACTCAAAGCTGAGATCTGGCCTTTCACATATCGTATCATAGTGAATAGCAAAAGCACGTGGACTCAGGAGTTATGGCTTTTCACATATCGTATTCTGTAACTTTGTTGGCACTTTGCACTGTAGTTGGTTCTCTGACTAATGTTGCATATTTTATTTCATTCCTAGGAGGGGGAAGCTGGAGAAAAGTTCAACCCAAGACATTCCCCTTGTGAAGGCTGTGTCCTCATTCCTTCAAGATAATGTATCGCCATTGTTTTCTTTCCCAGGGTGGAATAAAGGGCGCATTACCTGCCAAAGATCCCAGCTCAAGCGGATTTTGTCAGGATCAGAATCAGTTTCAGATGGGATAAAAAAGAATACAATTATTTCTTTAAGTAACTCCCAAATATATTAACATGGAATGAGAACATCAAGTGGTGATGCTAAGAGTACCCACCAAAATGATGCCAATTTTGAAGCAAGAACCGGAAATAGATCACAGCTGATCCCAAGCATGGTCTAAGTTGATACTAGAAATTGATTAATGAATTTCTTGAGGTTGCAAAGTCTTACACCTCCCTATTCTTAATAAGAGAGGTGTATGCTTGATATGTTTTGCTGTACCTTTCAATGTCTGTCCCAAATGGGACAATGGACGATGTGGTATTGGCAAAGGGGTATTAGCTCGCCTTGGTGCAAGAATAAACCAAAGGATGTGATACAATGCCTGGTAAGTTATCATTTGCTGCTTCTGTTGTGGTTTGATTTGAAATTCGTTCATCACAGGCTCTTCAGAAAATGAGAATTTGTAGCTATATATCCGTTTTTCTCCACTTGTAAATGAATTTCTTCCCACCACAATGCTCTTGATTGCATGCTATATCTTGCCAACTTTCAAGTAGACTGACTAATGATCCCAGTTTTATCTTTACGCGTTAGATTATAAGCTTAAATGTGCATCATTTGATTAAGATTCTACTGACTTACGAACTTCCTTGAAGTGGAAGAGGCAAACAGAGACGAGGAACTGCAATGGGCTGTCGCGGGTCAGTATAACTTCAACCTCATTAATGTGTCTTTTCGTTACTAGATTATTGACTATTCATCACTTTTAACGTGAACCAAGTGATTTACATATACAAAAACCATCGGTGTTGGTAGTATTTCAGTTAATTGCAATTCTGGCGGAAGCATTATTTAACTTGACTTGGGAGGGGGATACCACTGGTAGGTTCCCTGCACCCCCGACCCCAGAAGGAAAAGGACAAACAAAGCAATCTTGACATCCACACGTTCCACAATATTTTCAACTGAAAGCTGTATAAAGCTGATCACAAGATAACCTTAATAAGAACAACTTTTATATGTTTGCATATGATATTCAATTTATTGTTTTAAAGTTTTTCAAAATATAAGAATCCTTGTGAAAAATTGTTCCCGAGATATTTAACTAAGTATCTTTTTATGTATGTATATTCATTTTTAGTTAAAATATTTTCAATGTAGATAAAAGGAGGTACATTCCAAAGCACAGGGGTTGGATTCCTATAGAAAAGGATAAAAGGTAGGAGCTTAGCTTGCACAGGCATGCGGCGGAGGAAGTCATGACTCACTCGCTAGATAGCTGTTTACTTTACAGTTTTTATATATTCTTTTTTATGCAATTTAATATCTTAGCCTTTCATGTTTCGTACGAGGACAAAAGTGTTCTGCCCGTAAGCCCTTGGACCTATCATAACTATTGAGGTGTAGCAAGTTAGTAACTTTATTCTGCTTTTGCACCAAGCCTAGTATTGCGTGACCAATGAAGAGCATAATCCATTTCCTTTGCCACCGGGAATTCCCTTTTGTGACAATGATTCAGGTTTGATTCATCCCACTACGAAAAAGAACTTTCAATACAAATGTTGGAAGTGATGAATTTGAACCCTCTAGATCCTAAGAGAAGAGCAGAGCAGAGCAGCTAACTAAAAGGCAAAAACAAAATTTCTTAAATTAAGACGTAAAAGTATCGATGAATAACTGATGGAGACAAAAACAAGTCACCCTAAATTAAGACATAATATTATTGTCGAATAATTTATGGAGATTTGTTTATTTTGGCCTTAATTTAGTTTTACTTCAAGAGACGAGTAGGAGTGAAAGGTATGGTTATTCAAGCCTTTTCGTGTTTTGTTTTATTAATCAAAGAGAGGTCAAGTTTGTTAACAAACTTCTTACATTTTGTTTTTCCAATTTGGCAGGAAGATACATAGACGTCAATTGACTTATTTCGGTATCGAAAGGACTTCATTTTATAAAACCCCAAAAAACATGAATTACCTAAATTGATCATTATTATTGACAAGTCCCAAGTGATAGGGTGTGCAAAGTCAAAATAGGTGGGGAGATAGGTTAATAACGAAACCTTATCTTTGCTCCATCCTTCCAAGACACCGCTTCCCCCACCATTGAAGGGACATCCATAAAATTATCTTCTCCTTTTTCTTAATGGACTATTAAAATTTTTTTCCTGCGATTGATTCCTTTTGAAAACAGTTATTGTTTATCATTTTTATTGTCTTATTAGCATGTATAATGAAATGCCAAAGTTTAGATTTTGCTTTCAAGACCATTTGTGCAACAAGAAAAGTTCGTCAATCACAAATTTGAGGTGGCATATTTCTTAACATATTAGGTTTCCAGAGTAAGTGAAAAAGGGCCATGTTTGGCTTATGATAAATTATATATTGGTTTAATTAATTGATAAAAAAGGCACAAGGCTCTTTATTTTAAAAACACGGAGAGAAAGTCATCAATTATATGCATCTTTTTTTTTTTTTTGGGCATTTTAGAAAGATACGATATCGGTAATTTTTTAATCCTAAAAGGATTTTTCTAAAATGAATTTTAAAAAACAAGACTCTAATGTTAAAAAAAAAAAAACAAACAAAAGAAGTTAACATTTTGATTGTTTTGGCCTCTCGATAGATTAGATTAGGGTGGACTGAGACTGACAAAATCAGGCTGGGCAATTTTAAATAATAAAAGGTCGATAGATCGGATAAGATACCAACTCCTCGAAATTCTTCCGGCGCTTTCATGTGCATTTGTCTTGAGAAAATTGCACTCTCTATGCCCCAACCCATTTGAGCTCACCTAAGACTTGGATGAACCACAGAGATGGTAACGACATCATCATCGACACATCTCGGGACCCGTAGAACAAAACCCAAATGTACGAGCGAATCAAAGACACCAAGTGATTAGGATAATATATGAGATGAACGAACCATAACGTGCCACGTACACACATTCACATGGCTACAACGTCAATCCTTGTCCTCGCCACGTCTTCCTCTATATATATGTATTCACAAGTTGTACGGCTTGAGGTTGCTCCACGCACCTTATTTTCCCCAAATAATTATTATCACATTTTTCTCAAATACAGAGCATCCAAACTTATCACGTCTTCTCTCCCTCTCTCTCTCTCTCTCTCTCTCTCGCCCTCTGTGGTGTGGCCGTAGGAGTACGATATGGCCGGAGAGATCATGCTGTTCGGCGTGAGAGTGGTGGTTGATTCCATGAGGAAATGCGTAAGCTTGAACGATTTGTCTCAGTATCAACACCCTCACGACAACAATATTGTTTCTAATCATGCTACTACCAAGGAAACTGTCGACGTCCATAACAACGCCGGTTACGCCTCCGCCGACGACGTCCTCCCTCCCTCCTCCGCTAGTAGTAGTCGCGGCGACCGCAAACGAGGTTCCTTCTCTAATCTTCTTTTTAATCTTGTATGCTTGTGTCGAAGTTTTCGGGGAGTGGTGTTTGTTGTGGCTAATTAAGATTATTATTATTCATGGAAAAAAACAAAGGAGTGGCGTGGACGGAGGAGGAGCACAAGCTGTTTCTGATAGGACTCCAGAAAGTAGGGAAAGGAGATTGGAGAGGTATTTCTAGAAACTTCGTTAAGACTCGCACGCCTACTCAGGTTGCTAGTCATGCTCAGAAGTACTTCCTACGCCGTACTAATCTCAATCGCCGTCGTCGCCGATCTAGCCTTTTTGATATCACCACTGATACGGTAATTACATGCGGATTCAATTTAGATTTTGCTCTGTATGTTCAAAGCTGATCATTTATTGATTTCTTTTTATTATCTTGTTGGGTGTGATTGTTTCTAGATGGTAAAGCTTTTAGCCTTGAGCTACTTCAACTTTTTTCGTAGTGAACTTCCATTTTTCTGACACAAAATGAGTCATAACGCATAATAGCTATATCTAATTTGAAGTCGATAATTTTATGATTGTTTTCTCGACTTGCTATAGAAGGAGCTTCTGATACAACTTGTCTGATAAATTTGTTTAGCATGTTGGGGTTCCCAAAACTCAAATCATCAAATTATAATACTTGAAAATTGAATTGGTTTCTTAATTATCAGGTCAGTGTAATCCCAATGGAAGAAGAGCAAGCTTCTCAAACTCAACATGGCAACAAGCAAAGTAGCAGCAGCCCAACATGTTCATTTCCTCCACCTCCACCACCGCCACCGCCAGAAACTAGCAATATTGGCAAATTTCCTATTGTGTTACGAGTCCCAATTGAGAACCCAATGCAAAACCTAGTGCTAGGACAAGGGAATCAAGACTTCAACTCATCAACAACAACAGCTAATCTTGTCCGTCCAACTCCTGTCCCCCCAGCTTCTCGCGCCTCACACATAGCTGATCTTAATCTAAACTTGAAGTCTACAGCTGAGCCACCGCCGTTGTCACTGAGGCTGTCATTGCAGTCTGATCAGAGGGATTCATCTGCGAGGCATGCAGCTTTTCAGGCAATGTCAGGCTTCAAGAATGGGGATAGCATCATCACTGTTGCTTGAGCAAAGGTGCATATAGATTAGATGAACTGGGTTAGAGCAAAGATGGTGATTTGAATGCGATCCTTTTGTATTAATGTACAGACAAGGGAAGGAATTGCGGATCACGTTGTTTGCTAATGTTTCTTTAGATTCTTGTACTTGAGTCTGATTTTGTTTGTGGTTTAATAGGACTGGCAATAAAAACCTTTGATCCTTGATGGTTTCAAATATTGCTTGATTTGGCCTGGCCGTAAGCAGCACCGGACCCACGGGGGGTGTTGAATGCTTTTAGAAAGAAGAAAAAAGACTTGTTTCTTCTTGTGTGCGGAGTGGAGCATTATGTTGTGTGAATGTGGACTGAATTTTGGTCAGGTCCCTATTAATGGTGAGGTTTGGTGGCTTTTAATATCTGAAGTATGGTCCACTCTTTATCTCCCAGGATTTTGCATACGTAAGTGTAGAGAAGGGGGTAAATCCACCATTATTGAATTAGTATAAGATATTTTATTATAAATTACATAAAAACAACGAAGAATTCCTATAAATTATTATAAAATTCAAACTAAAAATCAACCATAAAATTGATGCTTGCATATGAGCTAATGGCAAAAACCTATTTTATTACAATATAATACATTTATCTTAATAGCAATTTGAAGAACTCTCTCTTTGAGTCTCTTCATTCAACTTATTACTACTTGTGTACTAAACCATGATAATATTTCAACAAGAATAAATAACATGTTATATCTTCTTTTTATAGAAAAGTCAAGAAGTAGGAATATAAATTTATTAAATGTATGTTCTATTTATGACGATCAACTAAATGATATAATATATGCAAAAAAAAACTATTTGAAAAATAAAAAAACTACAAATGATAATATTAATCAAATAAATCAAGAATTTACAAAAATAAAGTGAACTTGAGGTTTATGTTGACTTGCTCAGTAAAATTACCTTATATAAAAGATCTTGGCAAAAAAAAAAAAGAAGAATTCCTACTAAAACTAGGCCAATATAAATTAATAAATACTTATAAAATAATTTTAGACAAGAAATAAATGAGAAAATAACTAATTTCCTTCTAGATTAGTAATAAATTATAAAACTCTTAGTAAGATACTAAGATGGATAAGGTATCCAATTCCTAATATAAAAAAAAAAGATTTACATCATACTTTTCAATATTTGATATAAAGATTTTAGCTAGACCCAAAGGACAATTATAAAACTGTTTTCCATATTCCTTTTATACAATTTGATTGGTACTTTATTCCCTTTGGGCTAAAAAGATGCTCCACTTGAATTGTCAAGAATCAAGAGTAATACTTTCTCACCATATTCTAAATTACATATGGTATACATTGATGGTATTTTACTCTTTTCTTCTCGTAGAGAAAAAATATTTTAAGTATGTTAAAACTTTTGTCCATTTTATAAAACATAATGGTTTATGTCATGTAAAAGATAAAACTTGAGTTTCTTAAAACATAGATTTTTATGATATTATATTCTTCAAGGAACAATAACACTATAATTTACAAATAGGTTTTTCTACTAAATATTAGATAGAGTATCAAAATTATTTCTAGGTTGTTTAAACTATATTATGAATTTTTATCCTAACCTAAATAAGTTATGCAAACCTTTCCATATAAACTAACAAAAAAAAAGTCCTGGATATAAACATCATACTACTATAGTTAAACTAATTAAAAAAGTTAAATGATATTCTGTTTTTGAAATTAGCTAATCCTAATGCATACAAAATTATAGGAATACATGCTTATGAATTAGGATATGGAAAATATTAAAACAAATTATTAATAATAAAAAAACAAATTATCTGATACACATGTAGGCATTAAAATTTTTATAAAAAGTAACTATTTTACTTTTGAAAAAGAAAAAATTTTCTTTTACATTATGTATTACTGAAAAGTGATTTAATAAATAAAAATTTTCTTCCTCTTATTCATTGTAAATCTATAAAAGAAGTTGGTCCCAAATTGGAACACAAAAGGGGGTAAATTTTATGTATTCACTTCTTCTATTATTTGAAAAGTAATAAATAAATTGTATATTCTAAGTAATAATTATGATGAACTTATATATGATAATCACAAAGCAATCATAATATTAATTAAAGAGAGTAGAGATAGAGAGATAAATTTAATTTATAATGATTTAACTAAATAACTCTCAACCTATGTCCACCTTTAAGCTTCATTTATGAATTCACCATCTCCTTTCTTCAATAATAGAAAAGCAACTCAATATAAACATCTTCTTTGTCACACATAATGAGTAACTCTTTCAATCCCCTTTCTTTGCTACTGTTTTGTTAGGAATGCAAAATTGGAGCTGTGAATTATGATTTCAAGTTACTGAGCCTTCTACACTCCGGGGAGTCCTTATGTTCTCATTTCCTTATTAGTATTATTATTTGTCAGACATTGAGGACAATGTTGTGTTTAAGTGTG
>JANSVA010000007.1:26783696-26797914 GCA_025504915.1 Erythroxylum reticulatum | reverse complement strand
AACATTAGTAGTGACATATTTTATTATCATAAAATTATGTGTTAGAATTTCACTTAATCCAACATAAGATTTACAAAAAGATATACAAAATAATATATTAAAGCAAAAAGTTGCAAGAACGGTTATTTAAGTATCTTCGATTTTGATATTGAATTTATTAAAGGAGAAGTACTTGGCTTCCTACTTCAAGAATGTTTACAATCCAAATCATAATCACGAGAACAAAAAAAATTAACTTCTCACCAAAGGTCTCCTTCAATAAAATCTCTACAAAGCCCTGCAAAGTTTTAATTAAAACTTCAACAACTGCTCAACTAATAAAATCATGGAAAGAAATTCTCAACGAGGAGAAAACGATATCATTCATTCTAACAAAATCATAAGAAGAGCTTACGTTCCTCAACCCCCTAGATAAATATAAAATAATGGTTATGCCATCTTTTTACAACACCATAATTAGCAATAAATCTAAGAGACTCTCTTTAAAAGAGCTCTAAAATATCAAAAATAGTTTTTAAAAAATGTAGCAATCGAAATATTCTACATTAACTAAAATCTATTTCTCAAAATATTTCATAAAATCAGTAATTGTAGGAAAATTTTCTCCAAAAATTTATAAATTTCTTAGAAATCTTTTATTATAGAGTTCCTAGTTTGAAAAGATCATTTTAAGATGTTTTGACAATACAAAATTGATTCTACAATCCTAATCCTTCTAAAACAATACAAAACTTTATTTTTCTCAAAACTAACATTTTAAGCCTTAGGATTTATCAAAGTCACAAGAATTGAAGAAAGCCCATTTAATAAAAACAAAATACCATTTTGTCAAAGTGGATGAAACCACTTCAGCCTATTATACTTCTAGAATTATACAAATAATTTATCAATAGAAAGAGGACAATAACTATAGAGATCTCAAAAGAAAGTTTAAACTATATTTTCCACAAACCTCTTATAATTATTACAATTACCAACAAGCTTGGTTTGATTTATTCTTTTAAAAAACACAATAATTTGATATTCGTAGCTATTTTTCTTTACCACCAAATCAAAATACAATTTAATATTATTATTCATCAATTGGTAAAAATGGTATGGATCAATTTTACAAACGTTTCTTACATAAATATATCAAGGCTACTTAATCTTATAAAACAAAATAGCAAACCAAAGAATATGAGGATCTATCCCCTTTTATGCTATGGGTAATAATGTGGAGGTATGACTACAAGTAAAATCAACAATTGAATATTCCTATTTTAATAAGAAGATTTAAGGTTAAATAGTAGGACAAATTTAAACAAGAGCATAAACTTTCTTCTTCGACTCTTGAAAAATGCCGAGCCCAAAATTTACGACCCTTTAACTAAGCAAGAAACGAAACTATCATATTATTAAAATAAAAATCAAAACCCAATAATTTGTTTATTGGAGAAAAGGCAGAACAAGAATGTTTCAATATCATAAAACCATTGTTAAAATCTTGATTGGCCTTAACTTTGCAAATTAATGAAGAATAGTGGATTTATCGGAGAAAACAAGATGAATGATTTAAAATAATCTCAATGAAAAGTGACCAAAAGACTTGAATTAAAAAAGTAAGACATGTGAATAGAATATGTATATAGTAACATAATGTAGATGAATGATATAACATGTACCAACCAAAGGCTACAACAAACAAAAGCCTATAAGAACATCCATAGGCCCCATACAATTTTTAGTAATTTTGACTATATAATAAAATTATAAAAGTAGACGTTTAAATGTTTATGAAAAGGAATATATTAAGTAGTTAGGCAATCCTTATTCGATGATTTCCAATTCTCTCTCTCTCTTACTCTTAGGGTCTTAGCATCCCTCTTCCCTTTCTTATAAAACATTTCTTATTTTATTTCCTTTCTACAAAACTCTATAACTATTTTTCCCTATCTGTAGAACCTATAAAAGCTTTACATATATTTTCTTTCTATTACAAAGCTCTCTAACTAATGTTACAAATACTATACTAGATTTAGTATTGAATTTTATTCTAGTATGGTATAGTACTGATACTGATCAATACAAAGTACAATTCTGAATAATTTTTTAAAAATATAAAATAGTCTCTTAATAAATTATGCTATATAATTTTTAAGTTTACTTTAACCTTATCTCAAAAAATCATAATAATATAAAATTTATATAATAACTATATTAACATTCCTATTAATATTACTTTTCATATTTTTATATAAATAATACAACAACAACAATATTCTAGTAGGAATTTTGCTAAGATGTGGAGTTTAGGGACTTCTAAAAGTATGCAATTTTACCCTTAGTTAGTAGAGAGATTGCTTCCAATAAATCCATAAAAACATGTTTTTGAAAACGATTAAAAGAAAAGGAGGCCAAATATATAAACAAATAACTATATAAATGAAAATAAAATTTAAATCAAAATAAAAAAATAAAATAAAAAGATAAAAGTAAGTAAATAAATAAAAAAACTAAATAAAAAATAAGCTATTGTAAAAAAAACTAAAAGGTGCAAGTCTTATAAACAAAATTATTAGGCTAATTAAAAAGCACAAGAAATAAAAAAAATCAAACGGCCTATGAAAAGAAGACTTCTCTATGTAGGTTCTTCTATTCATATCTTAGTTTACCAAAGTTTTCTATTGCAAGTCAAGTCCTCGATAAGTTCTAGTAGGCTATATTGTTTCTGATCACCTCCTTTAATTTTTCTTGGGTCTTCCTTTTCTTCTCTTACATGCCTTAAGTACGATCTTCTAACATATTCTCACTAGAGCGTCAAAATTTCTCCTTTTAACATGTCCAAACCACTTAAGTCATCCCTTAATTTACTATCAATGTTAGTCACCCCAACTTGTCTCTTACCACTATAGTCATAACCTTATTTCCTTTTATAAGGTTACATATCTAACAAAGCATCCTCTTCTACACCACTATTAAGTTTTGACTATATAACTGTCTGATAGGTCAATATTTTGTTCCATAGAGCATAATTGACCTAGTTACTAAACAATAAAATTTACCTTTTAGCTTAATTAGTATATTTTTATCATATAAAAATCCCGAGGTGCCTCTCCATTTAAGTCACCATGATTTGATAAGGTGAACTATGTTGTCATCTACCTCGCCACTACTTTGGATGATGGATCTAAGGTTCTTAAAACAATCTTTCTGTGGTATAATTTCTGTATCAATCTTGATCTCCATATTAGTCCTGTGACCTAAAAATTACACTCTAAATACTTAGTCTTAATCTTGCTCAATTTAAAACCCTTTGACTCTAGCATATTCCTCCAAAGTTCTAGCTTAACATTAACACCATCTTTTGTTTTATCTACTAGAACAATTTTATCAGCAAATAACATAAACTAAAGCATATCCTCTTGGAAATTCTTAGTAAGCTTATCCATAACTATTGCAACCAAGAAGAGGCTCAATAAGGATTCTTGATGTAGCTCGATATCGATAAAAAATATTTTATGTCTCCTCATATTATCTTTACTCTGCTCTTATCACCTTCCTCCATATACCTAATAACCTTTATATAGGTAACATGAACTCCCTTAGCTTATAAACTCCTCTACTAACTTCCCTTGGTATCACGTCATAAGCCTTCTCTAAATTAATGAAAACCATGTGCAGGTCCCTTTGTTTGTCCTCATAATATTCCATTAATCGTCTAAGCAAAAGTATGGCTTCTACCATAGACCTCCCTAGCGTGCAACCAAATTGGTTCTCTAAGATAAGTGTGCCTTTTCTCATTCTTTCCTTAATCACCTTCTCCTATAATTTCATAGTGTGACTGCTTTGCATGTATCCTTTACTTTTGTAAAGAGTGATTAGCGTGTTAAGTCTCCACTGATCCAATATCTCGGTAGACTTGAGGATTACATTAAAAAGCTTGGCTAACCAAACAAGACCCTCTTCTTCTGGGGTCTTCCACACCTCTATAGGTAACTTATCATGTACTAATGTCCTTACATTTTTCATCTTCCTCAAAGTTTCTCTAATTTCTTCTCATATGATATTTTTAGCTACAAAGGAAGCTATGATTTTTCTCAGAAGTGCTAAGATCACCTAAGAAAATGTTGTTATCTCCACATTTATTAAAAAGCCTATATAAGGAGATTTGCCATCTTGTCTTGATGTTATTTTCATCTACAAGCATTTGTCTTGCTTCATCCTTTATATAACAGACTTGATCCAAGTCTCTTACTTTCTGTTCCTTAGCTCTTACCAACTTAAAATGACAATTAATATAAGAAAAACACTAGTCACAATTAATATAAGAAAAGGATCTTTTAATTCTTATATATATATATAACTAAGAATAATATAAAGTAGTTACAATAAAATAATAAATTACATTAAAACATCATATAATAAGAATAATATATGCTATAAGTATAATAACAAGAATTTGTACCAAGGAACATATCAAAGTAGAAGTGAAACTTGAAACAAAAATATTTACAGTTAAAAGTTTTGTATTTATATAAAAAGAATTTAAAATATATATCAATTACACGTAAAATTAAAAAATAAGATAAAAATAAAAACTTGAAACTTTATACAATTACATATCTGCTTAAATTGCATTGAACATAATTGATATTTGGTATAAAATCGTTATCATTGAGGAGAGTTTTATTATCATAATCATTCAAACTCATTGCATTAAATTGACATATCAACACTTTCTTATATAAGATTATCTTCTAAGTTACTCTCATCTATAAAACTTAGTTCATCAAAAATCCAATCTACTAAAGATTGATACGATCAAGTCCCATTAGATCTGTAAACCTACTTGTTTTATTAAGAGTCATGGTAAACAAATAAAATTAAATTATGAGAAAATATATTCAACTTAATAATGATAATAACATACCTTTCTTGAAGTTTCAGGTTGTATCGAACAAATACCAAATCATTTAATCTTTTGTGTTTTCATTTATTTCTTTTTTTTAATGGATGAATGCAAATAAACTATAATTCATTTTACAACCAATTGGACTCATATTGATTAAGAATTCGAATTGTAAACCTTTGCAATTTTAGAGCACCATTTTTAAATTGATCTCACTGATCAACTGTAAGGAAATAAAAGTAATCTCATAAATAAAATAAAATGATGATTAATTTTGAAACGGTAACAAAATTGAAGAAATAAGTGTCTGGATTAATTTTGTTTCTTTGATGTATTACAATGGGCATAATGAAATCACCACACACATCTCTATTTTTGAGCTAAGAATATGTTGCATCATCTCATGTGAACCAATTATTGAGATAACTAATAGCACTCCTCAATTAACTTCAACTTTTTTTGTGAAACCTGATATAAGATAGATTCTCAGATTTAGAAAAGCCCAAGTAGCAAACAATAGAGAGTAAAGTTGTCTTTCTCATCTTTCATTAATAATTGCAAAATAAGGTCTATACAAAGAAGACCTACTTTTTAGATTGATCTTGATTGATTCCTTTGCCCTTTCTATAACATCATAAATGTAATCTATTGTTGTCTCCTTAATACTATTAGCTAGAAAAAAAATTCTTACTAGAGGCTCACAAATTCGGATGACAAATTGATATTGTGACCAAAATTCATAATCTTTAATCATAATCCTGGAAACTTCTATTCCAACACTAGACTTGAAATGCTAAGATGCAATCTATTAATCACTTCTAAACATTTGTCTTAGCTCGTTTTTTATTTGAATAAAATACTAAAGTAATAAGAAATTAGTTACAAATATTGCAATAGTAGGACGATATAAATTTCTACAGTTAGTGAAATCCTTTTTTATTAAATTCAAAACTCATGTCCAACGACAAATGAACTTGGTCATTTTCTTGCATTCTATACAGTATCATCAATAATAGGAAAGTACATAACAACTTCTATATTTTTTAGTATCAGGTCATTGTAATGTGTAATACAAAGAATCCAATAGAAATAATTATGCCTACTTTACAACCTTTTCGTAGTTACTTTACAAGCAACATCATTGTCAGTGATGAATTGTATAATATTTTCAAACTCAACTTCATTCATAAATTCATCAAATATCTATAATAGAGTATCAATATTCCTTACAATGGCAGATGCATCAATGGACTTCCAAAATATCTTCCCTTTAGTAGAATAAACCAAAAAATTGATAACGGACTTCTATCTTCCATTTTTCCAACCATCACATATGATTGAACACCTATAAGTTTCTTAAGTTATTCTTCTTTACTCAAATAATTTTCTATTTCACCAACACAACTACATATAAAATTACATTTATAGTCATTACTTAAAGGAATTTTATATCTAGACTATAAGATGTAATAACATCCACCATAGGTTGGTAATAATAAGAATTAATAGCATAAAATGATATATATGTATCTTACTACCATTTAGCTATTATCATTTTCACATTATAAGTTGCTCTTTAAATTATAATACAATACGAATAGAAAGTTAAGTTCTATGAGTTTTTCATAGAGAATAAAAGTTAGAAACATATCTTTTTCTTCTCTTCCTTACATCATTTTCTACAATCCTTTCTTATTGAATAGAAGTACCCCCTTCAATATTATCGGTAACATCTTAAACACTGTAAGAACTTCCAATATCAATTTTATAATTTGGTTTGTCTTCTTTCTTTCTCATTCTTATACTCTTCAAGCAAAGTTTTTATTTATCATTTCACATCATAACTAACTTTCTTACAAGGTTTCACATTATGTTTGATCCTAACTAGATATTTCTTTAACTTGGTGATTCACCTACCTTTCAAATATTTGTTACAATACAAATAATTAGTATATTTCTTCATATTATAAATCAATCTCGAATTAGCCTAAGTTGAATCATCGAATCTTCTTAAAGAAGTTAAATTTTTAGGAGTACTTGAACTTCTCCCCATTTATCTATGGAAAAAAATAAAGAAAAATGTTAACTTCATATCAAAATAAAGTTTTCTTCCAATTCAGTTTCATTATCAATCACGATATGCCCAATGCAAGTATATTTATTAGTTACAAATTTGAAATGATTATTAAGTTGGAATTGAATGTGTAGTTAAGGATGACCGAGTACAACCATTCACCTAGGCAATTTCATTAAACACTTCTTTTACTGTGTCTATCCTGAAATCAACGTTTTCTAGAATCATGGCGCTTACCTATAGCTAATTAATGATCGATGCTATTGTATAAATAAGATTACACACTTTACCATATACCAATCCTTCGAGTCTATTGGAGTTCAAAAGAATTGTCAACCAAGAATATCACGTCAAACTCTTTGATAATTTTAACCAAGAAGAATATTGGGTTTAATTTGTGAACTTTAAGCAAAATTATGTCATACTAATTAAAATCCATCCAAATTCAGCATTAATCTGCCTAAACTTAACCAATAAGTAGGTCCGGTGAGGAATTTCTTAAGAATTTATGTCCATCTACTAAGTAAAATGATACTTAGAAAAATGTTCGAAAGCAAGCAAAAATACCAAGAAGAAGAATGGAAGAGCAAATGAACTGAGTTGCAAAATTAAGAAAGGTTGGTTAATGCTAAAATTTTTGTTAAAGCTATTTAATTACATTTATGTCACATAATCTAATTAAATTCAATGTTAAACACATAAATTGCATGTTTAACTATAAACTGTCTGGAGTATTTGAATCAGTAGTCTGTATACAACTAAGTTCCAACTCAAACAACTATGTAACAGAACAATTCAAAGAAGCCAAAAACTAAAAAAATTCAAAGTAACAACCTAAGAGTTGGTAGGTTGTGGAGAGAGTTGGCAGTGGGAAGTGTCCATGAGAACGAGCTAGAGGAGTTGGCAATGGAGGTATTGCATAAAGAAGAGCCGACGTTGTCATAAGGATGAGTTATAGAGCCAACAGTGACGAGCATGAGAGCTAAGAATGTTAGTGGAGATTCGGCAGTGGGCATGTTGCGATGGAGGAACTGTTGGAGTTGGACTTTGAGGCCTGGAGAGTGGAGAGTAAGTGAAATGAGAAAGGAGAAACGACTTTTGCCGCTAGTTGTTAAAATTATTTTTTCAATCTAATCCTTAAAGTTATTAAATTTGATATTCTCACCGGGTCAATATTGATATTTTATCTACTGACCTGACCGATATGGACCAATACTGATGGAAGTAGTCCGTACCAACCAATATATATTCTCAATATAATATAGTACCATCAGGATAAATATTATTTTCGGTTGGTACAATTAGATATTCATCCCATTATTTGTAACCCTCCATTTTTTCCCCTTAAAAATTACAAAATCTTGGATTCAATTCACCAGACCCCTTACAGTTTTGCATATTGTCCGTGTCCCTCTTACTTTTAAAAACTATCTAAAACGCGATACAGTTTTGATTTTATAATGGCCGTTCCTACACCCTCAACTTCAATTCAAACTCAAAAATAATGTCTTTTTCGTTACTTGGAACATTAGTGACAAGTAAAGAACGACGTCGTATGGGGTAAAATTCAATGGACCCCACCTATCATTTTGCACTTTATCAACGTCTCCCCTTGACCTTTAAAAACTATTTAATATAACACCTATGAATTTAACCCTATAATTCTATTTTCACGGGTTACTAATCACTTGCTGACACTGATTTTCATTCATTATGTTGAATGTGGATAAAAAAGAAATATCTAATGTTACAGTTTGTATAATTTGAGTCATATTCTTTTTTCTCCGTCTACATTCTGAAACTAAAACATTCAATTAGAGTTCTTATCGAAAGAATGCTTAGATGGTTCTTTCTTATGGCTACAAAGGAAAAAGCATACAACCTAATAATCTCTATTTAGAGGTTTGACTAGTATTGCATATGATCATTTAGCCAATTGCATGATCAATTGTCTACAGAATTTTAATATGATTTAGCCTCGTCTACCTTCGTTTTGGTCCTACATAGAATGGGTAGTTCCTTGGGCCTTGCTCCTCAAGCTGAAAAGGGAATAGGGTTTAATAAAATGAAGGAATGTATACTAGATTTTAATTTCTTCCTGTTACCCCTACGGAGGCAGATCAAAAGAGACCTCCGACTGTAGTGTTTGTGAATGATGTTTGATAGTTTTTTCGATTCACTCTTGCGATGCTCTGTCTCTTTTTATGTTGCATTGGAAGACAAACAAATGTTTTGAGGCTTTGATTGGTAATAATTAGACCTTCCACAAAACGCAGTCTGAAATGAATATTGTTTTAAACTCTAGCATAAGGCTGCAGCATACTATATCAATAAATTTATAAACAGAGTTTCTTAGATAATGATTCTCGTCATGTTATAAGCATCGTAACAAAATTATATGAAAGCCTGTTCCTTCAATTTTTTAAAAAATTAATAGTATAAAATGTTTTTTTTAATTAAATCCATCCTAGACTTATTTAAAAGTTAACTTCTTTTAAATAAAACGATCAGTCTGAACTTGGGCATAACTTATGAACAATCTATTAAAAATACATGAATTTAAGCCTAGGAGTCAGCCTGTTATCATTCAGAACACATTGGTAACAAGCAAAATCACGTGATGATCCGATGAATTTAAAGGCAAAATCTATACGAAAACTTTTCTTTACTATTAGTAAGCCTTTCTATTCTTACAAAAACTGTGGTTCACAATCTTTAATTCTTTTGTTTACTTTTCTGCTAAAGATATTTATAATTTGTAACAGATTGGCTCTGTCATCATCATATTATAATATTTCTTATTTATCTTATGATTTATATTTAACTTTTGTTATATTTCTTTTACTAACAATCTCTATCATCTAACATTTATATATATTTTTATTAATAGTTGGTAAAATAACACTCTTTTTTATTATTGTTATTTTATTTTATGTTTTAATTATTGTTTTATTTATATTATTTTAATATTTTATTCATATCAAAATTTGTTATGCTTTCAAAAATGATAAATAAATAGCGAATACATTAGGTTAGGAGAACAATAACTACAATTAAGAAATTAATAATATAATATGTAGGGTTATTAAAAAAAATTTTAAATTATACATAGACAATTAGAAAATGTTTCAATGCCCGAACTCTTCAATATTTTTTGTTTTGTTTCTTCACTTATCACCATTTTTTCATTGATATTATAATCTTGTTTTCCAAACATAATAATTACTAATTAAAAATGTTTTTACGTTTAAACTTTATTTCTTTTTTTTGGTTTACAAATCTTACTCAATATTTTTCATTATTTCGACTCCATCTTTTTTTTTTAATATCTAAAAGGAATAGATACTAGAAAGTCAAACACAAAACAAAAGCAAACACCTTAGCTAGCGTAGGGTCCTTCGGTACAAAGTGTCGTGCTGGTCCCGAAGAAGTAACTCCCGAATGGTCATCGGGGGGTTCTGAAGAATGTGCAACCCCGGGGATAGTGATGCTGCAAGAGTGGCCATTTGATCCGCACATTGATTCCCTTCACGATATACGTGCTGCAGCTAGATCTCCCAATTGCGATGGAGCAGTCGTTGAGTACCTGCCACCAAAAGGGAATCATCAATTTGAGCTGGGTTGGAAGAGGAAAGAATGTTTATAACCTCAAGCGAGTCGACTTCCACAATAATCCTCCGAAATCCAAGCGTCCAAGCCAAAGTGAGCTCAGAATGGACGCCCCAGATTTTCGCAATAAGAGGAGAACCCCGTCCTATATTGTACAGGTAGTCGTTGCCCTTGGGAATCCTGGATTAGTCCGCCGACTGTAGCAATAGTACCTCCCGCTCTGAGTGCCCCATCCGAATTAATTTTGAACTAGCCCACCGGAGGCTTGGTCCAGCCAACCAAACTGTCGATGGGGCCGCTCTGGTGGCGAACAATGCAGTTTTTTGCTGTCCGCGCTTTCTCAATCCACTCGACATACTCCAGTACGATGCGATTGCCCCTATCAGGCCAAATAAAACCTCGCTTCAAAAAGACTCCGGTTGCGCCATTGCCAAAGATACCAACAAGCCACTCTAAAAATCGTAGCCCAAGCCCCTTGGTGGACCTGCTTCTGGGCCCCCAAGTTATGATCTACCCAGCTAGCCACATCCTGGTTGAAAAAAGCCTTGGTCACCACCTCACTGGGAAACGTCTGCCAAAACCTTTTCACGCATGAACAGTCTCGAATGACGTGTAGTCTAGACTCGTCTTACCCATAGACATCACATCGAGCATCCGAGGTCAGATAGTGAAGTACGCGTTGCTGATTAGTCAAAAGCTTGTCTTTAACCAGTAGCCAGAGGAAGGCCCGAATCTGTTGGGGCCCGTTCCACTTCCATATGAGGTCCCAAATATGATTATGAGTATGCGGAGAGGTGTCTTCAATTAACTCATAGGCCGATGCCACTGTGAAACGACCATGTGGAGTAGACCCCCAGATCAGCACATCGTCCTGCATGTCCACACCTGGCCGCTGTAGTTCGGCTATGTCCAGGCAGATCGTGGAGGGTAAGTACTGCTGGAACTCGTCCCACCGCTAGCGACCATTGGTGTTTAGAAACTCAGCTACCGTAGCATGTAGGAGGCGATCTGGGAGTGGAGCAGTCGCTAAGAAAAGTAGCAGACCCCAATCCTTGGCCCACTTGTCCAACCAGAACCGGATGTGCTGGCCATTGCCCAATTTCTAGGATACACCCTAGCGTACATACGGCCAAATGGTAGAAACGCCCCTCCATATGACCGAGGCCCCTCGCCGAGTGATTGTGTAGGGAAGGGGGCGGGGGTCAAGGCGATATTTAGCTCGAAGGATTCTGACCCAAAGGGTCGTAGGGTTATGAAGCAAAGCCCAACCGAGTTTCGTCAACAAGGCATCATTTAAGGACCGAATACGTTTGAGTCCCAATCCCCCGGCTGTTTTGGGCAGGCAAACGGTGTCCCAGTTAACCAGGTGCGTTTGCCGGTGCTCCCCTGTGACGCCCCAGATGAAGTCCCTCCGATGACGGTCCAATTCATCGCACAAGTGTCTCGAAAGACGCACCGTCTGCATCGTGTAGATAGGGAGTGAGGATAGGACGGACTGGGTGAGGATGACCCGACTTGCCAAAGACAACGCTTTAGCTCGCCAGCCCGCGAGCTTCTGGAGAGCTCGATCGATGATGTACTGATAAGTGCACCGGTTAGTACGCTCATGAATCAACGGAATACCCAAGTACTTGCCCAGATTACTAGTACACTGGATGTTCAATGATTGATTAATCTGGCGAGCCTGCTCAGGACTGACATTTTTAGAGAAAAAATACGTGTTTTGGCCGTGTTCACTTTTTGTCTAGAAGCCTGACAGAATGTGTCCAAAATCTGAGCGATGACTGGTGCGTGAGAAACGTTAGCTTTCGCAAACAGAATCAGGTCATCAGCGAAGAAAAGGTGGGAGATGGGGGGCTCGTTAGGACTTAGCTTGATTGGTTTCCAAAGGCCCTACCGAACGGCTTCATAAATGAGATGACTCAGGCGTTCCATACATAAAACAAACAAGTAGGGGGAGAGCAGGTCCCCTTGGCGAATTCCCCGAGCGGGATGGAAGACATCCGTCAAGGAACCTTGCCAGTCCACTTGTATAGACACCGTCGTGACACAGTGCATTATGACCTGAAGAAGGGTAGGTGGAAGACCTATATTTGACTCCATCTTTTGCATGACAAATTACGATGAATATAAGTCGGTACATAATAACACTAATGATGTAGACTCGTTCACATTTAAAATTTTTGGGAGTTCCTTCGAGACTTTCACAAACATTTTTTTTTGCTACAAGGGAAAGAAAACAACAATTACAACCCAATCCTAACTAGCGCAGTTCCTACGGCACACAAAACTATTCTGGTCCCGGAAGAGGTGGGTCCAGATCGAAGTCGAAGGGTCCCAGAGAAGGTGAAGACCCAACCTGACGAAGGCGACGAGGGAGGCTAGACTATCAGCATTCCGGTTGCCTTCGCGATATACATGCTGGAGCTGCACGTCCCAATGTTGACGCAGAAGCTCCCGGATACTTGTAACCAAAAAGTACGTGTCAGTCCCTAGGAAGGCAGAGGAAGAGAGGATATTTATCACCTTAAGGGAGTCGACTTCAATGATAACACGTCGATGCCCAAGGTCCCAGGCCAGTTGTAGATCGGTCTGAACGCCCCAAAGTTCAGCCTCAAGAGGTGAACCATTCCTAAATCGGTGGAGAAATCCGCAGCACCACTGCCCCTAGCAGTCCCTAAGAAGCCCCCCTGCCGTAGCCGACTGGTGACCGTACCAAATAACTCCATTAGTATTGAGCTTAACTGTTGGAACCCCGCCCCGGTGGATCACGTGCCCGACGTCCTACGTGACATCTGGACGCGCATCCCACGAGGGAGGAATTCCCCACCAGGTCAAACCTCAAAAACGAACTCATTTCACTTATTTTTGAATAACTCTTGAAATTTTCACCCTAATCTCCCTCAATAAAATTTAAATTCTTAGGGCCCAAATTGAAATCCGATTCCTAAGCTAAAATGAAATTTCATGTCTCTAGATTATTCAGAACCCAAAAAAAAAATCACCTCATTCGGGTCTCTATAAATCGAGAAACACTAAAGTACAGAAGCATGTTCACTATTTCCATCCAATTGTCTCATTCGATTTAATCTATAAATCTCCAATTAAAAAATAAAAGCTCTAGATTTATGGAGAGGTAGGAAATTTTCTTAGAAAACCGATGCTTCAAAAATCGAATAAATCGGAGGTCAAACGAAAAAGCTATAAGCAAAAGAGTGGGATGAGGTTGGATTTGGAAAAAAATAATTAAATAATAATTAAAAAAAATCTTCAGTGCTCGCACTGCGAGTGTCTCGCGGCAGCGAGGCGAGCGCTAGAAGCGCTCCCTCGCTCTCGCGAGTGACCTTGGTCCTGGTCACTCCAAAACACATCTGAACTTCAAAAATTCATAACTTTTTGCACAGAATTCCAAAATTTGAACATTTGGTATCAATAAAAAGCTAAAAGGAAAATTTACAACTTTCATAAGGGATTGAAAAACTATTTTGGCCTCTAAGGGAGTCAAAAACTACTTCAAAGTGACTGCCTAAAATAAAATCATCTTACACAGCAGTAGGATTTCTAAACATCATATCTTTCAACTCAATGGCCCAAAAATGTCACATTTTATCTCAATGGAAAGGTAAAAAGGCAATCTACAACTT
>JANSVA010000007.1:26757839-26783596 GCA_025504915.1 Erythroxylum reticulatum | reverse complement strand
ATGATGCATGATTATGAAACCATACTTTTGGAAATGGTTTTTAAGATATAACAAGCATATGAAAAGTAAGTTTTCAAAAGAATGTGCCTTTTTGGGCACCAAGCTTACAAGATATTGAAATCTCTGTGTTATGTGGGTTTGTTGTAGTCCTTTAAGAACCGTCACGTGCATATTGACCCAAGTATAGGCTTCTCCCACCTGCCTGCTAGTGGTATGGAGCTCCCTCAAGAATTCACGACTGCACAAGACCATTTTATTGGAAATGTGTAGTACGTCATGTTTCAGACTTACCCAAACCATTTGATGTGTTTATGTGTTCATGACAAGTTTATTGGAGTAATGCATTCATGATTTGCATAACCATAAATTTCTGCATGGTAAAGCGTTTTTAAAATGTCTTTGCTTGTTACAAACTATAAAATTGTTTCCCACGAGCTTTAAGCTCACCCCTCACTTTCCTTCCCATAAGCAAGTGATGAGCAAGAGATTAAGAAGTCAAGGGCCAAGGCATCACTCCACTTTTGAAATGATGTTGTAATTGAAATGCCCACTAAAGCTTTGTAGAACTACGGTTTTTTGCTACTAATGGTTTATGATTTTGGTTTCGCCCATAATTCTTAAGCTTACTTAGGGGAAAAATTCGTGTACTGACTTCAATTATATTTCTGGGTTGATGTGAGCTAATTTAGGCAAAGTTATCTTCTAGAAAGTTGTAGGTATTTCTTTTATCTTTCCAACGGTATATAAAATAATTTGACATATAAGTTGAAAGTTATGCTATTTATGAGTGGAGATGATCTGGAGAGTATAGATAGTGATTTAAAACTTTGGGGATGTGAGAAAGACCTAGTTGAAATGTGTTCTTATGCACGGTGCATCGTCTTAGTTTGATTCATCTTAGTTTTGATTCCTTTTAGTTTTGCATCGTCTTAATTTGGTTCGTCTTTGTTTGATTCATCTTAGTTTTGATTCGTCTTAGTTTTGCATTGTCTTAGTTTGCTTCGCCTTAGTTTTGATTCGTCTTAGTTTTGCTTCGTCTTAGTTTGACCTTCTGCATCATCTTAATTTAACCGTCTTAGTTTGACCTTTTGCATCGAGTTAGTTTGACCTTCTGCATCGTCTTAGTTTGACTTTCTGCATCATCTTAGTTTGACCTTCTGCATCATCTTAGTTTGACCTTCTGCATCGTCTTAGTTTTATCGTCATCTTTTGTTCTATTTTTGATCCTTTAAAATGTGGAATTTGTCTTCAAGGTCTTCTATAAAGTTGTAGATATGGAAGGATTCTTTAAAAACGTCTAAAAATAAAGTCAATCTGACATTTCTTGTGGGAGTTATGGAAATTACGCCAAGATAGGTACAAATTGATTGATGGTATAAGCGTTTTCGATTCTTTCGGGTATAACTTCCTCGTCCGACCTCCAAATGAAGTGATTCTTGAAGAAATGGATTCCTAACATCTTCACTATATTCTTATGAAAATTTATATCTTTTTTAGTTGTTTTGAGAAAGTTTTCATTAGAGCAAGTGAGAGGTCGGTTGGGAGAGCATGATTGGGGTATGAAGACGCTTTAGCTTTTTAAGTATATCTTGAGCTGTAAAACTCCGATTAAGATGATCCTTTCTTCATAGCAAACTAGAGACCTAGAGCTACAATTTATTTGAAGAAGTTAAGTTGTATTTTGGGTGATTGACTAGTGTGGGCACACCAACCTTGTGGAATGATGGCAATAACCCTCCAGGGTAATAAGCACAAGGTTTAAGACTCCGATTGTTGGGCTCCGGAAATGGGATCCAACACATTATGGTATCAGAGCAACTAGGTTTAGGTCCAAGTTTGGGACTAGGTTTTGGAGTATCCTAATTATGAAATGGGTAGCTTCAAACATGAAAGCTTTAATTTGTTTCTCATGATTTAAAATTGTTTTATACGATTTGAACCGTTCTACGTACTTTGAAAATTGTTTTACATGCATTAAAAGTTTTCAATGGTTTTATATTGAAGGAGTGAAAATGCCACCTCGAAGAAGAAATCGAGGAGATCTGACTCGATCTGGGTCTCGCCAAGAAAGTACAAATGAATCTTATGTCTCGCAAGATGCTGGGACACACCCTACCCCCCAAATAAATTGGCGCATTATAAACTCCAGATCTTCGCAAAGCTGCTGCGGGAGGCATACAGTTTGCATAGTGTAGAGGGGAAGAGTGGAGAGACCTGACTGGGCCAGAGTCACTCGCCCTACTAACGAAAGAGTCTTGGCCTTCCAACCTGATAGCCTCTTTTGAGTCGTGTCCAAAATATGCTGATACGTACTCTTAGTGGCACCCTCATGTAGTAACGGGACCCCTAAGTATTTCCCAAGGTCCCTCGTACTGGTGATGCGGAGGAGTTGACTGATCTGTTGCACCGTGGTGGGAGGAACATTCTGGGAGAAATAGATCTGAGTCTTAGTGAAGTTGACTATTTGGCCCGACGCTGCACAAAAGACCTCCAGCGTGTGGTTAATAACTCGAGCTTGATCGTCCGTAGCTTCAGCAAAAAGGATCAAATCGTCAGCAAAGAATAGATGAGAGATGGGGGGAGCAGCGGGCCTCACTTGAATCGGTTTCCAACAGCCTTGGACCATTGTATGGGAGATGAGCTGGCTCAGGCGTTCCATGCACAGAACAAAAAGATAGGACGATAAGGGGTCGCCTTGACGGAGACCACGAGTGGGTAGAAAGGGGGGAGTCCAAAAGGCTTGCCACGTAACCTGCATAAACACGATCGTCACGCATTTCATGATAAGGCGTATAAGAGGCTCGGGAAACTCGTTGTCTTGAAGGATGCTAAGCACGAACTCCCAACGGAGTCGGTCATAAGCTTTTTCGAGGTCGACTTTGATTGCAAGATATCCCCGCTGCCCTATCTTCCTACGCATCGTGTGGATGAGTTCTTGGGCTATGATAACATTATCCGTGATAAGCCGGCCCAGAATAAAACTACATTGGGTATTTGTCACAAGATGCGACATCAGAGGCTTTAACCGGTTCACAATAATTTTAGATATGACTTTGTAGAGCACATTGCAGAGACTAATAGGCCGGAACTGTGCCATACTAATCGGGGAAGGGGTTTTGGGTATCAGGACGAGAAGGGTATGATTTAATTCCGCTTCCCACCGATCCTGGCTGAAAACCTCTTGAATGAAAGTCATGACGGAGGGTCCTACCGTTCCCCATTGTTTTTGGAAAAAGTTGGCGTTAAAGTCGTCGATGCCAGGGGCTTTAGTGGGATTCATAGCAAACACGACATCCTTGACGTCAATGGCACGGAGGGGCCTGTTAAGGTCGCGTAGGCCTTCGGCTAAAATAGAGGGAAAAGCCGCGGTGATAGGAAATCTTGGGGGGGTGCTCGAGTCAGCAGTATACAGGCAGGCCATGAAAGTACGGGTGAGCTGGCTGAGTTGGTCAAAGTCAGTGATGGGGATCCCATTCGAATCTAGAAGCCGCTCCACCAACAATTTCTTTCGGCGAGTCATAGTGAGTGTGTGATAGAACTGAGTGTTGCGATCCCCTTTAGAGATCCAATCGCATCGAGCTTATTGGTGCCAATAAAACTCCTCCTCACATAGGACCTGGCATAAGTCCTCACTAAGCTTCCGTTCCAAATGTAAGAGGGAATCTATATTATCAGTCGTCATATACCGTTGAATACCCTCTAGCCTCACCATCAGCCTTCGTTTTTTGTGGAAGATGTTACCAAAAGCATCCTTCTTCCATTGCGTGAGGAGATTGGAGAAAAGTTCGAGCGACTGGCTCATCTTGTTCGCGGGAGCAGCCAATGCTGGGCAACCACTTCATCCAAAGACGAATGAGTGAGCCAAGCATTTTGAAAGCGAAAGGTCTTCTGCCTGGGGATACGGGAAGGTGGTGGGTTAAAAGTAACTAACAAAGGTCAATGATCCGAACCCATGAACGGCAAATGGGTATTCGTTGTATGAGGGAACGCATGAAGCCAAGTGGAAGACCCGAAAACTCGGTCCAGGGAGGCTTTAATCATACCGCGATGCCACGTGTACTTCGATCCTGAATAGCCCAGACCATGAAGCCCACAGGTGTGAACCCAATCCTGACATGGCTTGCTCACGACTCGCGCTGACGTAGCTCCGCCGATTTTGTCCACGTGGGACAGTTTAGCATTGAAATCACCGCCTACAATCCAAGGATGTCAAGTAATGCAACCGACCCAACTCAAGGCGGGCCAAAGAAGCAACTGGGTGACGTGCTAGGGGCTAGCATAAACCACAGTGAATTCACACATGCCAGATGCAAATTTGATAGTGGTGTGGATAAATTGACGATGAGCAATGCCTATGAAAAGATCAGTCTTGTCCATAGGAGCCATATTTCACCCGAGAACCCAATGGCTTCGACCCAAAACGAGAAGTCAAAACCCAAAGATCGAATGACCGTATCGGCCCTAAGGCCCATAATTTCACATCACCCCGTCAGATTTGTCATTGAACTAAGCCCATAAACCATGTAAGCGCAAAAAACGTTAATAAATGACAATGCCTAGCATCTTTTGTTGGGTAAACCAAAAGCATGAAAGCCCCAAAAGCTGAACTTTCGGCACAGAGATCTCAATTTCGAACAGCTTACAATAGCATATGTATCCTCTAGCTACGACATGAAGTTGTACGAGATTAGTAAGTAAAACCGCAACAAATTACCTCACTATATTAAGAAAAGAATCCAAATACATGAAATACAACTGTAGGCCCTCACCATTCAACACTAGAACTACACCTTTATGCCAAAAAATTTGACCCGAAAAATGGAGCCATTGTGGTTTAAAACCACCCTTGCATTTCACCTCCCATCAAAGGAGATGGATATACCACCTCTTTTCTCCCAACCAAATCTGAAGGGGCAATGGTTCTCCTCAAAAAATTGGAGAATCATAATCATGGATAATACAAAATGATGAATGAAAGCCACCTCTTAAATACAAATGCAAGCAACTCATCCGACGACTGATCAACAAAGCCTAGAAAGGATGCCTTCTGTGCTACTCTCTGCTATGATACAGCCAATTTGAGGTCATGTGGTCGTAAAGCTTCTTGAACAATTTCCTGAACTGTTCGGTTACGACGACAAACATCAGAAAATTCCTCAATCGGAGTCATTAGGGCATTGATATCGACACCAGATGCTGCCTCAGATAACGCTTGAATAAATCTTGTGCGCTCCACTTCTGTGACAGCTGTCGACGGGATTAATGAAACACTCTCCCTAACCCACTCCAATGCATGTGCTCCAAATGCTCGAGTTAATGCTAGTAAGGCATACGTCACCTGAACAAGAGAAAGCAGTCCAAGTTAAATTTGTTTCAAACTTTTCACCCCTACAATTTTAATTTATGGGAAGGATTGTGGGCATCTTAATCTATTCAGATTAAGAGGTGGAGTACCGATTCTACTCGAGAACTTGGTAATGCTCCTGTTAACGAGGCAACTAAAATTCTGGCAATGGTGGAACCCCGGGGAACAATAACACTATTCCTGACCGATAAGTATTGCTCCCCCATAGTAGACTTGGCCAGATCAAAGACATCGGTCAAGAAGGACAATATGGAATTAGAAGCTTCTCTGCACAAAGTAAAAGTAGTAAACCACTTGTCAGATGACATTTGGATAGCATGAGTTTATGCATGTATAAGGTATGTTATTCACGCTCAAATGTGGTTTTAATCTCACACAAAACAATAAGGTATAAATATATGACAAGTAAAGAGTTGACTGAAATGATAACATATATATTGATGTCCATACTGTCAACAATACATTAAAATTGGTAATTTACAAGAAATCTAAGTATTTATCCAGTCTCCATTCCATCACCTATTATCCAATTTTTAGATGTTTGCTATAAAAATTGATTTTGAATTGTGTACATGTAAAACATGATGAAACTCAATTCAAATCCACCCCAAATGTCACTTTAAGTGGGAAGGATTGTCCAAACCTTATTATGGCTTATTATGCTTTTATTTTTGGGCAACTAGAGATATTAGAACACTTTAACACACCCTTCATGCTCAAGAATAAACATCTAGGAGTTAAAGTTTGTAAAAATGGACATTTAAAGGTGGCCTAGCATCTACGGCTGACCATGCCTAACTCTATCTGAAAGGCACCTAAAGGAGGGGAATTCCCTGAACCTTACGACATATGTTATGCTCTTACTCCTAAGTGATGTGGGACACTAATAAACTTCAACAATACAAAATAAGGCTGATCATACATGGCTCATGTCTTTGTTATCTAACACCTCCATGCCCTAACATACCCTACCTTACCCATATATTTCGGAAGATAAAACTATTCAATAATTCCTAAAGCTTATCATATTTTTAGAAATAAGTATTAAAATTTTATATCTATATAATTAGTACTGAAACTTATTTAAAGGAATCAAATGAGCATAAATTTAACTGTCATACAATATCAAATTGACAAATTTTCTAAACATATGCTAGCTTATTTAGTTCATACAAGTTCTGGTACTGATTTGTAAAATTCAACAAGTTTGACGTGAACTCTAGGCAAACATCATGGCGAAGGCTTAGACTGCACGTAGATTCCTATTTCTCAATAACAAGAAAAGAATGAGTATATATGATTAATTGGAAAACTGACAAATCCTATATTGCCAAAATATATAAAGTCCAAGTCCGAAGCTTAATTGTGTTTGATTAGAATAACATTCCGACAATCAATCTATTTTTGAACATGTGAAGCAAAGAGCTTAGAACATATTGTGAAGATAAAAGACGCACAATAGACAATTACCTGTGTTGTACAGTGATACCAATAATGGAACAATCAATTAATGGTGGAAAGACAACAGATGGAATAAACAGTTGAGGGCAGTATCGAAGGCATCTTGATGCCAACAGAAAACAGTCATCTGCTATGTCTGGTCTTGCCGTAAAATCCTGCCAAATAGAGGGAAATACAGCCATTAACCACAGTATGTCATGGGCATATGAAAATAAGAAAAGAGAGAATGCACAACTTGGTTAAAAATGAAAACCTCAATACTAGTAAGAAGACATGTTGTGTGCTTGAAGAGGACTTCTATCAAACTTTTCAGGTAGATTGCACAAGCAGGATCCATACCAAATATCTGCAACCAAAGACAATGGTAGGGCAACTCTGAAACTTTGCAACAGAGAGTAGAGAGAGAAAATAAATTTGCTTAGGATAGAAGAAAAAAGTCATACCTTTATCACCTCACTAGAGAGATAAAGGAAGCATGGTTGGTGATGCTGTTGATATAGAGCTTGAATCTCTTCTAGCATTTCTCCAATAGTGATCCCCATGAACCTTCCAGAGGTTCTCACCTAAATAAATCGCTATCCATTTCATATTTATCTCTTCAAATCACAAGTAAAGAAGCAATGTCTCTTCATCACTAAATAAAAAAAAAGTTATTGAGGAAATTCTAGAGCCATTTAAAATTCAGGGACTGAATTAAATGGAAAGTTCAAAAGGAAATTTATATGCAAAGATTATTCAAGGTGTAAAAAATAGCCTTTGAAATTTATACAAGTGTTTCCCAGACCAACTTCCCACAACATGCCTTCTTTAACTGTTGAAAAACATGTCATTTTACATGGAATTTCAGGCTACGGGATGAGTAGCCAGAGCCTGAGCACAGCCTGAAGCCCAAAATTTTTTTTAAAAACAGCCTTAGCCTGGTCAACTCGGACCAGACCTGTTGATTCCGAGCTAGGCTGGGCAATATTTACCATTCCTACCTAAGCCTAGTTAAGCTTAATCATCTCTTAATTACACTTTCTGCAGTTAAACGCACTCATCAGCATCAATGTTCATTGACTCACTGCATATTTACAAGCTCGGCAAAGAGACTCCATTGTTCGCATGTCCCAAGCACGACTACAACAGAAAAAGAGGGATCAGACAAGAGAGGGAGACCCATTTAATACAATACAGGAACTATGTTTTTTGTCAGGTCTGTCCAGACTCACAGATCAAATATTGCCTTGAATATTGGCCAAAGCCTTTGCATAGCATCAGCCACAGCTTCAGGGTGATTTACATACCTAGAATTGGGTTTGTAGCACCTTGAAAATTACAAATAGAAAAATTAACAATATAAAACATAATTTTGAAAAGGATAACAGCCAGACCTAAAGATGTATGCAAGTCGATCAATGTGAACAGTTAATTCACGAGCAAGTTTCTTCTGCAATATTTCCAGACCTTGGTTGATTGCTTCCTGCTTGTGCACATTGTAAAAGAACCATGATCAAGAATTTTCAACTATAGACTAAAGATACGTATTGAGAAGGAATCAAACCTGTAGGGGAGAAACAACAGGCAAGCATAATTTTTCCAAAGCCTGCTTAGCCAGTTCAGGAGGAAGTTCTGTAATGACCATGCTGCAATAAAATAATACAACACATCCAAGTGAAAATAATTCACACAGAATTCTCAAAATCACTTACTCACAAATCTTGATAATTATCAAGCATCAAAAAGTACCTTAAGGCTTCTACTACATGCAAAGAGTCCTCAGCAGAGATTTTAAAACTGTCTTCCCCAACCATAGCCTTATGGTATATGGAGAAAAGATCATCAAAATATCCACTAAGCTTACTCCGACAATCTATGGTCAGCATAAGAATATCAATTAATACAAGGAAAGAAATATGGAAAGAAGGTTGTCTCAATAATCATATAAAAGCCATATATCATAGTCCTAAACTAAGTTAGCAAGCCAATAGGCTAAAACACAAACATATTTCTTTGCCCTCAAGATACTTAAATTTATATCATTCCCTTTTCACCATTTCATACCAGTAATTCATAGTCATGGACCAAACATGAGATGCAAACCAATCATTTGCGTCAACCTAGCATATTTGAACTGATCTTGCATTAATGAATACCTTAGACAAAGCATCACGAAACAACAATGATAGCATCATCAGGAAAAGAAAGTTATACAGACTGCTATCCCATTTCAGCCTTGAGACGAATATTCATGACCTTTTGACAGTCCTGCCATGCCTACAAATCAGCATCTATTTCACTAACAATAAGGTGCCTTAGCAGCTTTTTGGAACAAGTTTCATCCATGACAATCTAAAAATCATGCTAAATATGGAATATAATATGATTATGGCATCTGAGTTGTGAAGATTTCACTAGACCACTAAATGTTGGTGGAAACAATGAATTTCATCCGTCCAAACTCTGATGTAGTCAGAACAGTAGTTTGAGGAAATGATTACGCATCAGAAAAGAATACTTACCATCACAAATGTGTCTAAATGCAACAGCTGCTGCTGCTGCACAATCTTCTGATGTACCCATGCCTTGCATAAGAATTTTCATGACAGAGGACAATAAAGGCAATCCATCTGAGGCAGCATTAAGCCATTTTGAATATGCTCCAATAGTCAAGCACACTGAAAACATTTGCAACAAAACATCAAGTTAAAGACTCACATTCACAGACACATTGCTTGGTGAAGTAGAAGGTGTTTAGAGCTAAATCTTAATCATGTTTGAACTGATACAATTCCCTCCCCCAAATAATAACACCAATAAACCCATTTCTGAAAAAGTCAAAACAGAAAAGGCAAGAAAATAATAGTAAACCACTATAAAAGGCATAGTACCTGTCTGCAGCAACTGGGGCTGATGGGTAAGTTCCAAAAGCAAGGACATGATCTGTGGGGGGGGAAAAAATCAGCAGCCACTTCAAACCATCTAAACCAACAAAATCTTAGGGTTCCCATGAAGTTAATAAAAATGAGATTCACTACAAAAAGAAAAACCCCAGAACAGAGGACCGCAGTTTTTCTCCATAATGGTGCATGAGTAACATTTAGGCCAAAAACTAGATTTAAAATACATAACTCCCGTGATCACAACAGCTGCTAATTACCGTCCATTCTATTGACTTTGAACTCACAGGATAAAAACTGAAAGCAACGCCCAAGAACTTGACAGATTGCATAATTAAAATGAAAAAATCTGTGGCATGAGGCTTATAAGGACATTTGACATCTCCGGAAAATTCATAATGTCATGATTGAAGTAACAATGGCAAGGCCACATCAGCAAGCCAGTAAAACCCTCTACATCTAAGCTAGTAGGACTTCTAAACATGTTTTGTGTCAACATGGGGGAACATATCTAGATTTCTGACCTACCATTGCTGCCTTGTAATTTTAATATACCATAATATATCCTCTTGTACATTTATCATTTATGAATCAATCCAGAAATTCACTGAAACCAGGAATTACAGAAAGCCCAAGCTCTGATGCTACACAAAGGGGACAAAGGAATGGATAAGACCCTGTTTACATCCAGTAGACTTTCAATGCTTGAGATGTCTATGATTCTGACCAACTGAGTCGATCAACCAGAAAGAGAAGTTGTCAGAAATGAGCTTTTCAATCAAAACAAGGATCTGCCTATCAAAATGATCTGCTGGGTTTGTTTATTCAAAGGGGCTTTAGAAGAAGTGGGAGAGGTAGATGATTTAGAATGAGAGTAGCTTAAATGTTAACATGATCTAGGTCTGTCTCTTTGTTATTTCTCATAGTGTTTAGGAGTTATTTTCCATAATGTTCATTTGTAGTTCACTTTATATACTTTTCAGTTTCCTTCATAGGAGCTAAATTAATACGGCATTATTTTTTAGATTTTTTAGTTTTGGTCCATGAGCTCAACAAAATGATCCTGAAAGTTTTGGTAAAACTAGACAACCTGTATGTTAGCTTTCAAGGTGGTAGAAACCTTAAAATAGATAACCAAGTCAGCCAGTAACCTGCATTTGATAGGGAAATTTCTAACATGATTGAAGCTAAAGAAGGATAAGGGAACTGGCTACTACCAGAAGTTCTGAATCAATATGGAGAGCAAAGATAATAGTCTGCCATGTTAGAAGACAATGGAAGATAATGATTAACGTTGACATCAACTTTTGTCAAGCCGGAATGGTTTTAATAACTTATTTGTGAATTCCAACACAATTCTAAATTCCAACAAAACTAAACAATCCAAGCATCCAAGATTTACATTTTATATGTATTTTATCAAATAGTTGGCATATACTCAGACTATCCTACATTAATGGAGCTAATAATTGGTGGAACTTCACCCATTTCCAGACCTTTGCACTAGCTAAAGGGAATCAGATCAAATCATTCCCACAAAGCAAGAAAAGAAACTTGATACTAAAAGAAAGCATGCTTTGCGCAACTTCATTCAAATAAACCTATTGCAAAGAGGCAGGTGAAGCAGATATTCCTTTCATTGTGTACACTTGCATTTTGTGTAAATATTTCTCTTCTACACCCCCCAGACATCTTTTATCTCATTTATCTGTTCTAGCTGCTCATGCCTTGTCTGTTACAGTTCTTCACAACTGGCATTTCTGTGATGTCTGTCCCTTTTTCTCTCCACATCTTATCAAATTTTTTCCCCACAAATCTTGCACTTTCATTGATGTGAAGTGCCCAAGCAATGCAGCTCTACATAACAACTTACAAATCAAAACAAGTGCCGAACTTGTATTTACAAAAGACTTTACCTTGGGCATCACTTCAGCTTCAGCAACTGAAACGTAACTTGATATAGCCCTGATGCAAAATAGAGCAGCTTCTGCTGGACGCCATTCATTGCATCCATTTCCCCAAAACGCTTGTGCCTTGAACAATTTGACATGATTTGGCATCATTAGAAAGAGGAAAGCAATCATTAAAGGATCTGGAACAATTAATGTGATTCAGAAGTCAAAGAACTTTCACAAAATTTGTGATCTAAAAGAGCCCCTTGCTCAAGTAAAATAAGCTGCCACTTATAAGAGATGAGACAGCAAAAGAACTTCCCAACACGTACTAAAGTTACATGCAACACCAGAACCATAAAATCCCAGTATTAATTCTCCAAAATATGCAATGACTTTAAGCATACCACTGAGAGCTCTGTGATCTATTTAGCTAACAAGGAACCCTCTTAATAAAGTAACTTGCGAAACCTGTGGTTAGTTAAGCACATTAATTTCTTAAAGGTTTACACATAAAACCTCAACATTGCCAAAGGCCAACTAGCAATATCATATATGTTGTCAACAGGATAGTATTGATTTTAAACCAAATAGTAGCTTTATCATTAAGAGTTACGCGGATTCTTTTCTGTAAGGCAGAGAAAACTGATACTGCTTCCAAATACATAATACACACCTCAGCAAGCTTTGAGTAAAGAATCCTAAGAGTTGCATCACCACCAAGAACTGATGCTGCATCAATTAATACATCTGCAACAGCTGGCAATATCATTGGTCGTGTTAGTTGGTTTAAAATGCTAGAAGACTAATCTTCAAAAGTGTATGTATGTAAGCTCATTCATATGTAAGTCAAAATATATATGATAAGAAGAACAATCTTCAAAAGTGGCCACATACATGCCTACAAAATGTATAATCAATTCATAACTACAATTGGAGGGTACCTTTTTGATGCTGTTACAAATAAAAGACTATAAAAATGTTATCGGAAATGAATAAAAGATGTAATTAGATGATTTCTATCCTTTTTGCTGCTACAATCTGAAGGGAACTGTAAAAAACTTTGATATATATTCAGAAGTTATTATTTACATATGCTGCAGTTCTTATATAGGGCTAGGGTACATAGTTATGGGCTTATTTGGAAATATCCCCAATATAGCTAGATATTACAGCTAAGGATAATCCCTAAGGATAATCCCTTAATTAAGGGACTATCTACTATTACGGGATTCTCTACAGGAACAAGTATCTAACAATAACTGAACAAATGGCAATGTAGAATCAACAATTAGTTGAGCTTAATGAAGGACAACCAAAAAGTACAAATTTCCAAACAGTTCATCATTACCATATCTAGTGTGTTTAAATTCCTTGAGGTCTTCAATAGAGAGATTTTGATGATCTTGGGGATATTGGACTCGAAAACTAACCTGCAGCAACATTCAGAACTTGTTGAGTTTTCTGATGAAACACTTAACAGCAAAGATAATTAACTGTTCGCTGAAACTAACGAATACAATATCTTCCATAGTCACAGACATGCCTGAAGAGAAAAAGTATTTTGATCATTTCTTGCAATAGGAAATTTTCTATTATACTAAAATGAACCCAGCATTAAATAGGCTCAATAGCAGTAAGATTAAGATATTAGCTACTGCATGACTTTGAGAGAAAGTGAAACACTATGAACAGTATATCCAGTATACAATACATAAGATAATCACCTCTACATGAGTCGACTTAATCTCACTTCAGAAATTCAAGTGTCATCAGACTTAAAATTAGGGCTCTGAAAAACTTTTCAATTTTATGAACATATTGATCAGATCAAATGAATGCAATGAACTAGGGAAAATGTACAAACAAAAAGAAAAGAAAAGGACGGTAAATGCACTGTCATTTAGTAATCTAGCCTGGTCTTAAGGGCATAAATCCATGCAGCATAGTCTAAAGGTTTCTGTGAAGTTACAAGTGGCATATTTCTGTACTCATAAAATGAACTCACCAAGGATACAAGTGATCCATAGGCTGGCTGGAAAACTTGAAGCCTTCTACTTCTCTCTGCTTCAAGCGATGCTTCAGTGCTAAATGAAGTATAGGAATCCCTGGTAGTTTAGGACCACTCTATTCACCCATTTGCCAAAAACTGATCTCTTATATTAACTGAGCTCCAGATGGATTTACCTGTTTGTCAGGATAACTTGAAGACTGTGCCAAAAATTAAAAGTCATGGAAGCAATATCATATTCTGGATGCGAAGTAACTTCTAATAATGCATTCACAATCATTTTCGCCTCATCAGAACCTGGAACAACAGAGGAAGAAATGTTTTATACACTAATCACCAATACATCATCATAAAACAGAAATCAAGTAGCTATGAGGAGCATTTTTAAAAATTTGGACATAAACTTTGAGCAGATTACTGATGGTTTAAATACATACCAGTTGCAATCAGTTCAAAATATGAATCACCCATGTCAGCAAACAAACGAGCAATGGCCTTAAGATCTTCTTCATCCTAAGATAAAAATAAAAAGAACAGAAGTATTGTACCAAATCAGCATCGATTAAAAATGAAATCAGACACTATGCTAATGAAGATTGATTTCACTCACATTAAAAAACACAGGTTAAAATAGCTAAGGGCAACAAGGTATGCAGATTCTATATTTCCACTGGCATATGCTGTATGGGTATAATAACAATCCTTGGCAAACATGTCAGGATTCTGGGGAATAATTCTTTCACATAGTACAATATTCTCTTTGCTATCAAGTTTAAATCTCAACGTGCCATTTGGTACTTGTATTCTGTGCACACATTTATCCCAACAAATATGTGTGTGCTAAGGAGCAACAAAAATTGAGACTTATAAATTAGTTGTTGAACTCACCCAACAACTTAAGCTTTTCACAAATCTACACCTAGAATTTGTTAGCCATTACCAGATTGCTTTAGCACATCCATGCCTGGAAATACAGATGGTTGTTATCAATATTGAAAATAGTTTATTCCCTTCAATGAAATAATAAAAAGAAAACATTGGATCTTTAATGAAATCATAATATTGATTTTCTACATCTCATGTCCATTAGTTATGAGTGCCAATTTATTGAGCTTAAGGTACTTGATAGAAAGTCAAAGTAGAAACAAATATGCTTCAAAATTTTGTCTTCATGGCATTAATAATCCCCCAACCCAAGAAAATACAAAAACAAGTAGCAGAAATTTCAATGAAGCATAACATTGCTAGGCAAAACAAAAACTTTATCTTCATCCAGATTCACTATCATCATAAATTTGTAAGTACCTTTGAAGGATCTCTAAGCTGCTCCTTAAGACTCATAACATGAGGTACAATTACTTGAATTAAGGGCATTTGTATAGAAATACCACCAGAGTTTGCTGCCGTAGTGTAGTGTATCAATTCTGAAATGACTGCAAAAGATCAAGAGGAAATAATAAAAATGGTGAGGTAGAATGAGGACCCAAGCACCCTTGTAAGTTCCCTTAGTATGGAAAAGCTAAAATGCTACCTACGCCAAGTTGGAAATAATAAAGAAGATATAACGGATATTAAACGAGACATTAAACTTGAACAAAATGATTTAAAAAAACTTTGAATAAATACATATATTCAACCAATGTTGTTTTAATTTTGGGGTGGGGAAGGGGGGTGAAAGTGATGCAGGAAGATAAGCACACACATTCGACTTCGGGGATCTGGAACTATGCAATTCATGATAAGAAGTATGGCATTAATAGATGTCACAAAATCATATGTTACACTACCAAAGACATACATAACTTGTACTGTTTTTGGTAACTTATAATGCATCAATTGTATTAACAACCATATCACAAGGATTTAGCATTTGACAACCTTCCTAGGTATAAAATTTTTAAAACATCTCTAATTTTTCAGATATATCCCCTGTAGCTTCTCGTCTCTCTGAACTTTTTCTACTAATCAAACTGTCACTATTACTTCAGCAACATTCAAACTTAACTTTATTAGCTACATAGATTTCAAAATATCAAGCTCTATTCTACACCTTGGCAATTGCACACATAAGTAATTATCTCAGAAGCATAAGGTGGCATGACAGATGGTTCCTGAAATTAAGAAAAACTGTCACAGTACTAAAAGCGCCAATGAGGTTCTTATATTTCAGCAGCAGTACCATTTACAGCCGCCTCTGAGAGTAGGTCAGAATTCAAACTTGAAAGAGCTGTAAGAACCAATGGATGAGAAGCAAGAATGGAACCAGGGATCCTGAAACCAATACAATTCAACATAAATACCAGGAAATCTGTTAGTGCCAACTAATATCACATATTACTGAGTAAAGCCAATCCAATCACTTATTGTAACATCAACCATTTCATAAGAGTTGATGAGAATGGGGAGGGGGAATGGTCTGATTTGGACAATTGATGAGCTTTTGGAAAGATGAAAGAAAACAAAAAAGGCCATTTCCAAAAGCTAGACATTACTGTATTTTAAAGAAATCAAAACCAATAAATTCGCAAAAAATTAACTAATGACCACTTTGCCCATCATGTCTCAAATACTTCCAATTTTTTGAGGGAAAAAATCCGGTTTAATTTACAGCAGACTCCAGGAGATTACGGCAGCATTTATTCTTTCTTTAAAAGTAAATAAGGAGGCTGTGTAAGTAATCTGGCATTACTGGCGTTCTCCATCCTCTACTTGCTACATTCAACTTTTTAGAAGAATTTTGTATCATTACTGCCTCAAAGAACCGCTTCAGAACAATCAGGAATCACCAATTACTGTTTGCAACTTAAAATATAAGTATCTTGCACTTCAGGAGAAAAATACTGTGTTGTAAACACTTCAATTAAAGGAGCTGCCTACCCATGCCGTAATCGAAGCCAAGAAGCAAAAGCTTCGAGAACCTAAAAGGAAAGAAATTATATAGTTCAGTATATCAAGCAGTTGTATTACAGTGTCAAGATCAACAGTCTTCCAAAAAGGAACAATTTCCACCTGTTCCTTAAGTTCCTTAATTTTCAAACATACTGTCAAAACATCTAGAGCAATATTCATCTGAGAAGTGAGCTCCTTTTCAAACTGGCGGCGTCTTTCTGGACGAGCAGCAATCTTGTAGTTGAATACTTCCTGATTTATTCGCAAAAGAGAAAACAAAAGAAACTTCTAGTTGATAATATGTTTTCTTTCGGTATCTACTTGGTGAAACAGATATGTCAACTTTCAAAACTCATTATTTTTTAAAAAAAAATTCAAAACTCGTTAAGTAACAAGAGCTAAAAACCTCATTAGACAACAAAAAACCAACAAAGAATACATGGCAAACCAACATAACCCTGAAAGGAAGGTGTACCACTTGTAAAGCTTAACCAAGACGACATTTCTGTCCCCAGCATAATGTTCAAATATAAATAAAAACAACATTAGATGCATGTAAGTCAGTTAATAGGTACACTTTTCTTTTATTAAAAATAAAATTTGTGTACGGACATGAGATTGGCTACTAAATTGGTGATAAGTTGTTAAAATACTTATGATGCTTATTAAAGAATATAAACTTTTTGAGGACATAATCAATTCACACAATCAAAAACAATGAGAATGAAAGCTAAGAAGAGGATGACTCTAACACTAGAACTAAACTTTTATTAAAGTTCCTGAGCTGGTAAAATGTAGAGACCCAAAAGACATGAAAGATCATCTTTTATATCCTCAATCCCAACAACTCATGGACATAACAGCATCACAGAGTTTGATCAAAAAATAAGACAGAAAGTGACCTTGTGAAGGATATCACAAATATTTGCTCTTTTATCCAAAAAGGTCATTAACATCAATAGAGAAGATTGTGGCTTCATTGAAGTGTGAGGAGGTCTAAAGATGGTCCTTTAAATACATTTCTACTAGATGAGTCAATTTTCTGCAGCAGCATGTTCCTTTCAGCTTTTTATTCACGGGAGTAAGAATTATCAAAGAATCAGATTTATTTAAAGAGTTCATAAAGAAAAAAAATATTTTACTTTGACATAAACATTAATGTTTCCCATTTTCAATATCTTCTTAACACTACAAATATGTGGCATGTAGCAAACAGAAAATCCATATACCTCAGGTAAAACAGTAAGTAGCTCCAAGAATCCTGGTACATACTCTGGATGAGAATTCATCTCATCCCGAAGCCAATTGACAATGCCACCATCTCCCCAATCTTCTGGCGGAACTTGTACAGCCAAGGCAGCCATAGCTATGCTAATCTACAGGTCAAAAATCAAATGCCATATCATCTAGGCAACAAAAGGTCTGGTTTAAAAAAGATATGGTTACAGTCACCACAAGCTATTGAAATGATTGCAGAAATTTTCAAATATACCTGCGTTCTTACTTTGGGTGGCCCCCTATGGAACTTTTTCAATAAGGTCTGCAGTCAAATTCCATAAACAGCATAAGACTGCAAGAAATTACATTATGCGGAAATCATAAAAACTCCTCTAATTCGTGAAGAATCAATTAAGTAAATTATGTAAAAGCAGGTCAAAGGCATGTGGCCAATATATGATTTCATTCACAACCAAAATAACCCATGTAAAATCCTATGCAGTAGTCCTAAAATGAAGAAAAAAAATTATGTAATGAGTTATCAAAGAAAAAATTAATTCAACATCCTCATCTTTTCATCAGCTAAACAAATTTATCCAAGCTGATGTCCATGGAAATGCAATCGCTAATTCACCAATTGAAAATTTAATAGATTTAAATATCTCCAAGTTACATTAGCTTCTTTGAAGTTGTATGCATCACTTGATATTACCTCCCTCTTGAGACCCATCCTTAATCAACAAAATTATTGTACAGGACTAACATGGACACCAAAGAGGCGGGAATGAAAAAGATAGCTGTTCCTTTAAAGGGATAAGCATAGTGCATCACCCAATACAACAATGATTTAGATAACTCAGCAGCAGTTAATATCCAAACATTTTTTTCAATAAATTAAGTAAACCAATAACAACAGCCAGCCTTGAGAATGAAATGGTCAGAAATCTCCAATGAAAATGTCTTCCCAGTGAGTTAGATAACAATAACAACTACCAAAGTATTCAGATCAAATGAATGCACACATGACATCCAAAAATGGCTGCAATTCTACTACCAGAAAGAAACATTCATTCTTTCAGCTAATAGTCCCATACTAATTCAGAAGAGTCAATACTTGGTAAAGAGGTAAAATTATGCATGTACAACATTAGTAAAAACATTGAGTATCAAAAAAAACAAAAAGTCAAGCTTTCTCAATACTTAGAAGAGTGCACAAAATCTCACATTCAAGGAAGTCCGCAATGGTCGAAAGGCTTCAGAAGGTAGCTCTTCAAAATCACGTTGTACCTAAGATTAGATCCAACGTGGGAAAAGTGTTAAAATCATTGACATATTAAAAAAAATTAAAAGCAAAGGGAACAAGAAGAAGAAAGAGAGAGAGATAAAAAAGAAGAAGAAACCTCAAGCATCCAAAACACTGTAGTATTTGACACTTATCAACATGTTCAAATATGTTGGCATTAAAAATTCAAAATTCTCACAGAATATTTAACAGAACTTTGAATATACCTTGCTTCTAAGTGTTTGAGAACAAAAGATTAAAGTTTCCAAGTTGCTAGAGGCATCATGAAGCAGATTGTCAGCTACCTGAAATACCAGGAAAAAAGATCATATCAACATTAGTAAAATTAAATGAACACGAACAAATATATATTGACAGCAGGGACCAAAGTAATACAGCTGTCATCAACAAGCATCTCACAGTACAGTGGTCCAACTTGTAGAAGCACAAAAAAACATTCAACAAATAATACTTGCAAAATCATCAGGAGAAATGGTTAAAGCAATGTCAAATTTTTTATGAATGAAAAAAAGGAAATACTGCTATAATATCAAGTTGAAGGTGTAGACATATTGCACACTGCAGTTAAAGTTAGGATTAGATTCAACAAGAGATTATCAGAAAGTTGGTCTACATCAGAAAATAACTTGTAGTATTTGCAACTTTCCTCACAGTCTAAATTGAACTTTCCCGCAATTTCAAGTTAAAAAGATGTATCTGTACATTTTTGGCAGTCCCAGGTAGAAGATGTCTAACCCCAATAGTCATAACCAACTTCATGTAGCCAAAAAAAAAAACTAAAACTTGTAGAATTAAACAAAAATCAGACAACTTCATCAAGTTATAGGGACAATGTCATGTGCAATGGTAATGGACATTCAACATTCAAGTAAAAATTCAAATTTGGAAATACAGAACCGATGTTCAAGGAGGAACATAAGAAGCAGATACACACACGCACACACAAACAGACACACACACACACACACGTACACACACGAACGACTACTGCAAGTTCAAACAAAGAAATTCAACCTAGCGCATTCAAATTCTTTACCCAAACTAAAACTGAACGAAAATTTATTTAAAAGGAACTAGAGATGAATCAACCAGAGAGTTCAATCACGCAAAACCAAACAAGTGGACCAAAGTAATTACTTAGCTCAACCAATCAATAAATCACCAGAAACAGAATCTTACAATACCTGCCAAGCATCAAGTGTCCGTTGAAAACCTTGAAGCCAGCGATCGGCCTCCATTCGTACAGCGTCATCGGGATGATGATAGAGTGCGTTTAGGGCGTCTTTCACGGAATTCTGGAGCTCCATAGCTCCGATTTCAACAAACCGAACCGATCGCGATAAGAGAAGAGAGATGAAAACAAACTCACAAAAAGATTTAACTTTGTCACTTACTATATGTATTTGGTTTAGGCTTTTCTGGAGAGAGTTGAGTTTTCAGATAAATGGGGTTTTTGGCGCCCCCAATTCGTGTTCGAGAGACGACGGGTTTTTGGGATTTTTGATCAGAGATCGGTGAGTGAGATGTTTTGGACCGTCCGATTACGACTGTATTTTCAAAACTTGGTCAGTTTCTGGTCAATGAGATGATGAGACACGTGGCGTGTAATCAGGATTAGGGTGGGCTCGTGGGCTCGTAAGGGCCCGCACAAGAGAAAAACTTATATGGTCTTGCAATTTGATTCGTGATGTTTTTAAATATAAAAATTACATAAATTAATATTTGATAATTTTATATTTTAACTTTAAATTAATATTGGATTAATAAATTGATAAGTTCTCAAATGGTAATGAATATAATAACGATTTAAGTTCATATTTAATCCAATAAATTAATAAATATTTATTTTAATTATGAACGCACTCTTTAAATTACTCATTAAATTATTAATATATCAATGTTTTTAATTATTATGAACTTTAAAACACTCGCACACATCTAAGTCCCACTTAAATACATGATTAGGACCAAATGGTCCGTTATAAGTTGAGTTTGTTAATTATGTGATGACACAACGACGTCGGTTTATAGTGGATTCGGTTTCTTTAAGAGGTTCATGATAAACCGTTAATTCAGGTACACGCCTGAATCCTCCGAGAAATATCAAATGCTATTAATGGGCAAATGAAGATGACCATCCAAAATTTGAAACTCCAAAGTTCTTAACATAACCTGTTAGTTTCTGTCCTCTCCCTCGCTCACTCACCAACACAGAAGAGAGAGATAGAGATAGAGTTCATGGTCTAGGTCTAGTGCATTACCATTGCCAAGATCATGATCTTCTATCTCATCACCCTTTGAGCCCTCTTTTAGTTTTGTTCAAAAAGTTCGCATCTTTCTGTGCCGTATTACCTACCTAAATTATAAGCGAAGGAGATTAAGAAGAGCACCCAGATACTCTTGATCCCTTTCTTCTTTCTGATTCTGGGTTTTTTATGGGAAAAAGGTTTTGATGGCAAAGAGGTCGTTTAAAAGTTTTGTGGAACAAGAACTGGGAAAGTTCCCACTTTTTGTGATTTATGCACTTCTTGAATGGGTGTTGATATTTGTGCTGTTTGTTGATGGTTTTCTTGCGTTCTTCGCCAATGAATTCGCCAGGTTCTTTGAGTTGAGAATCCCTTGTTTGCTTTGCACGAGGATTGATCATGTTCTGGTTCACAGAGATCCTGACTTCTATTACAATGATTCAATATGTGAGAATCACAAGAAGGATGTTGGACGTCTAGCTTTTTGTTATAATCACAAGAAGCTTTCAGACATAAGAAAATTGTGTGAAGGGTGTCTTCTTTCGTTTGCTACGGAGAGAGAATCTGATACCGAGACTTACAAGTCTCTCATAGGGATTCTGCACAAGGACATTGAGTTACTTGTTGAAGATGATCAAGAAATTCAACTGACATTACCTACTGGAAAGAAAAATGAAAAGATGGAGAGTAGCCTTCAACGATGCGTATGTTGTGGGAAACCACTGAAGGTGAAGTCGCACATAAGGGGAAAAAATTCAGTCGGGCTTTCACAAGCTCCAGCTCCTTCTCCAAGGGCACCATTTGGGAGCTACAGAAACGAGGACCATCGCAGTATGGACTTGTCTCACATAAGATGCAGAGAACTAAAATTCCCGGAACATGAAGAGGTCCATGAGGATCAAGAGGATGGCCCAAGTACAGCACATGCTGGTAAGCAATGTGAGTTTCAAAAAATGAATTTCTTTTTAACTGAATCAGAATTACAGTTCTCTTGCTCTTCCTTTTTACCATTCTTTAATTGGGAAGGACGAATCTTCTGCATGTTAGTATTTATACATATATATATGCAAAAAATCATTGAAGCATTTGTAAAATCTGGCATTACAGCTAGAGAAGATGTGAAAGCTGCAAGTGTGCCATTGCTGACAGAAGGTGAAGACATGACTGGAGAAAGGACGCCTATATTTGTTAGAGGAAACAGGTTTTTTGGAATACCACTAACAGATTCGGCCAATGCCAGTCCTAGGTGGGCTCACAGGATTATAAGGAAATCACCACTTGAGAAAACAGAATTTGCTTCTGAATCTGCTGATGGAAGCATGCCAAATGACGTCGATAGTGACTCCATTTTGCTTCATTTAAAGGGACAGGTCCGTCTGGATCGAAAGTCATTGATGGATTTGTACATGGAACTAGATGAAGAAAGAAGCGCTTCTGCTATCGCAGCGAACAATGCTATGGCCATGATTACCAGGCTGCAAGCTGAGAAGGCAGCTGTTCAGATGGAAGCATTGCAGTATCAAAGAATGATGGAGGAGCAAGCAGAATATGACCAGGAAGCTCTGCAAGCAACCCACGATTTGCTTAAGAAAAGAGAAGAAGAAATAAAGGTCTTAGAGGCTGAACTTGAGGCTTATAGATGTAACTTTGGTGAATTAAGTGAGGACGAGAGAGATGAAGACTATCAAGAATTCAAATCACAATCTTACTTATCCTACACTGAGATATCGAATTGCATTAGCCCAACATATAGTTCCACTGAAGGGCAGAATAATGTGGAAAACGTACCTAATGATGATCAATCTTCATCTTTGCACGAACAGAAAGGTGAGGAGATGGAATCCAAGTCACGTCACATTCTTCAGGCTGCCAAATCCCGTCAGCTTGGCCGGTTAAAAAACCTGGATAAGAGAAATCACCTTCCAACGGATGATGGAGCTCCTTCATCACAGTCTGGCTCTGAAATTTTTTATCACATGGAGGAAGAAAGTGGTAAACATAAATAAATATGCATACAAAGGCATCTGCAGATCTTCCTCACTTTTAATCTTCATAGATCGTTTGACTTCAAATATAGCAGACAAGATGGCGATACAAGTTTACGGAACGAGGTGTCGAATCTTCATTACCGAGTGAAAGCACTTGAAGCTGATGTTGAATTCTCAAAACATAGTAATAGTACACTTCAGAATGGCAATGAAAGAGAGAAAGTTTTGACAGAGATATCTGACAATCTTCAGAATCTTCATCGTATTATCATAACGCCCAATGATGGTGCTTGATTTTCATCACATATTTGTCCCTAGTAATTTCTTCATAACTTTACATCTTTACATGGTTGATAATAACCCTTTTTTGTCAAGCTATTTGTTAAATAATTTAGTAAAGGTATGCAATGTTCTAATTTCCATGAAGTCGTTTCACCCGTGCTAAGTACTGAAGCATACTTTTGCTCCACCAGAACAAGTTTTAATCGCTACCCAACAACTTTTTTTTTTTTTTGGGTTAAATGGTTGCTTAATAGTAATTATGTTGTTTCTAGACAAAACCTTGACAACCCCTTTTTCATGTCTCCCAAAGAAGTTCATTTCTTAATGGAGCTAGACAATGCTGACGCAAGGGTTAGGGTGTGAAATGTACGGAACTTCCATTATTACAGGTCATTTGTAAGTGCAGGTATAGGGACACCATGGTTGCGGAGGAAGACATTAAAAGGTGAATGGGAGCAAGTAGGTTCTATATGTCTTTGTTATGAACCTGGGATCTGAGTTATGGGTCTATGATTCACCATAGGATCAAAAGATGAAGATCCTTGCTTGTCAAAATGCCTACCCTTTCGACCTATGTTGAATTGAATTAAGGGCTCATTAGAGAGAACCCTACGATCTCTGAACTTTAGGAGTTCACAACCTCTAATATGAAAAATCTGCTCCCTTTATTCCATATGAACATAACGTTTATATGTTACAAGCGAGGGTAGGCTAGTCCTTAACCCTTAACCCTATTTGTCATACCTAGATACTCTTAAACGACCAAAATAAAATATTCTAAAATCAATAATAATTTCTGAATAAGAATATAAGGAAAACTAATTTAGGAAATTAACTTTTTCTTTCCATGTGTAAATTTTTTGTAAACCAAGATTGATTTCTGCAATTTAGGAGTTGTACCTTCAGCTTCTGTAATGTTGCCCATAACGTCACTCTCCTCCTAAAAAATGCACTTGTCCTCAAGTGCTAACGAAGGAAATCGTTGTAGCAAAGAATCCACATCTTCCCACGATGCTTCAGCTAGAGAAAGGCCATTCTAATGAACTGGAACTTGTTTCGTTGTGCCCTTAATTCGAGAATCTAAAATTGCTTGTGGAAAGGGTAGTATTGCGTCTGTATGCATAGTCAGTAAAGTTGATTGTATGGCGTATGGATTACCGATAAATTTCTTCAAACAAGGCATGTGAAATACTGGATGCATTTTCACAATTGAAGGTAACTCCAATTTATAAGCAACAATACTAATTTTCTCCAAAATACGAAAGGGCCATAAAATTTTGGAGCAAGCTTATGATTCCTCTTAGCAACCAAGGAAAGGAAATGGTGGGGATGTAATTTTAATAAAACAAAATCACCTACCTCAAAGGATATATCTTGATGATAGGAATCATACGAAGCCTTCATGGTTTGTTAGGCCTGCAATGGCTTTGCACGCAATTCCTCCAAAACAACATTTCGATTACGTAATTCATAATCCACAGCATCCAACTTAGTTGAACCCGCATAATAAGACATAAGACGAGGTGGAGGTTGACCATAAACCACTTTGAATGGTGTAGTCCGCAATGAATAGTGGAAACTCGTGTTATAACAATATTCTACCTAAGCAAGCCAATTAACCCATAGTTTCAGTTTGTCACTCATAAAACATCTCAAATACATCTCGATGGTATAGTTAACCACTTCAATTTGGCTATCCGACTGAGGATGGTATGCTGAATTGTAAGACAGTCTGGTGCTACTCAAATGAAATAACGTTTGACCAAAAGGAATTAGTAAAAACAACATCTCAATCACTAACAATAGTCTAAAGCAACCCATACAACTTGAAAATGTGATAAAAAATTAATCTAGCCACACTAACTTCAGTATAAGGGTGTGATAAAGGCACAAAATGAGCATATTTAGAGAGTCAATTGACTACCACTAAGAGAACATTTTTACCATGAGAAGTTGGAAGACCCTCGATAAAATCCATAGAGATATCTAACCAAATTTATTGTGGAATAGGGAGGGGATTCAAAAGACCTGCTAGATGGAGATTGTAGCACCCCCTTACCGCAGGGTATACACCGGGACGCCCGTAGGTCATTCCGATACATATCCTATGATAAGGGTGAGCTACGAAAAATCACTACAATACTTTACATGGCATCATAATAATCATACATCAATATAAAAATCACTACCTTTTGAAATCATAAACTTTCCTCATTTCATTTC
>JANSVA010000007.1:26745307-26757739 GCA_025504915.1 Erythroxylum reticulatum | reverse complement strand
AATGAACTGTTCGCCTTAGTCCATTACATTGCAATAATAGTAAGAAGGGTCCCACATAATGATCATATGGCCTCCTGTAATGTTCTCAAAATTATGCCTATATTCCCATCTGAAGAACCTATTTCTCACAAATTCTCCAAACTAGTCAGGGTAAGTTTAGTTTCCAAAAAACATACAAATCTGCAATTGTGTTGCCTAATAAGGTGGCCAACACTATGTTTTCTCGAGGCCTTGTTTAGGCCTCGGACATTCCAACACAGAAACATCATTTTTTCAATAAGGAGGATCCTTCCCCTCCTTTATTCCTAGTATCACCAGCACTACATTTATCCCTCTCTATATTTCCTATTTTCGGATTATTGCCTTCAATTGTTCTTATAGTGGATACTGTCTTTCTTTTATTGCTTTGTTTTTCATTCTGCACTCTTTGCCATTCTTCTCCCTTAGTAAGTTTTCCCTCCCTATGAATCTGAGTTGCATGTTGTTCCTCCTCATCACTCACTTTTGCTTTGTTTGTATCAAATTCCATACTGCTATCATTCTATAACCTTTCTTTGTCCACAGTAGTGCTTGTTCTTGTGTCCTTATTCCTCCTCGGGTTTTCAGTTGTCCCAATCGAGGCTTGGCTGCACATACCATCCTCCCTGCTAGCTTCTCCTTTATTATATGAATTGTCCACTTTCCTACCCCTTCTATAATTTTGGTTCTATCTTTAGGGGTCGAATTGTTATTGCTTGGAATTCCTTATTTTACTGTCATGTATTGGAGAAGGGTGAACAATTTATCCATTGTAAGGTGCAATGCCAAATTAGTACAAGGAAATTTCTGGTGACATGTGTGTATGGGTTGTATAATGTGATAAAAAGAAGGGAATTATGGCAGAAGTTAATTGGGCTAGCTATGGATTCAATGATGTCATGGATGATAATGGGGGATTTCAATTGTGTATGTACGGATAGTGAAAGATTTGGATGCCAACCCTCATCCGCATACCTATTAAAAGATCTACAAGAGTTTCGTGTGACTCTCAGATTGAAAGATGCCCTATTTAGAGGGGAGACTTTCACCTGGAAAAAAAACCAGTTATGGGCAAAATTGGATAAAGTCCTTGTAAACCAAACATGGGAAGCAAAGGGTATGTACTGTTCGGCTAACTTCTTACTTATGATGATAGATTTGGATTATTGTTTCATAATAGTAGAATTCAGTCAACAGAAAGTCTGAGGGAACAAACCTTTCAAAATTTTCAACATATGGCTCCACCATCCTTTCTTCCAAGATATAGTTGTCAACATCTGGGATATGGAAGTGGATGGAACAACACAATACATCCTATGTGCGAAATTGAAGGCATTGAAGACCCCTTGAAAACTTTGAATAATGAAGAGTATGGTCACATTGCTAGTAAAGTAAAGAAGGCACAGGAGGAGTTTCAAAGAGCATATCAAGATTCCCTAAGCAGACCCGAAGATGAAGAATTAAAACTTGTGGTGAATACTAAAAAGAAGCATGCGGTATTTTTGCAAGATGTTGAAAGGCTTTTTTACCAACAGAAAGCCAAATGCAAACACTTGATGGAGGCTGATAGAAGCATTAGGTACTTCTATGCAGTGGCTCGGAAGAGAAGTTGACAAAATGCAATCACCCATCTTATTAAAGATGGATCTGAAATCACAACAATGGAGGAAGTGATAAAATGTATAGTAAGCTATTATAAGGGGCTTCTTGTCACTTCATCCCCTCGAGAAAGCGTAGACCTACAGGTGCTAAGGAATGGAGAAATTTGGATCCAGAGATGCATGAAATTTTGATTGCCTCAATTACGGATGATGAGATCAAGCGAGCTATGTTTGATATTGGTAATGATAAAGCTCCGGGACCAGATGGTTACACAGCCGCCTTCTTTAAGAAATAGTGGGATAGAGTTAGACAAAATGTCAAGAAAGCTGTGCATGAGTTTTTTTGTTAAAACAACTCATCCACACTATCATCACTCTTATCCCCAAAAAGTAGACAACACCGAGAGTGACTGATTTTAGACCAATAGCCTACCTAACTGAGCATATGACTGCAATTCTGGGAAAAATAGTAGACCCAACCCAATCTGCTTTTATACTAGCTAGGAGTATGTAAGATAATATTTTCTTAGTGCAGGAACTTGTCAGGGGCTATAGTAGAAAATGCATCTACCCACAATGCATGATCAAAATTGATATCACAAAAGCCTATGACATAGTCTCATAATAATTCTTTGAAGAAATTATGAAAGGGTTGGGATTTCCAGATAGGTTTGTGTATTGGATTATAGAGTGTGTAACAATAAACTCATTCTCGGTCTCGACCAATGGCATTTTACATGGGATGTTCAAGGGGAGAAGAGGACTGAGACAGGGATACCCGATGTCACCTATACTTTTCTTGCTTTGTTTGGAATACTTATCAAGAGTGTTAAAAGTGAGAACGACCAGTCCCTCCTTTAACTTCCACCCGAAATATAAGCAATTAGGTATCATACATTTTGCTTTTGCTGATGAACTTATGCTACTATCTAGAGGTGATCACTTATCAATCCGTGTACTAGTGGATGGATTGAGGGAATTAAGAGAGGTGGCAGGTAAGGGTAAACCCCTCAAAATCCAATATCTACGTAGGCGGAGTATGGGAGCATGATAGAGAAGACATTTTACAGATAGTTGAGTTTCCTATTGGTGAATTCACAGTTTGGTATTAGGAGTCCCCTTAGCGTTGATGTAAGGTATCAGTAGCTTAATTCTCAGTATTGCTTGAATCGATGGAGACCTACATTAATGCATGGAATGGGAAAAACCTTTCATATACAAGGAGGATTGAATTGGTCAATTCGGATATCCTAGGAGTTTTATCATTTTGGCTTCAGGCGTTCCCTATTCCAGTAGTTATCTTTGATAAGATAACCTCCATATGTAGAACTTTTCTATAAGGTGATAAGCATTTTAGGGTGGCGTGGGATAACATTTGTGCACCTAAAGAGGAGGGTGGTTTGGGATTGAAGAATTGCAAAATATGGAATTCGTCTTTGTTGGCTAAAGTGATGTGGAACATAAATGCCAAAGCAAAATCCTTATGGGTGAGATGGATTTATGAAATCTACTTGATAAGAGTACCAATATGGGATTGGGTACCTCACAATAGATACTGCACTCTATTAAAACAATTGGCAATGATCCATGACACAATAGTGGGAAAGTTAGGACGACGCAGTGAAGTGGTAAATGAGATGCAGAAGTTATGTGTTTATGGAGTTTTATCATCACACAAGGTCCATGAATTGATGCAATTTAAACATACTAGGCACCCATGGATTTCTTTTATTTGGAACCAGCACATTCCACCAAAATACTCCTTCATTACATGGCTTAGTTTGTAGAATAGATTGCTAACAAAAGACAATCTTCCATTCTTGGATCTAGACCGAACATGCAAGTTGTGTGAGACCGAAATAGAATCTGTTAACCATTTATTCTTTAAACTTTCTTTTACAGGTGAGATTTGGAATGCAATTCGGGGATGGTTAGGAATGACTAGAGGTATGTCAGCACTCTTGAGTGCTATTAAGTGGATCTGGAAAGAATACAATGGAGCTCGCCTTAGAAATAAAGCTGCAAGACTCGCATTCCTATGCACTTTGTACACAATATGGAAGATCAGAAATGATGTTCAATAGATGAAGCCTCCATTACAAGTTTCGTTGTGATCTTAAAGATAAAAACTATGATGTATAAGATATTGTATAAATTGTATCCTATTGAATTTATTAACTTTTAATGCCTCAGTTGTTTTTGAAATTTGATGTATAGTTTTGGCTATTGCTTCTTTTGGATGTATTAGGGGTAATTACAACTAACCTCTAATTGGATGTTTTAAGGTATTAGGTGCATTTGATGTAGGCTTTTCGGATTACACGTTTGATTGGGGTATGCCCCAATGATCTATATTCATATGATTTTGAGTAATTTACTATTTACATTTCATTAAAAAAAAACTGCTCCCTTAATTCCATTCGAACATAACGTTTATATATTACAAGTAAGGGTAGGCTAGTCCTTAACTCTTAACCCTACTTAGCATACACAGATACTCTTAAACAACCTAAATAAAACATTCTAGAATCAATAATAATAACCAAATAAGAATATAAGGAAAACTAATTTAGGAAATTGACTTTTTCTTCTCATGCGTAAATCATTTGTAAACCAAGACTGATTTCTGTGATTTAGGAGCTATATCTTCAGCGTCTGTAACATTGCCCATAATAGTCTTTATAGAATTAGTGCATACACTTTGAGTAGTGCAAATGCTTGCTATAATCTGAACATCGTTGGAAGTTGGTTTCAGTCAGATTTTCTATCATTGAATGAATTTATGCGACTTCCTCTGCAGAACCTGAAACTTGTAACACCCGATGAATCTTTATGTCCTACAATATCTTAAACTTTCAGTTGAACTATCATCTGGGCATGTATTTGTTAATGAAGCACCACTTTCCTTTGCAATCGATGGGACATATTTGTTCTTTTCCCTCTATTGACCTTCTGCTTAGATGTTCCTACCCCCACATGATAGGTTTTGGTAGTTATAACAATAATTTTTAGTGTTTCTACATTTTCACCACTTGCATCTTTCTATCTTTTGCATTACTATAGGTTTCAGAGTTGGATGGGTGCTTCGAACTGTATTCATAAGCATCAATGGCATATCAACTTAGGCTTAAGGCTCAAGATTGATGTTTGTGTAGCGCTTGGAAGAGTTAAAGCCATGTCATTTTGTTATGAAAAAGTAGAGGAAGTAGGAATGCGAGAAGCAACGGAAGAATTAAATAAAAACGATGTTATATTTCACTAAAATCACCTTAACTATACTTACCATTTCTCCTATATGAACAAACTTTTGAACACTTACCCTGCATCTAGAAGGGAAAGGATCTGTTTTGTAACCCATCTATGACAAATAAGAAATGAAAAACGTGTTTCTTTTTCTTTTCACTTAGTTTCTCTGATCTTTCCCTTTATTTCTGAAATTCTTCTTCCTCCCTACTTCACGATTCACTTAAAACTCTGTTTACTTAAAATTCTTATAACAACTTAGTATCAGAGCAATCGAATCTCCGCTCAACTACTATGACCGAGAGTATGAGAGGTACAGAGCAATGAAGGATTAAAGAAAATGTAAAATCGATGTTTCACTAGCTTATGCGTAAGTTCAGGAGGAACAATGAACTAACATCATCTGGGAGGGAAAATATAGGTAGTATTGCTAAACATTCATCTAAGAATGAATATTACACTGTACGAGATTTAATAAGAATGAATTCCTGATGCCTAAGGGAGCGGGAGTTAGAGGATGACTCCATAGGTGTGAATAATTTTTCACATTAGACCATATTCTTGACAACCTTAGAGTTGGGATTACAACCATACATTTGGAAGGCCAAGTTCAAGAAAAATAGAAATCAATAGGAACAGTGGGAGGAGTTTGTAGCTACTCTCAACCAAAGGTTTGATGAAGAAATAGTTGGTGATATGAAGGATTCGAAACAAGAGAGTTGAGTTTAAGAGAATTACATCTATTGTGACAAATATTCTAATAACTTAGTACTTCTAGAGGATTATCTGACGGGCAGATAGGTGGTTGGTTTTAGCAAACATCTAAGAGATAAATCAATATTTATGGCCTATGATATTCCTTAAGGTGGTCATTCAAGAGTGACGACAACAATTAAAAAGGTACAAACCATGTTTTGTTTTGTTGGAAGAGTTTGAGTAAAGATATCAAAAACGTTGTCCAAGGAATGCTTAACATGACCATGTTGCATACTTTGGACTACCATAACCTCTATTAATACTTAAAAAATATTGTAGGGAAATTAACATGAATTTTAGATTACTTTCATCTAAAGTCAAATTAGTGATCTTTGTAATGTTAGACAGACTTAGTAAATACTATCATTTGATTGCCATCAAATGTTCATATATAGTTCCAAAAATTGCACATGTTCTATCGATCATATTTTTAAGTTTTATGGAATGTCAAAAGTTATTATGAGTAATCGAAATTCTCTATTTTTAAACGCCTTTTAGCAATAAAGATTCAAGTTGCAAGGATCAATTTAAGATTCTACACTATTTATTAACCATAATTTGATGGACAAATTGGAGCCATTAATAAGATCCTATATGAGATATATCTATAATGTCAATTCAAAGAAATTTAGATTGGATTTCTATAATAGAATGGTGGTACAACACTACCTATCATATAGCTACTAACTCAACTCCCATTGAGGTTTCTATAACTACCATCCTTCTGTATATGTTCTTTATTTTGTTGAACTGCAAGATCTTAAAGTTGAACCTATCAATGAAAGATAGGGAGGTAGCTCTTTTGGTTGCAAAATTCCATCATCAAAAGCCATAACATCGAATAGAACAACAACAAAATAGAAAGAGGTCAGATAGAAAATTCAAGATGAATCAATAAGTGTTTTTAACTACCAACCTTATAACCAACACTTATATAAAAGAGAGTTCACACAAACTTTCTTTATCATATTAAAAACCCTATCATATTATAGAAAAAATTAGAAAGGCTACACATAAGCTTCAATTGATGGTATAATCCTGAATTCATCCCATATTTTAAGTCTCACAACTCATAAAAGTATATTTATCAACTTGAAACTTTATTTATGGAATTGTCAACATTACTCAAAATTGTAGATTGAGCTCCAATGATTACACTAGAACAGAGAATGATTAGATGTTATAATAAATCAATCAAACAAATATTAGTATACGGTCAAATGGTTCTGCGGAAGGAGCAACTTAAGAAACACTATTTGTGTTAGAAATTTAAGAGTGAAGTAATCCCACATCGGAAAGAGACATTAGGATTAAATGAATTATATACAAAGACAGATCTCATAATTCATTGCCTTAAAGTTTTTTGTTAAGATATGATATCCTGGTTATATATGGGCTCAAAAGCCCTCTCAAAGGATTTGGATAAGACGATTGAGTGATTTATGATTTGACTCAAATGGCCACTTTTAAGGAGGAGATGTCTGGTTGTGAACAAAGATTTTGAAGAGGAAGACAATGTTATGGCAAAAAAAAGAGGAAGAAGGAACACAGGAAACAAAGAAGAATTAAATAAAAACGAGATTGTTATATTTCACTAAAATTACCTTAATTATACGCACTAGTTCACCTATGTGGCTGGCTAACAAACTTTTGAACACGTTTCATGTATTTAAAAAAGAAAGGATGTGTTTAATTTGTAGCTGTTGCAACGAACTTATCTGTAGCAAATTAGAAATGAAAAACGTCTCTCTTTAATTTCATTTTTCTCTTAGTATACTTCTGAACTTCCTTCTTCTTCCCGACCTCAATTCACTTACAATTCTTCTTTTACTCATTTTTTGGCAACATATGAGCAACTGAAGCTAATGGGGTTTAGTGCAAGTCGGTATTAATTCAGAGAGCAGGGGGAAATGTGTGTTGAAGCTTCTACTAAACTAAGATTTGCAACGTCCATCTAGGATAATCATAAAGAATGCAGAGAAGGGTACGGGGAAGAGCATTCATGTCTAATAAAGCAAGGCGTTCCAAGTGGGCTATATTGCCTTTCCAAGAAACTGGGTAGCTTGAAACATCGTTGTATGTATGGCCAGAATTCTGTCACGCAAAGCCTTTGTAATCTTGATAATAAACGTTCAAGTTTCATCGGCAATCAGAAGTAGATAATGAACAACATTCTTCCGTTAAGGTTGCTGTTTCCAATTCCAAGCTTTTCTTTTGGAAACTTCTGCAGTTCTTTGTTGACTATAAGTCGTAACATGATACGGTATGAACCTATAACCTTGCAAGCTTCATGTCTTTAATGGCAGGATGGATCTATTAACACAATTTGTTTTCCTCCTACAAACTGTATCACCTTAAAGTTTTTGATTTTCTAACACCATCAGGGAGAACTAGAGATTACCGGATACACAAGTTCTTGAACTTAAACTCAGAAATATGAAGTTACAACAGCATCTCAACGACAAACTAGTGTAACTTCTGAGGTGGTTTGCACGACTATGGACAACCATGGAAATTATCCAAGTTGGTTCTTTTAAAAAAGGTAGAGAAAATGTACTAATGCAAGAAGTTCAAAATACTAGTAATATGATTCCTGTTCGAACCAAAAAGGATGAGAACTCTGTAAGACTTCAAGGTTCTGATGGTTAAACCAATAAAAGGAGAGAGGTCCTACGTTAGTGTACGAGAGGCCAATTTATTAGAACAACTAAATGGCTGCTAATGGTGGGAGTATAGAGTAGATATACCCACTTTACGCACCAGTAGCCTTTTAAGTGGAATACTGAACTCAGAATTATTTGTTGTACATCCAAAAAACAGCGATGAAGAAGTTCAGCAGTATGATTGAACTAGAATTTAGAGCTATGTTGTCTAGTGCCAAATTAGCAGAAAGTGGGTTGCATGGGACGACCAATTAAAACAATACTCTTCTTTAGCCATGATGTAACAGCAATGAAAGCACAAGGCTTGTGGTCAAGGACGATTCTACAGATATAAAACCGGCAAATCCTCCTTCCTTCAGAAGCAATCACAAAACTTTATAAAGCTTAATGAATAGGAAATGCAATTTTGCCATCTAATCTATTGCTGTTCTACTGTTCAGAAGGCTGCTAAAGTACCCCAGTTCATGGTGTTCTTCAGCGCCCTGTTTTTTCCACATGCAACCTATGGCGAAGCTTGTTTATCTATTTATATTAAGACAGGCAGCATTCAAAGTAATGCTTACCTTTCATGATAGGAGTGTTAGTTTCATACGAGTTCAGATACCGCATTGCGTCACCAAGTTCTTCCAGAAACAGAAATGTAAAAGAGATATAATAATAGCAGCCTAGATCGATTTGAAAAATTAAAGGGCAAAAGTTAAATATTCATTTAAAAATACATGCCGTACACTCAGAAACTTAAACCTGCGTGGTCAAGAATTTGCTGTGATTGCTACTTCTTTATCTTTCAAAGATACAGACAAAGTACGCCTAAAAAGTAAACCTTTCACATCAATGCAGACACAGCTGGATGAATTTTCAATCAAACGAAAAGAATGATAACAACAAATGTTTCCCGTAGTCCCCTTTCCAGGCGAGCACCAAAATTCTTCTGTTGCATAATTGCATCTACAAGATCACTAAACGCAAACAGAAAAATTTTCAGCTGAAAGGAAGCTAAACAAATTACAAAAAATAGTCAGGAGTTCTGCGTGTGGCATCAGGCTCTATCTGACGAGGTGCTGGGTCAAATTGAATGAAGTTCTGCTCCATATTCTCCCCAACCTCAAGTATTGCAGCCATATTCCCACATCGATAGCAGTAATTTGGTGCACTGAACACTGTGACAACATTCTTCTCCTGTAAAGATTAGTAGGATATTAGAAATGGCACTGGAACTTCCCATCCAAGGCTAAAATTTTCTTCACTTGAACCCACTAACCTGGGACCAATTGTATCCTTCCATGACAAGCTGGTGAGCTCTAGAAACAAGAGTAAGCCCGTTTGTGTGGTTGAACTGTGAAGAGATATCCTGTCCGAAGGTGTATCCAGCTCCACGAGGTGAAATTCCCCACCCACATCGGTCATCCGGATCAGACCACAGGAGATCACACATTGGACCTTCATGGGGAACCTAATAACCACAGAATAACAAATAGCTGCCACTTACAAAGACACAAATATAGATTGCCTTTTTATTTCTTAAAACACCCAGTAAGTCATCTACATCACAATGTCAACTACGTCAGCTAGTCAACCAACTCATTCAAAGAAATATAGAAAATAAGAAACTATATCAAAATGCTTGCCCAAATATACTAGCATTTATGGTGTAATATGTTCTTTAGCATACTCATATTCATTCAAAGGTAACATCAAACTAAAAGATTCTCTTAGATACAAAATAATTTATTTGGACACAGTAAAACATTGGCTCAAGCAACTTGCTTACAAATGGAACTGCAATACAACATGATAAATGCAGGCATACCTCCTGTATACGATCCAGGGCACGAATATTATCTAATGTGTCTAAAGATGGAGAGAGACCACCATGCAAGCAGAAGATCTGAAATGAAATAATTAAAGGTCATTAGATGAGACCTTGCAGATCATTGAAAGTAATATCATGTAAGGTAATCATGCTAAGGCAGTGCTAAAGAATTAAAACCTGACTCTCGATCAAAGCTGTGAGAGGTAAATAATCAAAGAGGTCGGTGAAATATTTCCATATGTTTGCATTTCCATATTTCCTCAAACACTCATCATAAAATCCATACCTGAAAAGAAATTACGCCGTTGAAAATAGCAACAGTAATGAAATATGACCAGATACCACAAAAAGAAAGTACAAGAACGTAAGATTGTATCTTATGTCCCATTTTTCCTATCTAATATATTCTTTCAAGGATCCAGAGTTGGAATCATTGCATCTATTCATTATTTATAACAGAAGAAGAAAGTTCAGTTTGCTCTTTCCTCCAACACTTATATTCAGTTCTGCATATGATTGAAATGAGAGTTCTTACACTTGAGTTATCTGGCGACTCTCATGATTTCCTCTTAGAATTGTAATCCTATCTCTATATCGAACTTTGAGTGCTACCAAAAGGGTGACTGTTTCCACTGAGTAATATCCCCGATCTGCAAAATTCTCCATAAGGGTTAAAATATATATAGCAGTACTCTGATGCCTAGGAATAAAATAAAATTAAAGACAGAGGCAAACAATTTTACTTTACAATCAGGATCCACAAAGGGAAGTTTGAATCAGATAAAATATTATCATCCAAACTGAATATTCAAAGAAAGACGTACAGAATTACAGTGACATGGCAAGTTTACAAATCTAAAAATGTTTACCAATTCTCAATCATCTATTTTCAGCCAATCTACTTCAATTTAAAAGCACCCCTGACATATTACCATTTTAATGCTGGTAGCTCCAATACAATATCTATATAAACACTCGCCTTCAGGTTATATGCAACAATTTCAGACTTAAGACTCGCATTCCTACCATGTCAAAGGTTCAAAATTTTGAAATTAACTTGACGTTCTGCATCTATAGAAACACCAAATTCTATCATTACCTAGTCCCAACTCATAGTACCATAGGTGGCAACGCTGTGTTTTGCAAACGCCTTATAGAGAAAAATTTTGATCAAAGCATATCATTTTGTGCATGCAACGCAAGTACACTTGTGGATGCACACAATTGAATATAGAGAACAAGCCCTCTCTACAGTTTTAATAACTCGTTTAAATGCCATAAAAAATAATTCCCGATGACAGATCTTCAAAATTGAAGCTCTCAGGCTTGCAATCTGAAATCTTATATAAAGCTCAGAACTGAGTTACATAAAAAATCGCTTATTTCTCATTTCGAATTCACAACAAGAAATTCACAGGCAACCGACCTACATAATCGCCCATGAAGAGGTAGTTGGTGTCTGGTATGCCGCCGCCGATACGAAAAAGCTCGACGAGATCGTGAAACTGGCCATGAATATCGCCGCAAACGGTGACAGGACACTTCACCGGCTGGACATTCCATTCCTCCACAAGGATCGCTCTCGCCTGCTCGCACAAGGTCTTCACTTCCGCTTCCGGCAATGGCTTGCACTGCATCAGATGCTCGATCTGACGGTCCAGATCGCCGTGAGACGGCATGGTTCCGGTGTCTTCTCTCCTCTTGCCCTTGCCAATTCACAAGTTAGATTCAATTGGTGATTGTTGGGCAGTCTAGCTCATGACGCAGATTCCAAATTAGGGTTTTTTTTAGAGTGGGAGACACAGAAAGAAAGACAGATTGCTGGTGTTAGTTATGTATAGTCACTTCTTGGGCAGAAGATTGGCATAATTTTGAAAATTTTCACTTTTAGTGCTGATTTTTGCTTTATTTATATTTTGTACCCGTTATTCTGTATTTCCTTCCACCGTAGCCCCAATTCTGTACGGACGGATTTATAGGGAATGAGTAAATAAGAATAGACTCAAAATGAAAAAAGAAAAGATTAACGGGTAATTATAAGATGCGGTTGGTTCATATAGGGAAATAAAAATAAAAATGAGAATGAATATAGCGAGAAATAAAAATGAATATTATCATTATAATTATAATGATTGATTAAGAGAAATAAATAATTACTATTATTATTAATAGTGATTAGTTTTTAAAAAATATTGAAAAATAAAATTTTATTGTAATTAATTAATTACAATATATTGATTAATTAAAATATTTTAATGCATGAATGAATTATATTTTAATTAATTAATTTTAATTATATTGTAATTAATTATATTATAATTAATTAATCACATATTTT
>JANSVA010000007.1:26708985-26732316 GCA_025504915.1 Erythroxylum reticulatum | reverse complement strand
ACACTTTATTTCCCTTAACCTATAACATAATATCTTACTCACATTAGCATGCTAATTAACTCCAACATAATTTAATCCAACAAAACCCCAAATTAATTTAATCATGCTTATTCATAAAAAAAATTTCCAGGGCCAACATTGAGAGTCGGAATTGTTTGTGTGAGTTGGTTCAATTTCAATGTAATTTAAACATCATCAATTTCAAAATGAATACATTAAGTTATTAATTCGTTAATTAATTTATATGAAACATATAATTTACTAATTTTTGTTTATATATAAAAAATTTTTAACATGTGATTAATCATTTAAATATAAGTTTAATATATAATTAAATCATTTAATATATGTAATTAAATTAAGAAAATTAAATGTTTGCATTTTTATATTGGTTATTAGTGAATTGTGTTGGATGAAATTGAATTATGTAGTGTATGTTAACTCTTCATTGTGGAGTTAACCTGAGTAAGAAACTAAGAATGCTGACTAAAATTGGTAAATGAAAGACTATTAATTTAAAGTTAGAGATTAGGATTTTAGTAATAATGGTGATTAAAATTAGTTAAGAAAACAAAACAACCATAAGCATTTTAAATTGAATTGTATAAGTAAACAAATTATATTAGTTTATAGTTGAATTACGAGATTACTTAAAGGAAGTTGTAAACTTATAGCTGTGAAGTTATAGTTGAAGTTAAACATGTTATAGTTGTGAGTGTATGTCTTTAATTTATGGTTGAACGATGTAATCATATAAAATGAGTTATATTATATAAGATGTATATGTGTATTATGTAATTGTGTATGTTGCATACTTAAATTGTTAGTTTTTGACGTATTGGTGAATTGCGTTGAATAAAATTGAATTGTGTATAATGAAATCATACAAAATAAATTATATTATATAAGATGCATATGTGTATTGTGTATGTTGAATAATTAAATTATTGGATTTTGAATTATTATTGAATTTTGTTTGATGAAATTGAATTGTGTATGATATAATCATACAAAATGAGTTATATTATTTAAGATGTATATATGTTTTGTGTAATTATGTATGTTGAATACTTGAATTGTTGGTTTTTGACTTATTAGTGAATTGTGTATCATGTAATCATAGAAAATGAGTTCTATTATATAGGATGTATATGTTTATAATGAAATTGTGTTATTTTGGACTTTTGAGTTAAACAATACATATTTTATTATAGTAGTTGATAATGAAATTATGTGTTCTTTATTTTGATACGAAGTTATTAAGTTAATTTTGATATATGTATTCATTTATTTTTACATATAAATGGAAGGAAGTTCAAGTACTCCTGATAATTCAACCGCTTTAGGAAGATACAATGATCTAGTTTGGGCTTATATTGTATTATTCAACAAAATGGAGAACCATACTATTTACTTGTCATGTAATAAGCATTTAAAAGGTAGAGGAATCACCACATTAAATAAGCATTTATCTGTGATCAAAGGTGATATGAAGCCTTGTAAAGAAGTGAGTCATGGTGTGAAATGACAAATTAAGACTTGCTTGAAGAGTATCAACACAAGAAAGATAGAAGGCAGAGATTGAATTATGAATAATGGAAGTTCGTTTGTTGGTGTTCAGGATGATATTGGAAATGTTGAAGGTGGTAGGATTCCTACCCAACAAGAAGTAAATGTTGCACCTAGACTTGATGTTAAGAAAAGAAGAAGTAATATGTCTTTTTTTTTTTAGACTAAGAACAACTTCTAGAGCTTAGCCTTCAATTTGTAGTTCCCTACAATCAAAAGAAGTGACTCATAATGTGGATATAACAATGGCTCGATGGTGGTATGATTCAGGTATAACATTCAATGCTTCCCATTCTTTTTATTATCAGCCTATGGTAAATAGTATTGCCTCTTACGGTTTAGGATAAAAGCTCCTTCAATTGATGACTACAGACGTAAACTTTTAAGTAGCTCTGTTTATGAAATTAAAAGTTATTTAGATGAAGGAAAAATGGCTTAGGCTACTTTTGGGTGTTCAATCATGAGTGATGGTTAGACAAATAGGAGACATAAAACTATTATTAATTTTTAGTTTATTTTACAAAAGGCTTAATGTTTTTGAAGTTTATTAATGCATTTGGCCTTGTTAGGAATTTTAATACTTTATTTAAAATATTTGATGAAGTTGTAAATGAAATAAGGCTAGAAAATATTGTTCAATTCATTACTAACAATGATTTTGCTTATAAAATGGCTAGAAGAAGATTACAAAGCAAGTAAAATTCTTTTTATTAGACTCCTTGTGCTGCAAATTACATTGACTTGATGTTGGAAAATATAAGAGATACTAGGTATTTTCCTATTATTGATGAGATTGTGCAAAAAGTAAAAAAAAAGTGACTAAGTTCATTAATAATCATACATAAGTCTTAAATTTAACGAGAAAGGATTTCACCAATGGTAGAAATTTATATCGTCCTACTCTTATAAGATTTGCAACAAACTTCTCATCACTTCAGTATTTTATTATGATGAACAAAAAGTTAAGCCAGATGTTTATAAGTGATAAGTGGGTTGCATCTCAGTATGTTATGTTTAATGTTACATTGGAGGTTTCCAGAATTATACTTGAAGATACTAAATTTTAGCCTCAATGTCAATTTGTCATCTTAGTTTGTGAACCTTTGATGAGGGTACTTCGTCTAACTAATAGTGATGAAAAGGCAGTAATGAGTTATTTTTATGATGCCATGGAGAGGGCGAAGGAAGCAATCAAGGCCAATATGAAAAATAGGCGTTCTTTGTACACATCTTATCTTGCGATCATCAATGAGAGATAGGAAAGATAATTTATTCTCTATTATTTAAAGCTAGGGTATTTTTGAATCCTAGTTTCTATTTCAGGCCAAGTTTACAAAGAAATTTAAAGTTAATAGGTGAATGCTATTAACTATTACAACAGTTGTTTCCCATGAAATGATATAAGATCTTCTAAGCTCATAAATGAAGATTTATAAGGAGTTTTTTTGGGGATTTGTTAAAGAGAAAAACTTAATCCAGGTTTTTTCACCTTTGTTACCTGTTGAAAATTAATCATCACTTTATTTTGTATATAGCATTACTCTTGTTGTCTTACGACTTACAATTTCTTGATGGGACCAATTTAGAAGTAGTGTTTCAGAATTGAGAAAGTTTGCAATTTGAATTCTAAGTCAATGTATGAGTATAATAGATTGTGAAAGGAATTATAGCACATTTGAATTCATCCATTTGCATTAAAAGGAATAGAGTGGAGTACAAAAGATTTAATAACTTGGTCATTGTTCAATACAATTTAAAGCTTCAGGAAATGTATGTTATTATCATTATTAAGTTAGAAATAATTTCTTATAATTTTTAATAATTTAATTTTATTATTTAATAGGACTCTTAATTGAACAAGTAGTTCAGTATATCAAATTTGCATTAATAATATCAATCTTTTGGCGAATTGGGTTTCAAAGTAATCAAGTTTGATATATGAGAGTGACTAGAAGATAATCCTAGATAGGAAAATATTGACATGTCATTTGGTGCAATAAATTTGAATGATAGTGATGATGAGGCTCCTCTTAATGATAAGGATTTTGTACCAAATGAGAATTGAGGTCAGTGAACTTATAGCAGGTTTTTAATTCAATGAAGTTCTAGGTTTTTGTTTCTCCTTTTCTTTTAGTTTCACTTATATTTGATATCTATGTTAAATTCTATTTATGCAATATATTTGTAAATATATTTGCTTCATTTTTCACTTCTAGTTAATTCTTTGAGATGAACTATTGTTATAAATTGTAATTGTTATAGAGTAATGGATATTTATTATTCTTTTTATTTGACATTTTTATGTAATTATTATTTATTATATGATGAAATTGTAATATTTTAAATACTTTGTATTGTTCTCAATTCTATATTTGTATGATGATTAAATGATCTTTTTCATATTAATTGCAGTTATTATTTATATGTGAAAATGTGAAAAATAATATTAATAAAAAATTGTTATTATTTTAAATTTCTATTATTATGATTTTTAAGATAAGGTTGATGTAAAATGATAAAGTATACAGTACAATATATTGAAAGACTATTCTGTAATTTAAAAAAAATTAGGGTCTATTTAATAAACTTAAAAATTACCCAAAATGATACCGTGTATTGACCGATACTGATACCAGTATAGCAATATACCCTAACCAAATTCAATACTGGTATTGGTACGATATTCAGAACATTGGATAAGATAGAACAAAATTTAATTTGAATTACAATTGACAATTTTAAAGATTTATTGTGGACAAGCCACTATAATTGCTTTTATCAAAGTAAGTAGAAGAATTATTGAAATCTTTTCCGAATCTCATTATATCCCCTAAAGAAATCAAATTTGTGAACACTTTAATTCTAAGCTTTATGATTCTTTTAGTATTCATTGAGTTTCTCGATCTTTAGCTTTAGGATTAGTTAGTTCTATTTCTCAATAAGGACAAGGGAAGGATATAACTTAGCATTAGAGTGTCACCTTGATATGGAAGTCATCATTTTGAGCTTGATTATCTTTAAACCTAATGGGAGTTTTTCTATTTTAACTTGCTTCCCGACCGCTGCGATCAAATGAGAATGAATAAAAGGCTCGTGTGGTTGACATAAGGGGGTATGGATGGCTATATTTTTTTAAGCAAAATCTAAGTGAATAAGTAGCATATGGATACAAGTTATGCCTATAATTGAAAGACAATTTGAATCCACCTTGTCTACAAATAAGGAAGCTATAAGTAATGCAACTAAGAATCTTATGGAGAATTTGATCTTGGCTTAGGATGAATGCTGGCGACATGTTTAACATATGCAAGTTGGATGGGAAGTGGTGTTTCTAGTGGCGAATGAGTCAGTAACACGTAAAAATATGCCCTTGGGAGGGGAGAACAATTAGAAATGGTTGCTAATACCCCATAGGTTGAGGAGCAAAAGGAAGGATTCACATGAGGAGGGGTTTATGTCTAATTAACAAGTTAGTAAGGCAATAGCTTACCAAGGTGATGATTAGTTGTTGGTCCGAGAAGATGATCAACCACATTGGGACTAAAACATGGTCTAGAATCCTACGGAAGATAACAATATGGATTTGTTTTAATGAAAAAAGTCTAATGGAGTAATTTCATAAGAAGGCAGAAGGCCTAAAGGTCGTAAACTTCTTTTTTTAGAAAAGAAGAAATGATAGTATCTAGGAAATAAACATCAACTGACTTTGTGCTAGCAATTATGGTAATATAAAAAATGCAAACATTATCTAAAATGATTGAGCATAAAGCATTTGTAGGCGGCTTTTTAAATCTACCATCAAATCCCAAGGCTTAACCTTGAACAGGCGATGTAAACTACTAAGCTAAAGTAGGTTAAGGGCAGAGGGATTTTTAATGGAGTGGTGAAATGCATAAAGATTGGAAAGAACACCAATGATGAAAACACTTTACTAGGCCGATAATACCATTGAGAGATGAAAGATAAGGGAGCAAATGGGGTTAGATATCCCAGTATCCCTAATCATAAATGATGGATAGTAGGTGTTGTGTGTATGGTCCCACGTAGCGATGTAGCTAACACGTTAAATATCCCACTTAGGAAGTACGTTCGTAATAATGGAGCTCAAAGAAATTAACAGAGGACCACACAAGTAATGGAGCATATAGTTTAATTCATTGCAAGCGAATAACTTTACCAAGACTTGGCATGTTGCGAATCCTTTTGAAAGAGAAGGGTACCTTTAGGAGTGTGTTCATAGGTGGTTTACAACTTTCATCATCCTGTGCCATTAGGTGTTGAGTTAACTCCTACAATGAGCATTACCCTAGTGTTTAGTTAGCTCCGTTGAGTTTAGAACCTTAAGTAAACTGCTAGTGATAAGCTAGTGGAAGGATAGGATAACGTCAAGTCATCATACCCCTTATAACTGGGTGACACACATGCTACAATGGTCTAGACAAAGGGTTACAATCTTATAAAGGTGAGCTAACTCCAAAAAATCATCCTCAGTTCAAAGTATAGGATGCATCTCGACAGTATGAAACTGAAACTGCTAGTAATCATTTATCAGCCATATGATGGTGAATTTGTTCCCGAGCCTTATATACACTGCCCATCACATTATAGACTGGCTATGCCTGAAGTTATTACCTTAATTGCAAGGAGGGGGATGTTGAAGGGAGGGCTAGTGACTAAAGTGAAATCGTAATAAAGTAGTTATATTGGAAGGTGTGATTAGATCACCTCCTTTTTAGGGAGAGGTAATACTTGTTGGGTATTTTATTTTGACACTACTTTACACAAAAAAGAAGGAAGTTACTTATAATATGAGTTCAAGTTGATGACAGAAGTCTAATTTCATTTCTTGATAGTGAAGTAAGACCATACTCATGAGTTTATTATCTTTGGTTAGAATAAGTTAATAGGATCCCCTTTTTTCTTTGCTCCTCCATATCATCATGCAAGAGGATATAGAAACATAAAATAGGAAAGAAGGGATAGGATTTCTCTCATTTTACCCATAGTGAGCCCTCGATGGAAGGCTTACACAGTAGGTTATTAGTCTAGTAATAGAGCGAGGCCCTGATAATTGCATTGATGTGCCTACGTTATAAGGGCTTTCAGCTTTACAGATAATTCAATGCGCTCATTAGCACTTGACCCTAAGATGTGGATCATTCAAGGCATATTAGTATGACATACTTCTCCTGTTTGAACTGAGGTTTGAAACAAAACTTCTCCTCAAAAGGATAGATAAGGTGATTCAAGTGAGATCCAACTTTTTATTCACTCTTGGGATTCAAGCAGTCTAGGGGACCACCATGACCCCTTTCTTCTTAAGACCCTATACATCCCTTATCAGTGGGTGGACAATTCTCTTAAGCATAGGTTTAGGCTCTCCCTCAATGGGAAAATAAAATGGAGCACCTAACATATCTTCGTAGAATAAAAACTATGAGATTGTCCTTTTCATTCTTGGGTGATGGAGGGATTACTCATTTGGAGCCTTTTTCTCAAACTTTTCTAGAGGTTAGGAGAAAGCTGCAATCAATAAGATTTTCCTAACCCTCCATTCTTAAAAGGAAAAATATGCAATTCTTTTTCCTTTCTGTAAGGACTTAGAGATTAGATCTAACTATAAGATGAATGCTTGCCTATTAAATAAACTTACTTCTTGGTCTTTGCCTTTAGTCATTAAAAATGCCCCTAATTAGTATAATGAGCTGTGTCTATTTATTTATCTCTTGACTCAATTAGGAGCAAGTTTGAAAAAGGATCTTACAACATCTAAAGTAGGTCAGGGGGTCTCTTAACTCCTTTTTTCTTCTCATCGGAGATATTTCAAAAAGACTTGTTATGGTAAGGAAAAAATGGGGGAATAAACATACTTGGAGAGCAAAATACAATTGAGAGTTATATGCCAAGTTTGGGAAGGAGGAATTGCTCTCTAAAAGGAATCTATCCACTCTCCTAATTTATTGGAAAGTAGGTGCAATGACTTACTTCACAGGTGAGGTCTTTACTTCAAATCTAGGATTGCTTAGCTGCAATAAAGAAAAGAATAAAAGAAGCATCTGACTCCTTTATGTATGCTCTATTTGGATCAGGGGGTATAGATCAATTGGTACAACTTTGTTCTTGCAATTAGGTTGTTGCGATTACAGGTTGATGTCTAATTGTCTAGGCGATAAAGACAATATCTCATACCTAAACAAGTGGCTCACTCTTTCTAAGTAATAGGGAAGAAGACTGAAATATGCCATTAAAAGACTCTTATGAAACAAAGATAAATTGTCAAGAATGTATAGGAGGTAGGATGGTAGTTGGTCAGATATATTATGGATTGTACATAAAAAATAGTTGGAGTCAGCAACTCTCTTAGGGTTCCTTCATCTAGGATCCCTAAAGAAGAGGATCAAGTTAGACCTTGCATTTAGCTTGATACATTATCTCCCTTTAACCCTTTAATAAAATGTGGCAAAAGGAAGGAAACTCCATAGATTGACCCCATCGTCTCCACCTTGTGGGAACTAAAAGATCACCCCAAGGATGCCCTTGGCATCCAAGGTTCATGGACTTAATAAGTGGAATGCATTAGCTATCCACTCTCAAGATGGGCAGCAAGGGTTAGACAAGCGCAATCACTCATTCTTATTCTTAAACTAACATTTATAAGACTAAAAAGTGGGGTAAAAATGGGGGATCTCTCTGTTCCTAGTTTCACCACAGCTGGATCGGAAACTATATGAATCCTTAGTTAGAATGTGATTCCAACTCAACACCTTTTGAGAAGAGTTGCTTTTTAGAGAGCATAGTATAATAAAAATTATAAGTTGTGTTTAGGGAAAGGGGAGGGAAGTTATTATCTATCATTAGCCTCTATAGTAGAATTAGTCAGGCTTACCTTGTGGCAGATGTTAGTAGTTCGAGTATACTTATCTCTAACTTGTGAACTTAGTAAGTACAAAACTATACAATAGAACCCATTTTTTTATTTGATAGTTTGATTTATGATTTCTCATTTATGGAAATTAATAAGATCTTTCCTTTTTATTTTAATAGCACTTTAGGATGGCATAGTCTTAACCTTAAAGTTAAGGGTGAGGTTCAATGGGCAAGTAAGAAACAACCTGGAAAACTGAAACATCTTAGTAGCTAGAGGAAAAGAAAGCAAAAGCTATTCCTGTAATAGCAACGAGTGAAATAAGAGTAGCCTAAACTGTGAAAATGGGGTTATGGAGAGTAATACAAGCATCATGTTGTTAGGTAAAGTGGTGGAGTGTTGCGCCTTAGATGGAAAAAGCCCAGTAGCTCAAAGCATCATTAGCTTATGCTCTAACTTAAGTAGCATAGGGCACATGCTGTGAATTAGCAAGGACCACCTCGTAAAGTTAAATACTTCTAGGTGATTGATAGCAAAGTAGTGCTACGAGGGAAAGGTGAAAGGAATCCCCGTTAAGGAGTGAAATAGAAGATGAAATCATGAGCTCCCAAGCAGTGGAAGGAGCCTGGGCTCTAATTGCATGCCTATTGAAGAATAAGCAGGCGACTCTAGGCAGTGGCTTAATTAAAGGAACCAACCAGATTTGTAGAAAAAGCTAGTCTTCATAAGGCAATTGTCATTGCTTATAGACCTAAACTTAGGTGATCTATCTATGACTAGGATGAAGCTTGGGTGAAACTAAGTGGAGTTCTGAATATAATGATGTTGAAGAATCAATAAATGAGTATGGTTAGGGGTGAAATGTCACTCGAACCCAAAGCTAGTTGGTTCTCATTGAAATACATTGAGGCGTAATAGTTGACTGGAAATTTAGGGATAAAACATTGTTTTGGTGAAAGTTGCAAGAGTGGTGTCAAATTAAGGCAAACTTTGAATACTATATATGACCTTATAATAATAAGGGTTAAGGTTGTCCAATGAGATGATAGGGAATAAGCTTCATTAGCAATAAAGAAACGACCTGATCACCAACTAAGGCTCCTAAATGATTGCTCAGTGATAAAGAAGGTAGGGTGCAAAGATAGTCAAGAGGTTTGCCTAGAAGTAGCCACTCTTAAAAGAGTATGTAATAGTTCATTGATTGAACACTTTTACATCGAAGATAAACAGGGCTAAACGATCTACCAAAGCTGTGGGATATAAAGATGCATTAATAAGGGAACATTCCGCCTTAGAGGGAAGCACCCATGAGTGCATGGGTGGATGAAGCAAAAGTGAGAATTTCAACTTGAGTAACACAAACAGTAGTGAGAATCTAATGCCTCAAAAACTTAAGGGGTTCCTCTACAAGGTTCATCTATAAAGGGTGAGTCAAGGTGGTAGAACCGTCATAGGTAACTCAAATTAATTCCTAGATTCTTACAATTAAACAAACATAATATGGGGAAGTATGAGTTGTTCTTATGAGAAATTCTAGCTCATCAGTTGTTAAGAAAACGAATAATTAATGAAAAGGAGGGGGTTATGAAATTTTGTAATAAAGAAAATAAAATAAGTAATAAAATGAGAGTTTTCAACAAAACAAACCTTGGTTTATGGTCACTCCAACCCTTTAAAACTACAATTGATCATTGGCTTAAAATTAATTATTTTGTCAATTATATATTCGATGTGATATTAAATATGTCTTTCCTTATGATTAGTTAATCGAAAACACGTAATTCAATTGATCCTTATTGCTTAATAAAGATATGATCCAAAATTTAATTAAACAATAGCCTTAAGAAAAGAAAAATCATTAAAGCAAGACAATGTAAGATATGTGGTTGTATTTAATCTAGTTGATTGCTTTTCCTAAGAGAAATAATTTAACATGTAGGAAATTAAAACTCCTAGTTGCTATAAATGATTAAAAGGCTTTAAATTTTACGTATTCAAACTTTAATCAAGCAAATGATTTCAACTAATAAATTAATCGTGTGCATTAGACATTAATAAAAAAATAATTATAAAATAAAAGAATAAATAAGCAATACAATATATGAGTAAATAAAATGCTTCACTATAAGGCCCAATTGCCTTCTAATCTTTAAAGTTCCAAAAAGGCATTCACTTCTTTCAACTAAGAATAAAAGGCTCGGCCAATAATCTCCATTATTACCAATAAAAACTAAAGAAAGATTAATATAATATCTACTAAAGAAAGGAAGAAAAGATGACATAAAAAGCAGAAAAATTGATGCCTTGCTCCTTTATACCTTGGCTTTATTTATAGCTTTCAAAACCTATATGAATATCTTATGCTTGTGATCTTTTGTATCCCCCAGATCATAACTTCATTGGATTTTCACCCAAATCTATCCAAGATAAGGTTTTAAAATATTTTAACACAATTTTCTCTTGCAAGTTCGAAGTTTGAAATTTGTAATTTTCACCAAGCGTGCCCATATTTAAGATCACATCAAACTATTTTTCAGGATTTTACTTTATTTCCCATAATCTAATCCTAATTTGAAAATTAAAATATTTTATTAGCCCAAATTTTCTTGCTTATTAGTGATATTACTTATTTATTTCAAACTTTTCAAATTTATATTAAGAATCAAATCATTTTCTTATAAACTATTAAATTTGAACACATTAAGATAAGATTATAAAGGATTTTGAATGCTAAAAATTAGTAAAAATTATAACATATCAAATTCCCCCATACGTAATCCTTACTTATCCCTAAGTAAAAGAGAAACTAATAAAATACAACAACAACATCCCAGTAGAAGTCCCATTGAATGCAGGGTTTGGAGTGGCTAAGAAGTACATAACCTTACCCCTAAATAATAGACAGGTTTTCTGATAAACCCACATAAAAATATATCTAATAAATATTTAAACTAAGTAAGGATATGTTTAGGGTAAATAACTAAGAGAGAAGTACTACATATGAAATGTTTAGGTTAAATATAAAATATAAGACTCACAGTGTTGGACCCCGAAAATTTTTTTATTAATTTATTTGTTTCATTATTTTAAAATTAGGTCATTAAATTTAGTAAGCATGAATAGAGACTAGAATTAGATGGAAAGATTAGAATTAATATGGGAATTTAGAATTAAGTTAGCTTAAGTATTTAGTAGACTTATGTTAAAAGAAGGAAGGGTAAACTTGGAAGGGCAAAACGAAGGAGGGGCAATTTAGGAAGAACAAGACAAAAGTTGTCTTGAATTAAGAAAGAAAAAGGGAGAAGTCGTGAGAAAGGGAAGAAAAGAGAGAAAAACGTGAAAGAAGAGAGGAGAAGAAGAAGAATCGTGGAAGCTAGGGAAGAAGAAGATAAAATCGTGAAAAAGAAAGAAAGAAGAAGAAAAAAGAAGAGGAAATCATCTTGTCAAGGTAAGTTCATTTTTTTCTTTTTGCTTTTTTATAGAAGGAGTTATAGAGAGAAAGGGGTTTTGTGTAGAGAATGAAATGTTTGTGTTAGAAAAAGATGAATTAAGAGAACCCAATTGATTTTAGGGTTTCTAAACTAGGTATTAGGTTTTCTATCCTAGATGGACTATGGGTAGGTTAGGTTTGAGCTTAATTTGTGTTTATTGCAATTTTTATGATTTTTTAAGTTTATGAATTTTGTTATAATGTTGTTTTGAATGAAATCTTGGTTGTTTTAGGAAAACAAGAGAATCCTACCCAAGAGCAAAAGAAAAGACAACCTTGAGTTAGATTTTCGAGCAAATAAGGTGGGTAATGTATTTATAGTTGTTGTAGAATCGAGCAAATTCTTGCTTATATGTGTATGTTGATTTCTTGAATTCAACTTGTTTGTGAATGTTGGAAATTGCTTAATGATTATGTTATGCCTTGAAAAGGGTTACGACTTTTGTATAAATGGAAAGAAGAAAAAGAAAAAGAAGCATGAGATTAAGATTTTATGATTAATTGAATTGAGCATAAATTTGTTTATGATTGGGCAAGAGAGGAATCCATTTCGTTAGTCACGTGCACGTTGATCTATAGCCGTCTCCTAGCTGCCCGCTTGAGACCACGAGATCCTGAGAAATTGGACTCGTTTTATTCACGATGTAAACTTCGGTTTCTTCGTTTTGTTCCATGAAACTCTCGAGTCATTTGTTTGTGCATTACATCTTAGAATTTTCAAGTATGATGCATTGGAGTGTTATGTTAATGGCTAAAGTCTATGTTATATGTTAGGAGTTTTGAGCTAAATTGATTAATGCTTGAATTGCTGGATATATATACACATGTGCTTGAATTGTGGTCAATTACCAATAGCTATAAATATATTAGCCACTGAGCTGTATAGCTCACCCCTCTATTCCCTCCTCAGGTGGAGAACGAGACGGTTAGCGATCCTTGCAAGGTATCAGAAAACTCCAAGATAGTTAAAGACTTTTGTACTAAGTTAATGAACATTTTGGATAGCTTTATAGGCATATCAACATTGAACATCCCTTTGTATTTTGTTTTAAGTTAGTGATGTGTATGTTGATTTGTAATGGAAGCTTGTATAAACTCTGTTTGGACTCATTAATGAAACATGAGTTTGTTTTGCTTGTGATTTTCAAAATGGGTAAATTAAAATTTCCATCCTTTCATAGGTGTCGAAATTGCGTTCTAAACTTAAATGAAAAACTATATTAATCTGGGCCAAATGAGGTAAAGTTGTCCTCTTAGAAGTTGTAGATTGTCACCCAAAAGGAAATGATGGTGAGTGAGTATGAGGGCTGGATTACACAGCTATCCCGGTATGTAGCAGAGATGATAATGAGTGAGGTGGCTAAGTGTCATTGGTTTGAATAGGGGTTGCATCTAGCTATCAGAGAGGAGCAGTGGTGCAAGCAGGTCTAGACCTATGAGGACTTCTATTGTTTCTCATCAAGCCTTAACGGCTGGAGGCAGCAGAAGGGGAGGGGGAGACAAGTCATTCGTCCCTAAGTGCGATCATTGTTGGAAACTCCATAGAGGAGAGTGCTACCGATTGACTGGAGCATGCTTTAATTGTGGAGAGAAAGGGCATATGGCTAGGGAGTGTCCACAACATGCAACAAGAGAGGGAACTCAGATCCAAGCTTCAAAGAGAACTGAGACAATGGGGCATAAGACCGCAATGAAAGTGGGCAATTTTAAGACTGCTAAGAGAGTGAATCTTTTAGGGAGACCTAGGGGCAAGCACCAGCTAGAGTGTTTGTAATGACACGTGAGGACGCAAAGATAGCTCCAGAAGTTATGATCGATATGATTAAATTATTTGATGATGATGTAATTGTTTTGATTGATCTAGATTTTACCCATTTGTTTGTCATCGAGTAGAACTGTGTATGGTAGAGATTTGAGCCCATTGGATACTCCTTTGATGGTGAGTACTCTAATTAGACAGTATATTATTATTAGTCAAGTTTATAAAAATTGTGAGATATATATTGGTGGAGGACAATTAGTGGTGGATTTGATGCCCTTGAAGATGGGGGGATTAGATGTGATATTAGGCATGGATATGATAGAAAAGTATCATGCCAACTTAGATTGCAAACAGAAGACAGTGGAGTTCGAGTTGGATAATGGAAGAAAGGTGGTGTTTATGGGAGACAGAAAGTTTAGCTCATCGAGAATTGTTTCAGCTTTGATGGCAGAGAAAATGATGAAGAAAGGGTGTGAACCATTTTTGGCCTATGTGGTAGACATGAAGGAAAATGGTGAGAAGTTAGAAGAAATTCCTATAATCATGGAATTCCTGGATGTCTTTCCCGAGAAATTACTAGGACTACCTCCACCTAGGAAAATTGGATTCCCTATTGAACTTCTTCTAGGTACTCGTCCGATTTCAATTCTGCCTTACCGAATGGCTCCAGCGGAATTGAAGGAGCTTAAGGAGTAGTTAGAAAATTTGCTGAAGAAAGGGTACATTGGGCCTAACTCTTCACCTTGGGGAGCTCCGTCCTTTTTGTGGAGAAAAAAGATGGATCATTGAGGATGTGTGTGGATTATAGGAAGCTCAATCATGTCATTATCAAGAGTAGATATCCGCTTCCACGTATAGATGACTTGCTAAGGCTCTTTTCCAAGATAGATTTGAGATTGGGTTACCACCAGTTCAGGATAAAGGAGTTTGATGTGTCAAAGACTACTTTTAGAACACGGTATGGCCATTTTGAGTTATTGGTCATGCCTTTTGGGTTGACAAATGCACCTGCAGTTTTCATGGACTTGATGAATAGAGTCTTTAAGCCTTTTTGAGACCAATTTGTCATTGTCTTTATTAATGATATTTTGGTTTATTCTAAGAGTGATAAGGAGCATAAGGAACATTTAAGAATTTCCTTGGAGACACTGAGGAAGAATGAGTTGTATGCTAAATTCGACAAATGTGAATTTTGGCTAAAGGAGGTGACATTTCTTGGACATGTGATTTCAGAGCAAGGAGTATATGTGGATTCGAGGAAGATAGAAGCGGCTGTGAAATGGGAAGCACCTAAGAATTTAGCTGAAGTGAGAAGTTTCTTGAGATTAGTCGGGTATTACAGAAGGTTTGTAGAGGACTTTTCCATGATAACAGTTTCACTTTCCAAATTGACAAGGAAAAATCAGAAATTTGTGTGGACAGAGGAGTGCCAGAGTAGTTTTGAGGAATTGAATAATAGGCTTACAACTGCACTGATTTTGACCTTACCTTCGGGTAGTGATGGGTATACAGTGTATAGTGATGTCTCAAAGAAGGGATTGGGTTGTATATTGATGCAAGGTGATAAAGTGATTGCTTATGCTTCTAGGCAATTAAAGCCTTATGAGATGAATTATCCTACGTATGACTTGGAGTTCGCTGCCATAATTTTTGTGTTGAAAATATGAAGACACTACTTATATAGAGTCACCACCAGAGTGTTTACATATCACAAGAGTCTTAAGTACCTGATAAGTCAAAAGGAGTTGAATTTGAGACCAAGAAGGCGGTTAGAACTATTGAAAGATTATGACTTAATGATAGACTACCAGTTGGGGAAAGCTAATGTAGTAGTGGATGCACCGAGTAGGAAATTGACTATGGCACATATGGAGACAGTGTACCTACCATTTTTGAAGGAATTAACCTAACTTAAAGTGACATTGAGGCAAGCTAAATCCAAATGCATATTGGCTAATTTTAGGGTAAGGTCAGTTTTGAATGAGAAGATTAAGGAATTGTAGGAGCAAGATGAGTATTTGAGCAAGCTTAGAGAAGAGATTAAAAATGGTAAACCTTCTGAAATAGAGGTAAGGGAACATGGATTGATGGTGGTACGTCACAAACTATGTATTCCTGATATGCAAGAGTTGAAAAACGAGATTCTTGATGAGGCACACAATGCACCTTATGCAATGCCCCCTTGGAAGTACGAGAATGTATAAAGATCTGAAAGAACATTTTTAGTGGAAAGGAATAAGGAAAGATGTTGCAAAGTATGTTAAGAGATGCTTAGCATGCCAGCAAGTTAAAGCAGAACATCAAGCACCTATCGTTAAGCTTAAACCTTTGTCAATTTCGGAATGGAAGTGGTAGAAGATTACGATGGATTTCTTGATGGGATTGCCGAGGACTAGCAGGAAGCATGATGCAATATGGGTGATTGTTAATAGGCTAACCAAGTCCACACATTTCTTGCCAATTAAGTAGACAGATTCTTTAAATTCTTTGGCCAAGAAATATATAGATGAGATAATCAAACTTCATAGGATTCTAAGTTCAATAGTCTCAGATAGAGATCCTAGGTTTACCTCCAAGTTCTGGGAAAGCTTACAGGAGACTTTGGGACTAAGTTATACGTTAGTACAACTTTCTATCCACATAGTGATGGACAATCGGAGAGAACAATATGAACGTTGGAGGCAATGTTGAGAGCTTGTGATATGGATTTCAAAGGCATATGGGATGATCATTTTCCTTTAATCGAATTTTCTTATAATAATTCCTATCACTTGGGAATTCAAATGGCACCTTATGAATCTTTATACGGTAGGAGGTGTAGAACTCCTATTTGTTAAGATGAGGAAGGTAAAAAGAGGCTTTTAGGACCTGAGTTGATACAAGTCACAGTTAATAAGATTAAATTGGTGAAATAGAGAATTAAAGCAGCTCAAGACAGAATGAAGAGTTATGCGGATGCACTTAGAAAAGAGATGGAATTTGAAGTTGGAGATAAAGTGTTTCTTAGAGCTTCTCCATGGAAAGGGGTTTTGAGGTTTGGTAAGAAAGGAAAGCTTAGTCCGAGATATATAGGCCCTTATGAGATCATTAAGAAGATTGGGCCTCTACCCTATAAATTAAATTTACCACCAGAATTGTCTAAGATTCACAATGTCTTTCACAGATCAATGTTGAGGAAGTACCGATCAGATCCTTCACACATAGTTCAACCTTCAGAGGTCCAATTAAAGGAGGATTTGACGTATGAGGAGCAACTAGTGAAGATCCTAGATTCAAAAGAAATGGTTTTGAGAAGTAAGATTGTAAAGTTGGTTAAAGTCTTATAGAAGAACTATTCAATGGAGGAGGCAACATGGTAGCCCTTGGAGGCCATGAAGGAGAAGTACCCGCACCTCTTCAATGTCTCAGGTTAGAATTTCGATGATGAAATTCTTTAAGGGGGAGAATTGCTAGACCCCAAAAAAAATTTTATTATTGATTTATTTGTTTCATTATTTTAGAATTGGGTCATTAAATTTAGTAAGCATGAATAGAGATTAGAATTAGATGGAAAGATTAGAATTAAGTTAGAATTAATATGGGAATGTTATAATTAAGTTAGCTTAAGTAGTTAGTAAACTTATGTTAAAAGAAGGAAGGGTAAACTTGGAAGGGCAAAACGAAGGAGGGGCAATTTGGAGAGAACAAGACAAAAGTTTTCTTGAATTAAGAAAGAAGAAGGGAGAAGTCGTGAGAAAGGGAAGAAAAGAGAGAAAAACGTGAAAGAAGAGAGGAGAAGAATAAGAATCATGGAAGCAAAGGAAGAAGAAGATAAAATCATGAGAGAGAAAGAAAGAAGAAGGAAAAAGAAGAGGAAATCATCTTGTCAAGGTAATGTATTTATGGTTGTTATGGAATTGAGCAAATTCTTGCCTATGTGTGTATGTTGATTTCTTGAATTTGACTTGTTTGTGAATGTTGGAAATCGCTTGAAGATTATGTTATGCCTTGAAAAGGGTTGCGACTTTTGTATAAATGGAAAGAAGAAAAAGAAAAAGAAGCATGAGATTAAGATTTTGTGATTAATTGAATTGAACATAAATTTATTTGTGATTGGGCAAGAGAGGAACCCATTTCGTTAGTCACGTGCACGTTGACCTATAGCCTTCTCCTAGCTGCCCACTTAAGGCCACGAGATCTTGAGAAATCAAACTCGTTTTGTTCACGTTCTAATCTTCAATTTCTCCATTTTGTTTCATGAAACTCTCGAGCCATTTGTTTGTGCATTTTAGAATTGTCAAGTATGATGCATTTGAGTGTTATGTTAATGGCTAATGTCTATGTTATGTGTTAGGAGTATTGAGCTAAATTGATTAATGCTTAAATTACTGGATAAATATATACATATGCTTGAATTGTGGTCAATTGCCAATGGCTATAAATATATTAACCACTGAGCTATGTAGCTCACCCTACTATTCCCTCCTCAGGTGGAGAACGAGACGGTTAGCGATCCTTGCAAGGTATCAGAAAACTCTAAGATAGTTAAAGACTTTTGTAATAAGTTAGTGAACATTTTGGATAGCTTTATAGGCATATCAACATTGAGCATCCCTTTGTATTTTGTTTTAAGATAGTAATGTGTATGTTGATTTGTAATGGAATCTTGTATAAACTCTGATTGGATTCATTAATGAATTATGACTGTGTTTTGCTTGTGATTCTCAAAATGCGTATATTGAATTTTCCATCCTTTCATAGGTTTAGAAATTATGTTCTGAACTCAAAGGAAAAATTGTATTAATCTGGGCCGAATAAGGCAAAGTAGTCTTCTTAGAAGTTGTAGATTATCCTCTCCGCTTTCCAATGGTATAAAGTACGAAATTTTTGGACATCGGTGTTAAGATGTATGATCATTATAAGTGGAGATGCTTTAGAAAGTGTAGTTAGTGATTTAGAACTTTTAGGTTATGTGAGGAAGACCCTATAGGAATACCTTCGTCTAATTCAGTCTCAGATTGAATCCCTTCTTCTAATTTAGTATCATCTTAGACTGAATCCCTTCATCTGATTCAGTCTTAGACTGTTGACCCCCGAATTTTTTTTGATGAATAAGCATGATTAGATTTATTTTTGGGGTCTTGTTAGATTAATTTGTGTTGGAATTAATTAGCATGTTAATGTGAGTAAGATAATATGATGTAGGTTAAGGGAATTAAAGTGTTAAGGTGATAAGATTTCATAAAGGGCATTGTTGGAACATCAATTAAGTTATAAAGTCTTAAGGCATTGAAGGAATGGCAAAATGGGAAGAAGGAATTGCGGGCTTGTGCTTTAGAAAAGAAAACGACGGTGAAGAATGAAAGAAGAGAGAAAACACAAAAATAAGAAATAAGGGAGAGAGAGTGTTAGTGGTTGAGAGAGAAAAAGAGTTGAGCTAGTTTTACTTTTTCTAAGCCTTCAGAGGGATTTTGAGAGTGATCAAGAAGGGAAAAAGGTAGAGGAAGATAAGAGCTTTCTTTTGAGCCAAACATCTCTTCATTTGGTGAAGGTTTAAGGGAGCCCAGAGAGGCAAGAGGAGCAAGAAGAGAGTCATCCTTAAGCAAGTTTTCAAGAAAGGAAACTAAGGTGGGGTACATTTTTATAATTGAATAATAAGCCATTAATGATTCTTTCAAGAAAAGACAAAAAAATGTTTTCAACTACTTTTAAAATATGCAGTCATTCTTTTTTAAATGCTTTGAGAAAGTGCTATATGTGTGTGTATATGAACTTTTTGGATAAACTATGAAACAAAAATAGAAATGATTTCGAAAGGATATCAAGTTTATGAAGTTATGTTTCGAAAATTTGCCATTTGGGCAACAAGTTTCCAAAATGTGAAATGCAAGATTATGTGGGTTTATGGTGGTCTCCTAAGTATGTCAAGTGCACTTTGACCAAAGGCTTCTCCCGCCTGCCCACTAGTGGCATGGAGCTCCTTCATGGACTCCCCTAAGTTCACGGCTACACAAGACCCTTATGGATTTGTGTAGTACGTTCTATTTTAGATCCACCCAAACCATTATGATGTATCTATGTGTTTACATATGTTGTTAAGTTTGATGATTGTTTGAATTATAGAAGTTGATAAATTTATTTTCTGTGGATTTTCATGAAAATTGTTATGATCACGATTGTTTTCAAGAGTTTTTGCTTCTTACTGATAATAAAACTGTTTCCCACGAGCTTTAAGCTCACCCCCATTTCCTCCCCATCTACAGACAATGAACAAGATATGGAGTGATCCAGCCGAGAGTCAAGGCATCACTCCAATTTGCTTATTTTTGTTCTTTTGAAGTTAGATCATATAAAACAAGGCTTTACTCATATTTTGAGAAACTATTGATTCTATAAAGTCGATATTTTTGGATTATGATGTAAGGTGGCTCCAAATGCCCACTAAAGCATTGTAAAGACTTTATTTTTTTGATATTAATGAAGTATGAATGGTGCATGGATGATGTGAGTCGAAATTAGATATAAGTGAAGAAGCAAGCAACTTGAGTTGAGGATTTTGGAAGATAAATTGTTGATATATATATATGCATAAGCGAGATACTATGGAAAGGAAAATAGGAATTATAACTGGTTAGATGTAGTTGAAGGTGATGGGACAAATGAGTTAAGATTTGAGAGTTTAATGAAACCTTTTTGGTAGCTAAAGGTTTATACTCAGAACATTCCAAGTTTGCATAGTACAAAATTCCAAGTCTTCTATAAGGGAAAATTCGTGTTCTAACTTTAGGGCAAAATCTGGATTGATCTAGGATGAATTTGACAAGTTGAATTCATGGAATTTGTAGCTTGTTTTTCTAGCTTTCCAACACTATAAAATATGAAGTTTTTGGATATTAGAGTAAGAAGTTATGATCCTTATAAGGGGAGATACTCAGGAGTATAGTTTGTATCATCTGATGACACCATATCGTCTGATGACGTCATAGGGCAATTCTTTTGGTGAGGACGTATCGTCTTATGAAGACGCTTTATATAGTGATGACATGTCATCTTGTGAGGACACTTCGTCTTATAAAGATGCTTCATCTGGTGAGGACGTAGTGTCTTATAAAGATGCTTCATCTGGTGATGACATGTCATCTTGTGAGGATGCTTCGTCTTATGAAGACGCTTCTTCTAGTGATGATGTATCATCTTATGAAGATGCTTCATCTGGTGATGAAGTGTCATTTTGTGAGGACGCTTCGTCTTATGAAGACTCTTCGTCTGGTGATGACATGTCGTCTTGCGAGGACGCTTCGTCTGGCGAGGACGTATCGTCTTATGAAGATGCTTCATCTAGTGAGGACGTATCGTCTTATGAGACGCTTCATCTGGTGATGATATATCGTCTTATAAGGACATTTTATCTGGTGAGGGTGCTTCGTCTGATAATGTCATATCGTCTGGTGATGACGTCATATCTTCTGATGTACTGTTCACCTAATCCTATCGTCTAGTGACAGTTTTGTCCCTCTAATTGATATATTTTGCCTTTGAGGTCTCATAAAAGTTGTAGATCTAGAAGTCCTCTTCGAGACTATTTAATGAAAACCTTAATTTGAAATATCTAGTTAAAGTTATGTTAATTGTTCCAAGACAGGTACAACATGATAGAGGACATGAGCATAGTTGATTCTTTAGGCCATAACTTCATAACTCAACCTCCAAATGAAGTGATTCTTAAAGTAATAGATTCCTAATACTTTTTTCTACCTCTCCTTAAGAATTGGTAACTTTTTATGAAGTTTTGGAATATATTTATTGAAAGAATATGATGGATTGGTTGGAAGAGCATAATCGAGTTATAAGCACACTTTGGAGTTGTAAGCATATCTTGAGCTTTAGAGCTCCGAATAAGGTGGTTCTTGTTTTAAAATAAACAAGAGGTTGAGAGTTACAATTGTTTTGGAAAAGTCAAATTGTGACTTTGGTGTGTACTGGTGTGGGCACATCACCCTTATGGGATGATGGCTAATGAGGATTCATTAAAATAACACTACAAGGAACCATACTCACTCTTTATGACTCCGGGTTATTAAACTCTGGAAACTATAAGGTTTTTGGCTCATGTTCTAATGACTCCAATGTTGGGCTCTAGAAGCGGGGTCCAACAATTATGGTATCAGAGCCTTAGGTTTTGGTCTAGGTGTACAACTAGGTTTAGGAGTATCCTAGGCATGAAATGGGTAGTTTAAGACATGAAAGGAATGTGCATTGTTTTAAATGAACAACTTACAATGTTTTGAATTGTTATATATGAACTAAGACTGTGTTGCATAAACTAAAGATTTTGAATAGTTTTAAATTGAAGGAGTGATTATGCTGCCTTAAAAAAGAACTTGAGGAGCTCTAACTCGATCTGGCTCTCGCCAAGGGAGCACGAATGAATCCTATGGCCCACAAGATGCGAAGACACATTCTACTCTAGATTCTGAGGCACTAAGTAGGCAATAGGAAGTGCCTCCATCGCCTCTACCAATGCCTCAAGCAAACCCCATAGATCTGCAGTTCTTTCAGGCCTTTGCTCAGGATTTCTCATATGCCATGGGCCAAGGGTCTCAAGTCCCAATGAAAGCTCTAGTGGAGGGGACTAGACAGTATGATAAGCTTCGCAAGAATGGAGCTGTAGATTTCAATGGGACTACAAATCCCAAAGAGGCTAAAGCATGGCTGAAGAGGACAGAGAGAGTCCTGATTAAGATGAAATGCTTTAATGAAGAGAAACTGGACTATGCAGTTAGCTTGTTACAGGGGGATGCATTCCACTGGTGAGAATCAATGCCTCATAGCCAGATTATACCTCCGGTACTGTCATGGAGAGACTTTATATAAGTGTTCAGGAGGAAGTACCTCTCTAGAGTTTATGTATAAGAGAAGGCCAGGGAGTTTTTGAATCTCACGCAGAGGGACATGAGTGTGAGTAAGTATGAACTGAAGATCACCCAGCTTTCCCGATATGCAGCCAACATTGTGGAAAATGAGAAGGATAAGTGCCACAAGCTTAAGGGAGGTCTCCATTTGGAGATCAAGGAGAAAGTCTTTATCTATAATTTCTGTGACTACCAGTAGTTGGTAGATGCTGCACTCTAAGCTAAAAAATTGGAGAACATCAAGAATGAAGTAGAAAGAGGAAGAATCAGGAGCAGTTTTCCAAGAAAAGGGTGAGTGCTCTAAAGCTTGGGAGGGGTATGAAGAGTTTCCACACACAGAGTGAGGTAGAGAGTAGTGCCTCAGCTAGAATCAAGCAACCAAGGGCAGTTTCAATGCAAGTCTCAACCACAGAGGGCAATAACAGGGTGGAGAGGAGCGGCAACATGAACCCCCAATGTGAGTATTGTGGAAAGCTTCACAGGGAAGAGTGCTTCAAGTTACTTGGAGCATGTTTTTGAGGTGGAGAGAAGGGACACAAGATCAAGGATTGTCCCCAAGCAACAAGGCGAGAGGGGCCGCAGTTGCAAGCCCCAAGGAGAGTAGAAATAGGAGGGACCACGCCAATCACTGAGGTGGGTAATTCTGGGGCTACAAGGAAGGTGTTAGTAGTGTACCATAGGCCAATGGACATATGTGACTTTTGTACTAACATTATGACTTATTAATAAGATATTATGAGGTATTCTTTTATAT
>JANSVA010000007.1:26686205-26708885 GCA_025504915.1 Erythroxylum reticulatum | reverse complement strand
TATGAGGAAACTCTAGTGGAGATCTTGGACACTAAGGAGAAGGTCCTCAGGAATAAGACAGTTCAGCTAGTCAAAGTCCTGTGGAGAAACTATTCAATGGAAGAGGCCACTTGGGAACCTTTGGAAGCCATGAAGGAGAAGTACCCACAGCTCTTTAACAATTAAGGTAAGAATTTCGAGGATGAAATTCTTTTAAAGGGGGAAAAATGTTGGCCCCCGAATTTTTTTCTTGATGAATAAGTATAATTAGATTTTTTTAGGGTCTTACTAGATTAATTTGTGTTGGAATTAATTAACATGTTAATGTGAGTAAGATAATATGGTGTAGGTTACGGGAATTAAAGTGTTAAGGTGATAAGATTTGATAAAGGGCATTGTTGGAACATCAATTAAGTTATAAAGTCTCAAAGCATTGAAGGAGGGGCAAAATGGGAAGAAGGAATTGTGGGCTTGTGCTTTAGAAAAGAAAACGACGGTGAAGAATGAAAGAAGAGAGAAAACACAAAAATAAGAAAGAAGGGAGAGAGAGTGTCGGTGGTTGAGAGAAAAAAAAAGAGTTGAGCTAGGTTTTAATTTTTCTAAGCCTTCAAGAGGGATTTTTAGAGTGATCAAGAAGGGAAAAAGGTAGAGGAAGATAAGAGCTTTCTTTTGAACCAAACATCTCTTCATTTGGTGAAGGTTTAAGGGAGGCTAGAGAGGCAAGAGGAGTAAGAGGAGAGTCATCCTTGAGCAAGTTTTCAAGAAAGGAAACTAAGGTGGGTTACATTTTTATAATTGAATAATAAGCCATTAAGGATTCTTTCAAGAAAGAGAAATAAATTTTTTCAACAACTTTTAAAATGTGTAGTCAGTGTTCTTTAAATGCTTGGAGAAAGTGTTATATGTTTGTGTGTATGAAGTTTGTGGATGAACTATGAAACAAAAATCGAAATAATTTTGAAAGGATATCAAGTTTATGAAGTTATGTTTTGAAAATTTGCCATTTTGGTAACAAGTTTCCAAGATGTGAAATGCATGATTATGTGGGTTTGTGGTGGTCCCCTAAGTATGTCAAGCACACTTTGACCAAAGACTTCTCTCGCCTGCTCGCTGGTGGCATGGAGCTCCTTCATGGACTCCCCTAAGTTTACGACTACACAAGACCCTTATAGGAATTGTGTAGTACGTTTTATTTTGGATTCACCCAAACCATTATGATATGTTTATGTGTTTACATGTGTTGTCAAGTTTGATGATTGTTTTAATTATGCAAGTTGATACATTTATGTTATGTGGATTTTCATGAAATTGTTATAATAACAAGTGTTTTCAAGAGTTTTTGCTTGTTACCGATTATAAAACTGTTTCCCACGAGCTTTAAGCTCACCCTTGTTTACTCCCTATCTACAAGCGATGAACAAGATATGGAGTGATCAAGCCGAGAGTCAAGGCATCACTCCAATTTGCTTATTTTTTTCTTTTAAAGTTAGATCGTGTAAAACAAGGCTTTAGTCACATTTTGAGAAACTATTGATTCTGTAAATTCGATATTTTTGGATTATGATGTAAGTTGGCTCGAAATACCCACTAAAGCATTGTAAAGACTTTATTCTTTTGATATTAATGAAGTGTGAATGGTGCATGGATGATGTGAGTCGAAATTAGATATACGTGAAGAAGCAAGCAACTTGAGTTGAGGATTTTGGAACATAAATCGTAGATATATATATATATGCATAAGTGAGATACTATGGAAAGGAAAATAGGAACTATAAATGATTAGATGTAGTTGAAGGTGATGAGACAAATAAGTTAAATTTTGAGAGTTTAATGAAACCGTTTCGGTAGCTGAAGGTTTATGCTCAGAACATTCCAAGTTTGCACAGTGCAAAATTCCAAGTCTTCTATAAGGAAAATTCATGATCTGACTTTAGGGCAAAATCTGGATTGGTCTAAGATGAATTTTACAAGTTGAATTTATGAAAGTTGTAGCTTGTTTTTCTAGCTTTCCAACGCTATAAAGTATGAAGTTTTTGGATATCGAAGTAAGAAGTTATAATCCTTATAAGGGGAGATACTCAGGAGTATAGTTTGTATCGTCTGATGACATCATATCGTCTGATGACGTCATAAGGCGCTTCATCTGGTGAGGATGTATCATCTTATAAAGACGCTTTGTTTGGTGATGACTTTCCGCCTTATGAGGACGCTTTATCTTATGAAGACGCTTCGTCTGGTGAGGACGTATCATCTTATGAAGACGCTTCGTCTGGTGATGATGTGTCATCTTGCGAGGACGCTTCGTCTTATGAAGATGCTTTGTCTAATGAGGATGTATTGTCTTATGAAGACACTTCTTCTGGTGATGACTTGTCATCTTTCGAGGACGCTTCGTTTGATCATGATGTGTCGTCTTGCGAGGATGCTTCCTCTTATGAAGACGCTTCATTTAGTGAGAACGTATCGTCTTATGAAGACGCTTCATCTGGTGATGACATATCTTCTTATAAGGGCACTTCGTTTGGTGAGGACGCTTCGTCTGATGACGTCATATCGTCTGGTGCACTATTCACCTAATCCTATCATCTGGTCACATTTTTGACCCTTTAAACGATAGATTTTGGCATCAAGTCTTCATAAAAGTTGTTGATCTAGAAGTCCTCTTTGAGACCTTTCAAAGAAACCCTTAATCCGAGATCTCTAATGAAAGTTATGCCAATTTTTCCAAGACAGGTACAACGTGATGGAGGACATGAGCATGGTTGATTCTTTTGGCCATAACTTCATAACCCAACCTTCAAATGAAGTGATTCTTGAAGTAATAGATTCCTAATACATTTTATACCTCTCCTTAAGAATTGGTAACTTTTTATGTAGTTTTGAAATATATTGATGGAAAGAATATGATGGATTGGTTGGAAGAGCATAATCGGGTTATGATCACACTTTAGAGTTGTAAGCATATCTTGAGCTTTAGAGCTCCTAATAAGGTGGTTCTTATTTTAAAATAAAAAAGAGGCTGAGAGTTACAATTGTTTTGAAGAAATCAAAGTGTGATTTTGGTGTGTACTGGTGTGGGCACATCACCTTATAGGATGATGGCTAATGAGGATTCATTGAAATAACTTTACAAGGAAGCCCGCTCACGCTTTATGACTCCAGGTTGTTAGACTCCGAAAACTACAGGATTTTTAGGTCACGTTCTCATGAATCTGATATTGGGCTCCAGAAGTAGGGTCCAACACAAACTGATCCCTTTGTCTTATTCAATCTGAGACTGATCCCTTCGTCTGATTCAGTCTTAGACTGAATCCTTTTTTCTGATTCAGTATAAGACTGATCCCTTCATCTTATTCAATCTCAAACTAAATCCCTTCATCTGATTTAGTCTAAGATTGATTCCTTCATTTGATTTAGTCTCAGACTACATCCTTTTGTCTGATTCAGTATTAGACTGATCCCTTCGTCTGATTCATCTCAGACTGAATCACTTCATCTGATTCATCTATACTTTTTGAAATTCGAGATTTTGACCCTCTAAATGGAAAAATCTCTCTTCAAAGTCTTCATAAAAGTTTTAGATCTTGAAGCCCTCTTCAAAATAATCCTAGATGACCTTAATCCGACATCTCTAGAGAAAGTTATGTCAATTGTCCCGAAACAGGTCCAATATGATTTAAGACAAATGTATGTTTGATTCTTTTGGCCATAACTTCATCATCCGACCTACAAATGAAGTGATTCTTGAACCAATAGATTCCTAACACATTTTTATACGTTTTCATAAAAATTGGTATCCATTGGTATTGATTTACAGAGGATTTATGGAGAGAAAGTGAGGGAATTGATTCGAAGAGCACGAATTGGTTGTTTACTGAACATACTTCGGTATTTTAATCATATCTTGATCTGTAGAGCTACGAATGAGATGATTATTATTTCAAAATAAACTACATACATGGAGCTACAATTTTTATGAAAATACAAATGGTGATTTGGGTGTTTTACTAGTGTGGGCTCGCCTGTGTGGTTTGAGATGTTATGAGAATGATAACTAAGGAGATTTCATTGAAATGACCCTATAGAGAAATACGCTCACATCTTTTGATATTTGGAACGATAATTAAGCTTAAAAAATGAGGCCCAACATCTTAAATTGTCAAATAGTTGGGCTTCAAAAACAGGTTCCAACATCTTATGGTATCAAAGAGATAGTTGGAATCCAAAAATGGGGTCCAACATAAAGGAAAATGCTTAAAAGACTTATCAGAAAGAGAAGGGCTTCTCTATATGAGATTTTATACCCATATCTTAGTCTATCAAAGTTTTCTATTGAGGGCTATATCCTTAATAAGGTCCAATAGAGATATATCAATATTGATCACCTCCTCCAATTCTTCTTAGGTCTTCCTTTTTTTCTCTTACATTCCCTAAGTACAATCTTCTCGTATCTTACTAAAGCATCAAGTTGTCTCCTCTTAATGATTGAACTACCTAAGCCTTGTCTTTCTTAATTTTTCAGTAATATTATACACTAATTTTTCTCTTACTATTACATTCTTGAACTTATCTCTTATGGTAAAATTGCATATCCAATAGAGCATCCTCATTTTTGTCACCATTAACTTATGACTATGCACCTGTTTGATGGACCAACACTCTGACTTATAGAGTATAGCCGGCCTAATTAGTAAATGATAGAATTTATTTTTGAGCTTCAGTGGTATCTTCTTATCACATAAAACTCTTGATGCACTTCTCGATTTGAGCTACCCTAATCAGATATGGTGAACAATGTATTCATCAATCTCCCTACTCATTTGGAAGATAGACCATAGATGCTTAAAATACTCTTATATGGTATAACCAATCTTTACCTCCACATCAGAAGCCACCCCATGGCCCAAAAAGTTACACGCTAAATACTCAATCTTAATCTTGCTCAATTTAAATTCCTTTAACTCTAACATATCCCTTTAAAGTTCTAGCTTGACATTGACACCCTTTTTTGTCTCATCCCCTAAAATAATATCATCAACAAACAATATACACCAAGTTACATCCCCTTGAATATACTTGGTGAGCTCATTCATTACTACTACAAACAAAAAGGGACTCAATAAGGAGCCTTGGTGTAGCCCAATATTGATAGAAAATGCTCTATTTCTCCTCGTTTCGCCCTTACTCTAGTCTTTATACCTTCATGTATATCCCTAATACCCGTACATAGAAGAGTAAGCTAATCTTTCTTTTAAATTATGTTTCCTAGGAGATGTTAAAACTAAATAGAATACCTATATTGTTTCTACTATTATTAATTAGGGAGAAAATAGCAAATGAGCGTGGGATAATAATTTCATATTGATTCAAATCAATCCATACATGCCTATTTTAAATAAGATTATGGTTAGAAGTATACAATTACTGTAATATACTTCCCCATAGGTATCTGGAAACCATGTATATAAAGGCATAATTGTTGATTTGACAGTAAAAGCAATAAGAAACCCATTATAAAATAATATTTCCAAAATTATAGGATATGGTTGATTGACTAATATTGTAAAATGGAATTTTGGTTTATTAGAACCATATAAAATGATTCCTAAAGCTGCTAATAATAAGAAAACAAAGCTTCTAACAGTATATAAAGTAAACTTTATGTTTGAATACAACTGCTTCTTTCCCCCACATGGCTAGAAGTAGATAAACATAAATTAATTATAGCTCCCTCATGATGAAAAAAAAGTAAAAGATGTTGAGAAGAAAATAATCCTATTTGACCATTATATATTGCTAACATTAGATAATTGGGAATCCTGAGTAACCGGTCAAGCCGTTAAAGTAGTTAAAGTGGTTATAAATCCTGTCAGAAAATAGGTCCTTGAGAAAGTCCATTTATTTCCAATCTCCAGTAAAAATAAAAGAACTTTGATCCATTTATAGTTCTCTTTTAATTGAATTAATGGATTATGTGACTAGAAATAATAAGAAAATGCCTAGTTCACTAAAAGAAGTTCTAATATAGAAATATATATAGGATACCTTCTAGTTACCTTATTTCCTTGAGGGGAAAAGAAAATTAAAGAAGCTAAGAATATCAGTGAAACTACAAATATTGTTAACCAAGGAAGGGAGTTGTTGTAAAGAGATTAATTTTTTGTTACAATAAATTGATATTACTTATTCAATAATTTTTATTTATTTATAGAGATTGATTTTTTGTTACAATAAATTGACGAAACAATAGCCATCCTAATAGTTGTACTATAAAAAAATTGACAAAATATTCCCTTTTAATTAGTGATTATCAAAAAAGCCAAAAAAAATGTTACCAAATTAATATTAACTATATTCAGTATAAGTTCAAGACACACAAGGGCTTTAACCATATTTTGAATCGTGATTAATCCATAGATACCAATAGAAAATAAATAGGCACTCAAAACAAATGTATGTTTGAGCATGGTCAAACAACCCCTTATCAATTTTAATTTGTTTCAATTAAAAAATCCAATTAAACATCAACAAATTAGATTGACCAGAATAAGTATGTTACAAGGACACAAAGAAATATATTGATAATAGATCAAATAAAAGAACATATGCATAAATAATCTTGAAATCAATTTGAAGTAAAATAAATGTGATAAAGATATATCTAAGTTCAATTTAAATTATGATTGACAATTCTAAAGATTTATTATTGACAAGCTACTACAATTACACCTATCAAAGCAAATAAAAGAATTGTTAAAATGAACTCAGATGGAAGAAAAAAATCTATTGACAAATGAATTTCAATTTGTTAAACATCACTTTCAAATATTGCTTGCTTTTACAGTCCAAATAATACCATACCAAGACGTATCAGGAATACTAATTATAGGTAATATCTCATGAGCAAAGATTAGGGTGTCTAACATATGGGTTATAGATACATCAATTATTCTATGGATTTTTACATGGTTTAATAGCTTGAGACAACTTTGGTTTGACTCAATAAGTCTCAATGAATCACTAAATTTGAAAGTTGGCATGCTATAATATACCTTGTGAACTTAAAGGCATCCTAACCCTTCCCCATATCACATGTTTATATATAGATGAGATAATCAAGGTCAAAATTTTCAAAAATGTTTGTTTTCCTATCAATATATTTCAAATCAGGTTCTGCTATGAACTTCCCACCTTAACAACCTAATAGAACCATATTAGGACATTATTAAACCTATTCGTAATCATTACAAAACATTGATAAAAAACACATTTAGTTTGGACATACATGTTAACAAAATGAGTTATGCTTGAATCAAAACAATGAAAGAGAGAAGCGCCAAATTAAAACAAAGCACCTGACAAAGATGAGCCTCACATAACATAAATTAATAGCTAAAAAATTATGTAAATAGCATTTAAAAAATCATAAACAAACCTAAAATCACTATACTAGAAAAAATAAGGAGGACATGATATAAAAATAAAAAAGGACTTTAAATCTAATAGTAATAATAACAAGAAAGAGTAATTATTTAGTTTGTGTATATATATAACTTGAATATATATGACCTTCCATTTAATCAAGTAAACACATTGTATTTAACAAACTTTACATTAGGTGGATAAGGAATAAAGGTTGGCCAAGGAAGACTTTAAATTATTCCTAAAGTTAACAAAAGGCTCACCATACCCTAATAAATAATGCCCTCAATTTTGGTTCATAATAGGGCAAGTTCCAGACATTAAGGGAAAAGGAAAAAATATCAAGCTAAATAGGTTATAAAGTCAAATAAATAGACATATACTAAATTAGGTAAAATGAATTTAGAGCTTTTTATTGTATCTTTGATTTGGCTTTTGCCTATCTCACCATATCAAATTTGATGCTCTAATCCATCAATATGAGATTGCCATGACTACTATGTCATCTCATTAGTTACTTTTAAGATATGTATTCAATTTTTAAGCCCTCTTCCAAGTTCAAACACCTAATTGAATTTTTGTGAACATAATCTAAGAAATTACAAGAAAGTGTTGGAGTGAATGAGGGGAACAATACTGGCTCAAATATGTTCAAGGAGTAAGTCCAATCCAACAGAAAATGTAGAGCGATTTTTAGACAATAAGAAAATGAAAATGTAACAAACTTGTAAAGCACATAAAGACATAAAAAGGACCACATAAAGAAGAGGGAGTTAGGAAGGATTTTCATAAAGTAGCATGGACCACATACAACAGACATAAAGACATAAAGAGACCATATCAAATAGAAAAAGATAAAGACATAATTAAAAAAAACCCACCTACCATGATGTAATGTCTCCTCTCCATTTTTTTATGCTGTTATCATATAAACCAGACAAAAATAATGATAAGTGGTTGTCTTAGCCAGTGCAAGATGTGAGAGACAGTAATAAAAAAGTTGATACGAGATAGAAACAAGAAGAAGCTGGAAGTTGATGCGGAATAGAAATAAGAGAAAGTTCGTACAAGACAAAAATAAGAGGAAGTTGGTGCTATTAAGAGGGAGTGATATGAATTCAATTAGGGATTTAGAATTGAATTTCATAATTAGGATTTCTAGATTAGGGATTTTAGTTATTTTACTTAATAACGTAATTAAAAAATAACATAACATAATAATTAAATTCACAAATTATTAATAATTTTAAGTTTTAAAAAAGTTAATGGAACTCGTTATGCCACATGACATACATATGGCAGTAGTAAGTACTATGTCAACACATTAACAAAAGTTTTAACTTCATTAAATTTTCTATTTACTCAGGGTTAAAATTAAATGCTCTAAAGTGTTAAGGTTTACTCAAAATATTTGGGTTAAATTTGTACTTTTAGCTTAAAAAATACAATTATATTGAAATATTTTTACTTTAAACTTTATTTTATAGAAGTCTAACCATCTAGATTCTATATATGTAGTCAATTTTTTAGATATATTTTTTAATCATAATTTTATTTATTAATATCTATTTTCTATATTTCATCCAAAAATTATGTAGTTCATGATTATATTATATTTATCATATTGTAGTTATGTCTTCTTTCTTTTGTTTAACTTATTTTTATAAATATAAATAATCAATAATATATTCTAATGTACTATTAAATTTTAATAATTTAAATTTTATTTATTATTACAATAAGATAATTAAAACTTGATCATTCGACACTTATAAACATGAGACCTCGATTGAGTATAAAAATAATTACAATTATAAATTCAAATCATTTTTTGGATATTTCTTATTTTTTATTTTTCAAAATTTTTAAATGATCATATAATTTGGAGAAAAAAATGTAAAGATGCATTTTAGAAAGGGATAAGCATAGGTTTAAAACTTTGCCAACTAGATGCATGCAATTTCCTACTTTATTGTTGTTAAGAGGCCATGATGGCTTAGTAAGGAGTCGTACCTTTCATGTTTGTCATCTAAAGTAGAGCTTAAAGGAAACATATTTAGTTGATTCCTTATGTAACAAAGTTTAGATGTATTTATTGGATTATTATTTAGCAATAAAGATACAATTAAACTTTAAAACATTACTTAAATCTAATTTGTTATTGAGTAATTGATTTGTTAATAATTTATTTAAAATATTTTATTGTAAATTATTTCATATTCATGCCAATGTTATGAATAGTATATTGAACGTTGGTTCTTGTACACTATGGTACCAATACCAATTGATATCAGTTATTGTTTGAGTTTTTTTAAATTACAAAATAATCCCTAAATTCTATAAATTTATAAAGTCGTCCCTCATATTATGATATATAGTTTTTAACTTTGTTTCAATCCTGTATCAAAATTAATAATAATAATGAGTGGTTCATATACAAAGATTAATTGGTACACATTAGAATTAATTGATCAACTCAAATATTCTAAGGAATATTGCTTTACTAGGCACAACAGATTGTCAAAGTCATGTCTTCTTCCTCACCCCTTCTCCTTTATAACTCCTCTCTTTTTCAAAGACTTTAAATTCAATTAATTCTCTGGTCTTTTGTTTCATCCTCTTAATGTTACTCCTTGGTAGCTTCATAGTTTCCACATAATCCTACATTTCTAACAAACCCCACTAACCTTCCTTCCTCCCTAGACCCTTACTTTGTGTCATCGTCGTGCATGGAGTAGGCAATGAAGAGGGGAGTTGCGGTTTGGTGAGAAGGGCAGTAAGGGAACGAAGTCAAGAAGAGGAAGGGAATTGGAATGCTTACGAAATTATGATATGGTCAACATGTAATATTGGAATTTATAAGAAATTAGGAATTTTTTCAATTTAATCATCATATTTTTAACTTTCATTTTCAAATAGGTATTGATCAATATTTTAGATATCGAATAATACTAGTTAAAAAGGCTGATGTTGGTTAGTAAATTGGATGGTATGAGATAAATTTTTATGATTAGTATGACAATAGCCCGTACCAACCATAATGGTATAGTATTCTTTTAACTGACTTGTACCCAAACATTATTGAATAAGATTTTCATCCTATAAAAATATATTTAAATATATTGTTAAGTGAAATAAAAGGTATAACCTTGTGAGACTAGAAAATCTAAAATCTTGGATTCTATACAAATTCTTCGTTAGCCACCAATTTAATTTATCTTTGGAAACTTGTTGAGGAAAAAATATGTGTTTTAACTTCTAAATAGGCTATTTACCATTAGATGAGTGAAAGTGTCAATGATTTATCTAGGATGTGTTACGAGATAATTTCTTAAACTCTACGAACAAATGTTAGAGACAAAGTTGTAGAAGTTGTAACTAAATATGTTTATTGAGAAAAAAACTAGATTAGCTCAATAAAACCTTTAAAGAAACTATTTATGAAATGATCTAGAAAAACCTAAGAATAATTGAAATTTCAAGGAAATAAAGGGCAATAAGTTCTTTTTCCAAGAAAAATGCTCTATGAATGATGGATCTATTAAGGATTGTTTATATATAGTAATAGTCTTAAGGCTATCAATTTTAAATATTGTTAAGTAACTTTTAGAACTATTAGTTGAGTTTGTTAGCTATATTGTTACTAATATTGGTTTTTCTCCAAAATTAGATAATGATTGTTAATCATAACATAATTTGTTAGAGGAGTTAGAATAAGATGAAATCTTAACCATTAATTCATTGTATAAATACAAAGTTTTATGTCCAAGAACATTATAATACACATTAAACTCAAGATTATTCTCTCTCTCTCTCTTTCTTCTTCTTCTCTCCTCCTTCTCTAATCTTCTTGTTTAACTTTATGAACTATGTTTTTGAGAATATGATTCTACGCTAGTATGACAACATGTTCCTAGTATTGGCGAATAATAAAAAGAAGCAAGATCTCAAGGATCTTGAGAATCTCTTTAAGGAAATAAATGAAGGACAAGATAAAGCTATTAAAGAAATCACAAAGCAAATTGATAAAACTATGGAGGAAATCAAATTGATGATTGTAGGAATTGTTTTACGGGCTACAGAGGCAACTTCTAAATCTTAACAATAAAGCACTAGCAGCAACAACAATAGCCACTACACTAAACTGAAATTTCCAAAGTTTAGTGGTAAGAGTTTGAATGAATTGATCTATAAGGCAGAGCAATTTTTTGAGATTGATCATATGATGGAAGCAGATAAGGTGAAATTTAGCTTCCATTCACCTAATAAGGAGAAGGAAGGATAGCTTCATAGGGAGAATTTGTGGAGGCATTGTTAACAAAGTGTAGGGAATAAGTATTTGTGGATCTGATCTTTGAAATCAAGAAATTAAAATAGGATGATTATCTCCAATAGTATCTTATTGAATTTGATATGAAGTTGAAAGAGGAAATAACAATAATTATGATGTTATTGAATCCAACAACTTCGAAATTTGCTTATGCTTTAGCTTAAGTCCAAGAGGTATTATGGTTAGCAGATTTTAAAGGGGAGGGAATAAAAAACAACAAGGTACAGTGGCAAGGGTAATTATTAGCCTTAATGTGAACATAAACATTCCTAAATCAAATGTGTTAGCACTCCCTAGCCCTAGTAACACTACTAGTAATGTGAATGTGAAGCAAACAAGGAGTTTAACTAGTAAAGAGAAGATTAAAGGAGACAAGAAGGGATTTGTTTCTAGTATGATGAAAAATTCTCCTATAGATATAGATGTAAGGCAACTATATATGTTAACAATTGAGAGTGATGATTTTGAAGAAACATAATTTCCAATTGAAAAAGAATATAATGATCAACCAGTGATAGAGAACCCAATTGCTCTCCACAATTGTTCTTCCACGCTGTCAATTGAATGTACGACTACCAAACCATAAGGATTAATAATTATATAAGAACTAGAACATTATTTCTTTGAATAGATTTAAGAAGTACGTATAATTTCATGGATAGCAAAATAACGGTGCAACTAGGTTGTACATTAGAACCTATTGATGAGCACAAAGTCACTGTAGTAAATAGGAATGAGATTAACCTAGAAGAAGATTTGTAAGACATTTCAATAAGGAATGCAAATTTATTGCTTTAAGGTAGACTTTTTAATCTTGCTTATAAACAATTACGACATAGTGTTAGGTATACAATAACTATTTGAATTAGGTGATATTATTTGGAATTTCAGCCAACTACAAATAAAGTTCTAGTTGGGTAATTAGAATTATATGTTACAAAAGGAATTTGATAATAAGTTTTAGTTTGTCACTAATGAGAGTATACAGAAACTATTGATTAAAAAATCATAATTATCATTAGCCTAATGTTTTCTAAAAACTTTACAATCAAATTATCCTCAATTTCCATCAATTTAGTGGAAGTAGACTTGTTAGTAGTGACCAGTACCTTACCTGGTGTAATAGTTGATGCCTTAATAAAGTTTGCAACAATTTTTAGGGAACCTAAAGGCTTACTTCCTCAAAGATAGCCCGATCACTAGATTACTTTAAAATAAGGATGTCAACTAGTCATAGACCATACGTATATGAACCACTATAGAATGATATCATTGAGAAATATGACAAGAATTGTTGGATTTAAGTGTTGTATAGGCTAGTATTCTCCCTTCTCTTCTTGTGTTGTTCTAGTTAAAAAGAAAGACAATATATAGATAATGTGCATTGACCACAGAAGCTTAAACAATTTGACCATAAAAGATAAATTTTATATTCTTGTTATTAAAGAGTTATTACAAGAACTGAATGGAGCTTTAGCTTTAAATTTTTCTAAGTTGGATTTAAGATCTAGTTACTACCAGATCAAAATGCATGTTAATGATTTTTACAAACTACATTTAGAACATATGTAGGCCACTAGGAGTTTCTTGTGATGTCCTTTGGCCTTATAATGCATCATCTACATTGTAGAGCCTTATAAATAAGGTTTTCAAATCTTATTTAAGGAAATTTATGTTGGCATTCTTTGATGATATCTTAATTTATAACATTTATATGAATAAGTATACTATTCATCTCACTAAAGTGTTTCAGCTGTTTGTAGTAAATACAATTTTGTTGTTGAGTCTATAGAACACTCGGGCCATTTTATATTTCACAAAGGAGCAGTAATGGATCCCAAAAAAATTAAAACCATTTAGGAATGGCCAATATGTTCATTAGTGAACAACTCAGACGGTTTCTAGAATTAAATTGCTATTATCACAAATTCATTAAAGACCATTCTCAACTTAGTCATCCTCTGATCTTCTGCTAAAAAATAATGTAACTTTCCCTTAGAATGCTTCATCACATGAGGCATTTGAATCACTGTATCAAGCTCTTACTTCAACTCTAGTCTTAGCATTGGCTAAATTCCGTTAAGATTTTATCAAAGAAACATATGCATTAGGTACTGGTATTGGCTTACAGTCTTAATTCAAAATAGACACCATACAATATAACATCAGAATGTTATCCATATACCTTCAACCTCTTCCTACTTATAACAAAGATAATTATCATCCTTTTTATAATCAAAAAATGGCAACACTATCTGATGCGTAGACATTTCATCATCAAGGTTGACGCCAGCCTTTGAAGTTTCTCTTTGATCAAAAATTAACAACTCTAACTCAATACATGATTAGTAAAGTTGATAGCATATGATTATGAATCCAATACAAACAAGGAAAATCTAACGTAACTGCAGATGCCCTCTCAAGAATTCAATCTTCTAATATACCCTACATGCTCTATCTATTATTTCTATAGACCTTTTGAGCAATATCAATGCTTTTTGGTAGGAGGATCAATACCTACAATCTATAACTCAACTCTTACAGCAAGGAGAAACCTTCTCTCATTAATCTTGGTCTCGTAATCAATTATTACAGAAAGGTAAGTTAATAGTGGGTCAGCACATTGTCCTTTGAAATCAATAGTTACAACATTTTCATAGCAATGTTATTAGAGGACATTCAAAAATTCACACCCTTACAACAAATTATCTACAATCTTATATCGGAAAGGTATATGGAAGTGAGTAAGAGAGTTCATTAGGTATTGATACTATAGATACTGAAGCTTGTGGCTGCGGATATTACTATCTTCGATATTACCATTTGCAGAAAAGAGAAGGAAAAGAAGAATCGGTTCGCTGGACTTCCATTTTCAAAATATGTCGCATGAACATAGTTTAGTTCTAGCGAATGCTTAAAAATGTTACTGATATTGCAAGAAAATGGTATGTAGAATATGGTCGACTCTCATTCACGTTAAACTGAAAGGACCCTTGAAAAATCTGGCTTTGTTCGACCCTTTCCTTGGAAAGAAAAACTGGCCAAGCGAAGTTCATGGTTCAGATTAGGTGCGAAAGTCACCTAAATCAATGAAAGCTATTTTGTTTTCATGGACCACATCTGACCATAAAGAAGAAGGTCCTGCACGACCATTTCAACTCGGTGGACCAGAAGGAGATCTTCCCAATTTATTGCAACCAAGGAATCCACAATTATTGTCCCAGACTACGGTCCTGTCCACCGAGTACAGAGACCAATTATATCTTTCGTGTCCTCTGTCAACTTTAATGCTATTTAACTGCTGTCTGAAGTCAGCAACCTTGCCAAGTTGCTTGCCCCTTATAACTAATCCGTATATCTGCAAGGAGAGCTCGGGGGTTACCATGAATCTTGAAAGACCAAGATAAAAAAGGGTTTTGAGCTCCTCTAATCTGGAAAGCTGCTTATTTGTATTTGGTTACTGAATCCATGTCTGCCATGATTTCATGGAAGCGCTTTTTCTTGCTGCTCCTATATCAGTTGATGGATTCCATTGTAAACGTGTGAAGAAAGTAAGTTCAGATGATATTTTTCTTTGATGGGTTGAGTAAAGAGGGGAAAACAACTAACATGTTTGGTTGGTTTGTCTATCTCTGCTGCTAATGTTCTTGCATATTTCCTGGTTTGAATACTCTATGAACCGAGTGGACTTCGGCACTTTGCTCCCGGTTGATTGAACCCTGTACATTCTCATGCTCGAGCCACCGAGACGGAATTAGTCATCAAGGGAAGTTGTTTATAGGAATTGTTACACCTCCAAGATTTTGACCGAGGGACAGATGATTGTTGTTCCCATTCCCAGGGGTCTTGTTCACTTCCAACAGAATTGGAGAAGGGAAAGACATGCTTTTCACACCCTTCAATAGTCATTTGCTTCTCATAATTCTCCTCTTCGAAACCTTCGATTCGAATTGAAGTGTTAACCCAGGCTTTTCAAGTAGCCGATGTTGTCATTAATTGAATAAATTCCAAGTTTGGCTCTTAATCGTTCTCAAACATGGCATGAACTCGTGCTGCTCTACTTCTGATTGTCTCCAGCTTCTAATCGGTCTCCTGCACGATTTCCGACGTTTTTTTTCGCCCGTCTGTGCTTCTTCTTAAACGATGTGTTAGACTTCCTTCGAGTTATTTCAAATCTTAGTAACATGTATTGTTTTAATTCAGGAAAATCATCTACGTTGAATTGGAAACACAATGGCTCTCGAGTTGTCACTTATTATGAGTTTTGTCTCTTGAATTTCATATAGTGTTCTTTCAATGCCGTATCTTCCAGCTGACTAGAATCGCAATGGCTTTGTATGTCAGGAACACACCAAACAGAATCAGTCAGATGTATTAGAATCACTTCGGTCAATGGAACCATCTATCACAATTGTCCAAATCACAACTTCCAGTACACTGGTAAATGAATTCACTCTAGAAGTTTATGCCAAGGAACCAATCTAACTGAGTGCAGTGGATTCAGTCATACGACACATGAAGGATTAGAAGCAACAGCTACGATTGACAAGAGATTATAACAGCAACACCAATACTATACGTACTACACACATTTCTCCGGTTTATGGGAAGCTAAGAACAATTACTCCCTTTCTGATAAAACAAAGACCTAGCTCCTTCATCAGGATGCTCGTTCAAGACTTCCACCAACCTGCATGTGTAACCATTCATGTTGTGATCCTTGAGCGTGATTTCTCATTGTTTGTGGGGCAAGCAACATTCCGGCTACATCAACTGGTTGCACACCAAGCTATAAAATTACAAAAAGAATAACTGTTGGAAAGATTACACATCAAATACAAACCAATAATGTTGTAATCTTGAACAAGTTCATGAATGTATGATTTGTGAAACAAGAAATTTGAAAAGTTGATGTTTCCTGTGTACAGGTTATCTTTTCAAACATGATTTGCTTCTAATAGACTACCCTTATCTTTTCAAACATGATTTGCTTCTAATAGACTACCCTTCCGTTGTAAGAATCACTAGAGATACTATTGCCTGGAAGGAGCTAAGATGAATGCTAGTTCACAAACCATGAGGTCGCAAAACTGAGCAATTTAGTGACATTCTCAGATATGATATAAACCCGTGGCAGCACGCCTAGCAAGGGATTATCTAAAACTTCAAAGTAATTGATTGAGGACTACCGACACCCCCACCCAACCCATTAAAAGAAGGAAAACCACATGCTTCTCAATGGTTTATATTCAAACAAAGTTGCCCAACTTGTATAGTGTATCTTCAATTACTTCATTAAGCTTAAGACTGAAAATTAACATAGTGCTCCATGAACATAATGATAGGCCTCTAGTTAAGCTTTTCTACTCAAGAAGGAAGAAAAAGGGGCTAAACAATTTAGATGAAAGCAACAAGGCTGGAAATTAAAGGAAAAGCCCATCATTCCTAGGATTGATATTGAAGGGCTGCTGTCCACGGTTAGTTATTTATGTTTTATTAGTTGTCAGTTTTGTTGCAGGTAAGATTCTAGGAGGCTGAGGTGGCATGATTGCTAGGGTGGGATGTTAGGTCAGGATATATTTGGCTGGCAGAGGGGAGTGGATAAGGCAGGCATGATGTACCAAGCAGAATGTGTATTAGGGGAGTGGCACCTTTCGAATGTTGCCTGTGATTACCCTTCTTATCAATTTTCATTTCCAATGAAAGATCTGCTCTACTAGCAGCAGACAATTCCTACTCCTTTTCTTCTTTTCCTCTATTTCTTTCACTTAAATCCTGCTTCTTGTTCTTATTCTACTGTTCTATTGTGGGACCTAACACATAACACCCTGATTTACTATTGCGACGAAGGGAACATAGATACTTCCAATCAATTTAGTATTAACATAATAAACATGAGAAAGATTGCTTTTTGAAACTAGCCCAATTGCAAGCAAATTAGATGACCAGTCAACATGTGCCTGCCCTTCCACTGCTAGAATGATAATGTATAGAAGTGAAAAACGTCGCCTTCCTAAAAGATCATAGAATAAGTTCCACAGTTCATTTTGAATACATTCTTGAAGTACCAAATTCAAAACCTCACAAAAAAGTTCACATTCTATAACATTTTTTATAGGTTCAACGTGCAACATACAAAGTAGTGATATGCTTTGGCTATAATATTTACAACCTCATCCAAGTTCGTGTGTTGTTACAGGCAGTAAAACCTAACAGCCTTTCAGGCAGCTGTAGAAACTACCTCAGAAGGAAGAAACAAATCAAGATTTCCTAATATAGAATAGGTGCAAACCAAAAAAGTTTTTGATTCCATTTTCTCATATCTATACATGCTCCCTGTTGCTTCTATATACACAGTCCTAGTCAAAGAAAGACAGTTATCATACAAAAATTCTCTACGGGTACAATTTAAGTTATCAAGCAATCAGACAAAGGTTCAGCTGCTCAAAAAACCCATTGCAGCACCAAAAAAGCCCTTTTTTTTTCCCCAGTTTACACAACCCTAAGGAACCAGAAATCATAATTCACTTCTAAAATATGGGATAACTAATATATGAGATAAGCTTTATTTTAAGTCGGTAAAATATGAAGACTTACGCTTTTTGGATGAAAGCCTTCAACTATGGGGTTCTTATTCATCCTTGAGTTAATTGCTTCTAATTTCATGGACAGAAACTGCAAAATCCAATTTGAAAGGCACAGATCTCAGTTACAGCTTCAACAGAATAGCTTGTCAAAAGTGACAATAAAACACAGCATGATAGCGGCAATACCTCAACTTGTCTTTGTAGTGACTGGATGTAATTGATTATTTCATCAAGGACGAGTGCTTTACCTATGACCTGTTTGAAGGTATTATACATAATTTATCCAGAAAGTCATTATGAGTCCAAAATCCATTCAAGGATGTGCCCCCTGCTTTACGTAAATAACGACTTGGTGGACTGAACCAATAATGACAGATGAAAGACACACGATAACAAAGAAAAGGCAATATACTGACACGCTTTCGAAATTAAATTCAAAAACGCAGATTCATGAATCTAGAAAGTATGATAGACGCTGAAGGCAACAGGTACCTTATGACACCCAGGAACCAAATCTTGGAGGATCTTCATCCTCTCACTTATTTTTTCCCTCCTAGCCTGCCAAAATGGGCACAAGGGGGGAGAGAAGGTTTTGAACAAATCCAGACGCACTCCATTCAGGATAACATTTGAAATAAAAAAAAGAAACAGGAACAATAAGAGTATGTGAATATAAAGCCCATACGACTTGAACCTACACAACTAAATTGCTTTTGTTGTTACATGAATCAACAGGTTAAGTAAAGAAAGAAAAGCTTGAGAAGGCTGAATAGAATTACTCTCTCTGCTAGACTGTGGCTATCAGTTGCTTGACCCCTTCTCGCTCTTACATGAATGTAGTCTTGCTTAGGCGGCTCAGCTGGTTTCGTGCTTTTCTCAGCAGACTTACAGTTTGCAGCAGAACTTAATTCTACTTCAGTTTCATTCTTCTCATTTCTGAAAGCTGACGTCTTCATTCGCTTGCCATTTGAATCATTCTGTGAACAAAAAGAAGATCATTAGGCCAACTGAGTTAATTGTAGGCTCTGACATATTAATTCTAAACAAGCAAACAACTCCATATCGGGAGGTAACAATAAAAAGATCCACTTCCATGCCTACAGATCAAAGATCAAAAATGGAAGAAACGTCTGAATAGCACAAAATTATCAATTACACAATTTTTGTTACTTAAGAAAATATAAGAAGTTCTCAACTTCTAAGACATTGAGCTCTCAATTAAGAGAATTGGAGACGAAGGTTCAAATATTTTGCAGTTTCTCATTTCCTAAGGCAAACAAAGAAAAAGAAAATCCAACAAACGATAAAAACTAACGGCCAAAATTCTCAACTTTCTCTTGTCTCTATTTGCATTTCTCAACAAAGCTTACACTCTTCTTCTCTATTCCTTTTACATCCTCATCAACTCACGTCATCATTTTAATCAAAACGAAGAAGCAAAAACGACAAATTGAATTGAAAAAATAAAAGCCAACCAGTTCATTGCCACTGCTAGTTGTGGACACCATCTTAGAAGATTCATCCTCCGAACTCAAACCTCTCCGCTTCCTCCCATGTCCACCGCCACTCTGCTCCGTCACCGTCGATTCCTCCACCGACCCGTCCCTCCCTCCACCAAACCCACTTCCCAAATTCCCCATTCGGAGACCCAACCCACCACCGGCGTCACCATTAAGAGCTCCGAAGAGCCATATCCCCGACAAAGTGTACGAGGAAGGGTTTGCCGCAGAAAAAGATGTCTCATTTATCAGTGGAGGATCCATTCGGGTTCGGGTAAAATTCATTCAGTGTAACCCGGCGAGCTTGTGATTGGGAGTGAATATGTGCATGCGCTTTCGAATCTTTTTAAGTGTTTTTGTAATGCAGTTGGGATTATTTAAAGGACTGAAATTTCGGAGAGAGAGAGAGCGGGAGGTTTGTGTTGGAGAGAGAGGGGTGCGCGCTACGCCTTCCTGTGCATTTTATCACATATGATTTTTTTTTTCTTTCTTTGACTTCTTTTCCCACTCCTTTTTTTATTTAATAAAATTCAAGAATGATAAAATTTTAAAAATTATGAAATATAATTAGGGTTTTACTAGATAATATGTTAGCATAAATAATTTTCTTTATTTAAATATGATTTTTATCTTATATAATTTAGCATAATTATTACATGTGGATTTGTTTAAAAACAGTTTTTCTATAACTATCGAATCTCTCGCATGAATTTTTACTAAGTATTGCCTGTCCTGTAAGTTTAGTAGAATTGTCGATTTTATGAAAATTTAAACTATCATCCATGCTTGCTTTTTTTTTTTTTACTATTTGACATTAAATGCGATTTAATTTTAGTAATTATCACATATTTCTTCATTATTTTTTTATTTATTTTACACAAAATAACATATTTTTTAGATTTTAATTTTAGTTTATTTTGAATTTATAAATAATAAATTAATAAAATAGAGTAGACAAAATTATACAATCAACATTACGATAACGCAGAATACTTTGATTTTTAAGCACATCAAAGAGGAAGAGAAGAGGCGCGCTGAGTTATACCCAAAACTAATCCCACGACTAGGGGAAAGAAATTCGATTGACTCGAATTGTTCGGTTGAGCAGATTCAAATTGCTAATTATGTTACTTAGTCAATTTCACAAACTTGTTGGCTGGTCACTAAGTTTGGAGTTATGAATACAGAGCATCTTGTCCGGTTCTTCCGTTGTTGACTAAGTTACGGAATTTTAACTGTGTTTGAATCAAAGTTTTCTAACTTCGAACAAACTTGTTAGAAGATTTGGCTGCGTTCAACGTGTAGTAACTTGATTGGAACATGTCTACAAATGTCAACCTAAAATGTTACATTCTCAATTATCTTTTGGAGTGTGATAATTTTTCATACTACACTCCCAAAGATAGCGGTGTGGAATCAATTGTCGAATGATAGCATAAATTATCATAATGATGGCCTAAAATTGGTTACCATTTAACCGTTAGTGGGCTTACCTATCCTTTTTGTTCCATGAAATTAGATTGTGATATTTTTATTTGAGAAGTTGAGTTTCCGAAAAAAGAGAGAGACAGAGAGAGAAGAAACTATAAATATACTAAAAATGATTAATTAACTATTTTAGAGATTATAAGTATCTTAATCTCAAAATAAGTTTATTATTAGATCAGAACTTAAACTATTGCATAGTTTTATGGATAGTTGCATTAATTCCATTAAAAGAAGAAGTACGCTTACGTGAAAATGGTGATTAAATTAACACTAAAGTTTGTGAAAGTGTTCATTAAATAGTTCCCCACTCGTTTTTATGAGGTTAGCTGCTGTACGAAGTTTGGTACACGTCCTTCCCTATAAGTGTGTTAGGAGAATAATCTAAATTCAATATAAATATAGGTTGAATTTATTAATTATTAATTTATTAAAAAATGCAATTTATAATTTATTTTATGCATTCTATATTATTTAATAATTTTTTATCTTAAAAACAATAATTTTAATACATAAAATTTCTTACTTTGTAAGAATTAGAAGAAGGATATTAATTATACAAAACATTTTTTTGTATTTTATAAAGAAATTATTTTTGTGACTTGAACATGTAATCTTTTGGTGACAAAAGAACAACTAAATATTAGAAAACAAATTAATATCTTAAAATGTGAGGTTGAAATTTTCTCAAACTGAGAAGGTGAGTTCTTATAGTTAGTTAGAGGATAGCTAAGCTGTTCATAAAACTTGGAGAGCATCAACTCCATCAAGGGCCTAACCTTCAATTTGCAGTGTCACTGTTCGCAACCTAACTTGCATAGCAAAAACAGGGGTGCTCAAACAAGCAAGTGCAATTAATCCCAAAGAAAGCTTCTTTATGATCTGCCTTAATTAAAAACTCATGTGCCTAAGTGCTCTTTGCCAATGCAAGTGGGTGACTGTTACCTGTTCCTTTGTTATGATTACTGTTGTCCTGATGGCGACTATCTCCTTCCTCCCTTTTGTATCCATTAGTTTCTTTATAGACACGCGCTCCATGCTATGTTTCTCTTTCCATTACAGTAATATTTGAGTTATCTTAGAAGTACAATATCAACAATTAATATTTAATAATTCATTTAAAATTTTTGGTTAAAACATGTTAAAAAGGTTTAACAGTACATAATCTTAGAAAGTAATAGGAAGATTATTTCTAAACGATCAAATTTAACGTAAATTCAAACATAATATATTTAGGTTAGAAATTGAAAATTGTTTTCTGGACAAACAAATAATAATTAGACAAATTTATTAGTTAGTTTTGTTAGGCTTTTTAAATGTCCCATGTAATTTATTAAATTGAGTCCTACGAAACGCACCCAAAATAATGGTTATTGGG
>JANSVA010000007.1:26658305-26686105 GCA_025504915.1 Erythroxylum reticulatum | reverse complement strand
AACAGAAAAGAAAGAAGACGAGAGGAAATAAAGTGTTTAACGATTTCTCTAACGAAACGAACACGAAATCATGGATATAGGTGTGTCGAAAAATCTCGATCCTATAATAGATTTACAAGTTTAAAATTATTAACTTATAAAATGATCTATTTAAAATATAATTTATTAATTATTACGCACATTTAATATTTTATTCAATACTTACTAGAATGATATAATAACGTCTACAAGTTTTATCATTAAATAAATTCAAAATAGTGTCATCGTCTTTATACATCTCATCAAAATAAGTATCATATTATTTTGTACAGCTTAGCTCAATAGGTACCGCACAGACAAAACACATGAAATTAGGGAGAAGATCTGCTCTGTCTTTGACTCAGTTCCCACTATATGCTAGCAGCTCTCATCCGTCCACTTCTGTCAACCAACGTCATCCGATGAAATTATGTCTTACGGAATTTTAAACGAGAGTTTATTTGATATAGACCTAAAAGTTGTTGATTATGAGTTCTCGATTATTTTAAAAATATATAAGAATGTAGATTCGCTTGAGTTCTTTGATATCATACGTACCGATGGATGGGAAAATTATGTTCTAAATAATAGAAATAAAGCACTTTTAAAAGTTGAAGTGAAGAGAAATTTTGGGAAAGTTAAAAATGATGGCAATATATAATTATAACATATTTAAAGTTGACAAAAAGTTTAATTTGGTTTAATTTAATTCAAAAAATATGATCAGTTCATATTAATTGAATTTTAAATTGAGTTTGAATTTTTTAATTTTTAAAATTTTACTAGAATTCATCCTAATGTTTTAAAAAATAGACCGAACATCGAATCGGTCGAAAGAAAGGTTTAAAATTTAGAGGTCCAACCAGTAGTAAACCGTTATAAAATCGATATATAATAAATAAGAAGTAAAACTTATAAGAATAAGTAAAAACAAAATATTTTATTAAAAAAATACCAATGTCTATTATTATTTAATGAATTAATAATAAATAAATATGAGTCTAATATAAATATTAAAATAACAATGAAATTCAAAATTATATTTCTAAAGGAGGCTGTGTCTAATTATTGTCAAAAGTTCCAAATTCTTCAATGCTATGTAAAGATTCGTAAACTACTTTTTTATCTAAAGTATTTACATCAACTTCTTCTACTGTATTAAAATAAATTACAAATTAGTAATATATGAAATTATTCTCAATTGCAAACTTATAATACAATATAATTTTAACTTAAATATGATCAAAATAAGATATGAATTAACTATCAGTAGATGTTCTTAATTCATTCGTTGTGACAAATGCATTTTCTCCATAAATCGTCTTTTCAATTTCATTACAACCAAGATCAGGTGATAGTTCTTCTTCAATCCAAAAATCAGTATGTTCAATACAATCAATATCAACTTGGATCATATGTTCCCTTTTTACTAAACAATCTGAATGCATAATAGAGAAATTATAAAATCAATAATAAAAATAAAATTATTTAAATAAAAACAAAAGTATAAAATAGTAAAATATATGTTCTTCATTCTTAGATTATAAGTAATGTAAACAAGGTCATTAAGTCTTTGATATTCCAAACGATTTCATTTCTTTGTATGAATATGTTTAAAAACACTCCAATTATGTTCACAACCTGATGTAGAAGTTGTTTGACTGAGTAACCGAATAGTGAGTTTTCTAAATGTTGGAGCACTGTCACTGAATAATCTCTACCACTTATTTGTGTTTTAAATTAATAGTTATGATAAAATATATATTATTAATAAGTAAATAATGAATTCAAAGTATAAAACTTACTTGACTGCATTTTTTTTCAACATAAGTTCTCTCTTTGCTGATGATCTAGCAAAACTTTTTAAAACTTCATGATAAAATTTAATTTCATTTTCACTTATGATTGCTCTTCAATAGAGAAAATACCTTTGCATTCAATCACATCAAACAAACCACCCTATAATATTAATTGTACGTTCTTCTCCACTAAATAAGCAATAAGGATTGAGAAAATAAGATGCTAAGTGGATCATATGAGTAAGATGCTTATCTCATCGTCGATCAATAATATCTATATAAGGCTTGTACAATTTCTTCTTCCCTTTAAAAATATTTATAATTGTTTTGTGAGCTCTATACATATCATTATATATATCCTATAGATAGCTTCTCATCTGAAACAACAATTCTAAACAGCCTTATAAGTAGAGCCACAATCTTCACAGTGATCAAGCAAGCATCCCAAAATTTATTATATAGAATAAAAACACAAACTTCTTTTCCTTTTTCACTCTCTGATAATTTATGACTTAAAAAGTGTTTACTTGTCACTAAATTTTGAAATTGTTGCTTATGTTCATAAACAATTTTCAGTGTAATAAATGTAGTTGTAAACTTGTTAGCAGTGGGACGAACGATCTCAACTCAATCTTCTTGTTTTCTTAACCAAGACAAAAATGTGACATAATTATACACAAAAATTGTGAGCTTATATACACATGAAGCAAGACTAGAAATATGGCCCATACCATTAGTATCTTTTAAAATAAGATTTATACAATGAGCAGTGCATGGAGACCAATAAATACGCCCATACTTTGATTGTAATAAGTACCCAGCTGATACATAATTAGCTACATTGTCTTTAATAAAATGCACAACATTTTTTGTCCAACCCACTTTATAATTTCAGAGAATAATTCAGATAAAACATTAGCACTTTTTACCATGTCAGAAGCATCAACAGACTTGATAAAAGTTGTTCCAATATTACAATAAACCAAGAAATTAATCAAGGTTCTTTGTTTTTGATCAGTCCACCCATCTGCCATAATAGTGCATCTTGTTGATTCCCAACTAGATTTATATGTATCCACAATTAACTGACGTTCCCTTTTTAAATCTTGAAGCAAAGGCACACGCAACTCATAATAAAATGATACCTTAAATCTTAGACCTATTGTTGTTGTAGCATCAATTGCTTTTTGGAATTTAAAACATTTAAATGAATAATTGAATGATATAACCATCTAACCCATGCTTTTTTACATCATAAAACAACATCCTTATCAACCATAAAACTTTTTAGACTAGGTTGAAAATTAGGAGTAGTTCTTGGAGAAAAATAAGAATCTATATCAATAGTAGCTTTTCTTTTTCCTTTTATCTAATACTTATGGTGTTTCATCATCTCCAAAAGATATATCCTGAGCCTCTTTATTTTCCTTCTTTTTTACTTGTTGCTACAAATATTTTCCAATCATATCACATATATTAAGTGGTACTTTTTTGCAAGAAGCAATATTATCCTTAACATTAGCAAGATATTCTTTTATTCTAAAAATTCCTCCTCCTTTAAATAGTATACCACAAAACATACAGTTATATTGGATATTTCCATCAAATGCTTGAGAAGAAGAAAAATGATTCCATGCTGGATTGGACTTACCACGAGTAAAGGATAGTTCCATATTTTCCATTATGATTTAACCTAAAAAGTATTAAAAAATGAGCATATTTTTTGCAGGAGTGTCACTGAAGTCTCCTTCCTCCAAGGGTTTACAACACGGTAACGCTAAACGACTCGTGCACGATGGTTGGCCTAACTTTCAATTGCTTTTTTGTGCGGCACTTTGACCTTGATCATCTTCTATAGGTCTTTAGGTTGGATTAAGATTAAAAGAAGAAGCAAGAGGAAAAGGCGGAGAATAAACATTTAAGATTTTTATTATATTTTACATTTTTTAAATAAATTTATTAATGCATACAATTTTAATAATATAAATATTTATTTGAAAATGATCTTATGAGCTTAATACCGTAATTAAAAAAGATTAAAGGTTAATTTTATAGTAATTTTAATATGTTAAATAGATGTTATAAAATCAAATAAAATTTATTCAAATTTTAAAACAAGGAAAATATGAAAGTTTTAAAAACCGGACCGGACCGGATTGTCTGATCCGACCGAAAAAAGTTTGAACCGACTAGTTTTATACATAGAGGTTATTAGTTGAACTGAAAAATAGCAATTTATTTTTTAGTAATAATAATTTAAAATTAAAATTAAAATTAAAATCTAAAAAGAATATAAATTTTAAAAAATATAATATAAAAAGAAAAATAAAGAACATAAAAATTTTAAAAATGTAATTTATTAATTAAAATGTGTGGAATATTAAAAGAAAAAAAGATCCTTGCAACAATATATTGTATCAAAATTCATAAGACTAGAGAGAGGGGTCTTACATGTTTAGAACAATGATATGTCCCACATGCTATACTGTTTTGTTAAAGAAGTGAAGAAAAGAAGGAAGACATTTGTGGTGGGTCCCACATGTTTAAGGGGTGTGCACCCCATGTAACTCAAAAAATTGGTTGAGTTATTACTTAATCGGATTGTTTTAAAAAGCCATCCAGTTTACGTCTTAGTACTTAATTGACCGGTTTTTACTTGTAAGAAGTATTAATTGGTTGATTATTTATTTATTTTGGTTGAATCAGTCAGTTTAGTTGATTTTTAAAACACTAATTTTAATTCATCTCAATCTTTAAAGGACTTATTAGATAAATGTAAAGATACGTTAGATTTTTGGCACTTTATTTCTATAAAATCCATTATTTGATTATAAATTACTATTCTTTAAATGAGTTATTTGATTGTAAATTACTAGTTTTTAAATGAGTTATTTTGAACAATATTTTAAAAATTAGACTGAACATTAAACTAGTAAAATAATATATTTAAGGTCTAAAATGTTTAATTCTTAAAATTGACTAAAAATTGAAAAAATTAAATAATTTAAAATATGATTAAAAGAGATTAACTTTATATATCAAATAATTGAAAAAAGAAATTATTAAACAACAATTAATTTATTTGTTTTATTTTATAAGAATTTATTAATTTACAAAAATTAATCAAATTTTAATAATAATAATTATCAAATAAAATAAATTAACAAATTAGACAATTCAAAATTTTAATAGTTGTACCGAGTGAATCAGTTCAATGAATTAATCACTAATTCTTAGCGTTTTTCCCTAGACTAATATATGCTAATATGAAAATCCAAAGATTAATCAAATGCATATTAAAAAGTAGTCTATATATCTATAATTAAAAAATAAAAACTATTGCAAGTATGTATGCCCGCTATCGAGTGTCGAGCGGTCACATAAACCCCCACCGCTCATTTGGTTGACAGCAACAAGCACAGTGGGCAAATAATCGAATGGGGAACCTCAAACTCTCACAAAAGTGTCTGATCCTAGTCCTTTTGACGAGCCATCATAAATTCTGTAGAAAAGAAGTGGGATGGGAAAGATCTCACGTTTATTCAAGTTGGTTGAATGCAACCGTTTGACACATCAAACACTAAAAGCATTGACGAGCTTGCAGTACCAATGTGAAATTTGCAAATGCTCTTCTGCAATGACAGGGGCTTAGATCGCAGCATCCCCAAACTAGAATGCAAAGAAAATCAAGGCAAACTGAATATGATAATAAAATAAATAGCTATTTTTAACAAAATTGTGAATATCATTTAAATATTAATATGAAAAAGTATTTTAGAATTTTATATCATTTCATATAATTACATATTTATAAAAACATTAACACAAAATTACATTCCATAACATATTTACTTAAATTATACTGGTAGGTTTTTTTTTAATCTTGATCTATGCACCGCTTGAACCCGAATTTAAATAACATCTCTAATTTGTGTGCTCCTTTCCTAACCAAATGTACAATATCAAAGACTTTCAACCTTTTAGTTTCCCGATACTATCCATACTAGAAGTGCTTTAGCTTCCAAGTTATTCACTATTGTAGCAAAATAGTGCAAATAATATGTTCACATTGGCACAAGTAAATCAAAGTAGACAAATAAATTTGGTCTTACAAGAAAAACAAAGTTAACAAGTAATTGGTTGCTTATAACAATATCTAACTCTTTTTTTATTAACATAAGTTGTTGAAGAGAGCATGAATTTTTGCCACTTCTCTCTCACATTTCACTCTCTCAAGCATTGAGTTTGCCCTCATATTTTTATCTCTCAGAGCCACCATCTAGTAGGCTTGGGATTTGGGGCATGAATTAGTATGAGAACTCTAGTAGAGAACTCTGGTAGCTGCTCACAACATAAAGAAATGACAAATTTGAGTTACATTGGAGCCATTGTAGCGTAAGGTGGACTTGTAAAGCAAGCACAAGTTTCAAGGGACTTATCATATTTCAGAGGTAAGGTCTCACCACACCTTCTCTCATTGGTATCAGAGCATGTATAACTTGCTTTTATCCTTGAAATTGTGCCAAATGAGAATAATATGTCATATATGCTGAAAATTGTTCATGCATGTATAACATGACCATAAACGACAAATTTTCGCGTGCTTCATTTTAGCTTGAAATTTTGGCATGGATGTGTTCCTTATGATGTCAAAATTTTGTGCCTAAAATTTGGTAAAAAAGGTTTTGAATTAAGTGAGATATTGCATGATGAATTTTCGATTCATGCATGTATTTTTTGAAAGTTTAGACCCATTTTCGGATATATTATAGTAATGTTCTACATGAGATATGTGTATGGATATGTTTCTTGTCGCATTATCTTTCCAACGGTATATTATATGCCAAAATGAGAGTTAACATGAGTGAGAAATGATAGCCCGAAGTGGCCATTGTGGACATAAAAGGTTGAAATTTCTGAATAATATGAGTTTAGTACAAATGTATTCATCCGCGGTTTCATGCACCCTCTATGGGAGATGCACTTCACCAACGACATAAATCTCTGATTTGACCCCACTAGCATCATTCACATGTACTAGTGAGTCCTTAACCATGTCGAATAAGGCTTGAATGGTTGTCTAAGGTGGCACCTGGTGGGTAAGTGGCGCAGTAAATGCTATAGCCACACAGTCACGTCTCAGACGTGCCCTAGCCAGAGGCTCCTTTTGCCATGGTCTTTTAATTTGTGGTTAAAATTACCATTTTATCCTTATGTGATTTATTAAAAATTTTCAACATTTGAGCTATTTGTTAGCCTAATTTGAAATTTTACTTAATTACATAAGTGAAATAAATTTTGTACTATTAACTTTTTCATACTTGATAATTTTGTATTATATTCATAAATTTATTTTGCATTTCAAATATGTTATGAGTTACATTTTATTATTGATTTCATTTATGTGTTAAATGATTATTATTTATGTAAATTGATTAATTATTTATCTATGTGACTAATTGTTAATTAATGCTAATGAGCATAAATTAAATTAACCCTAGAATCAAAGGCCTCATACCTAGGTGGTATGTGGGTCCATCTTCATTCAATATCCTTTTTAGTTTAAGGAATAAAGATGGATAGATATTTTGAATTAATGCCTATGTTGTGTGATGTATATTTTCCAAAATGATTTCCTAGGAAGAAGATATGACATCCTTATTTAATAATTTTTGTTATTAGAATGATGTAATAGGATTTGAATTGTAATTATTAAAGGGGATGATTTTCCACACTAATTCTAAGTATATAGATTTATTTTGGAAATGAGGCACCGAAATATCAATGGAGTCTTAGAGTGAGACTTAGTAATGCATGTATGATTAGTTCATGCTATATTTAGTGGATGTGTTACCCATAATTAAATTAAAATTAATCATTGGGCTAAATATAATTAGGAGCTTAATGCAGTATATGTTATTAGTAATGATTACTAGTAAGTTTGCAAAATTTTTGACCTAATAATGTAAGTGGGAGTTGAGCTGACTAATTGAGATTAGCAAAGATAGATATATGCCTTAATTAAACCTGTGCAATGAAGTAGTGAAATGACAACCAAGAGTTTGATTATTGAGATAACCAAGGGAGAGAAACTAGATGGTAAAAACTATGACATCTGACATAGGAAGGTTTAGTACCTTCTCAATGAGCATAAGTTGCTCGACTATTTAACTACCAACATGAACCCATCCAAGACTGGGAATTCGGCCTAGCATTGTCATGACCATGAGGTTTATGCCCTTTGGCAAAAGAAGGATAGAAGTATGTGCTTCACGTTGTTAGCTTGCATGCACGATGACCTTATTGGGGAGTTTGAGAACTACTCAACTACCATGGAGATGTGGGAACAATTACACCTACAATATAGAGGGACAACAACCATAAAACTTCGTGCCTTAATTTTGTTTAATCAATACATGATGGACCTTAAGCATAGCATGATTGAACATCTTAGGGTGATGTCTTCCATGATTTGAGAAATGAAGGTAGCAGGTTATGGCCTTATAAATGAGCAACAGGTTCTACTTATCATTAGGTCACTTCTTGAGTCCTCGTGGGGACAAGTGAAGTTGGTCCTTACTCATAATTATTAAGACCTTTGATGACATTTCCACCATTTGGAGCTTGAGGCGGAGTGCAAAAATGCAAACCACAGTATCGTTGCATTAGTTACACAAAATGGGTACAAGGTTGATGGCCCTAACCACAAAAAGGAAAAAGCTAAGAACCAAGGGCCTTAAGAAGGGCAACTTGCTAAACGCCATAGAGGCAAGCGCGAGGGTAAGAAGGATAAGCCCAAACTCATGTGCTTCAATGATAAGCTTGTCAAGGGCTATCAAAAATAAACCTTACTCCTAGAAATTAAACTTTTAGTATTGAGAATAAGGGTCGATCCATAGAGAAAGGAAACTAAAAGTGTATGTAAATTACTACTAAGATTGATGAGGGGTTTTGTTTGTCGCGAATAAAATAAAACGTTAATAAAGCTAATAAGATTAAGCTTAAAGACAATCAAACTAGGTTGGCCAAAGGAGATATCCACCGTCGGAACTAACCACTGATCCTTGATACAATGATAATTAATTCCACTTTGAGTATTTATCGAGGAAACAAGTATTTCCTGTCTTTCCTCACGTGTGGTTAACAAAGAACACCAGTGAACCAATTAACCCTAATTATTAGATAATCTAAGCCCAGCGTGAAATATCTAATCTAACAACAACATTAAGCAATAGAAAGATCGATAAATCAAAGTTCCTTTAACCACCAAAAATTAAAAGAGACTTAGCCTATTATTCTTCCTAAGATTTAATAACAACACTAACGAAATTACTAAATCCTAGTTGCTACTTGATTAGTAGTAATCAAACAAAATTAACTAGTAGGCTTCCTAGCAATCTTGAACAATAATTATGATAATAAGCATGAAAGAGCAATAGAACTCATGTTTCGAGGTTTCAATTCCTTCATCTAAAAATGAGATTAGCCACACAGGGCCATAGAAGAAGTTCTAAGGTATGAAGAGAGGAGAGAGAGGCGTGAGTTGTGTGTCTTTTTTTTCCCCCTAGATGTCTTCCCCTCCTCTTTCTCGTAATAAAACCAGTAGATAGAAACCTAGAAATTCTCCTAAAGATATGCCAAATATTCTCTTCACAACAAAACACCCAATTAAGGAAAATAGCAATAATCCAAATAATAGTCTTCTTGGCTGAGGGAAGTGGCCTTTCAACTGGTTTTATACGTCCAAGTTGGCTTAGGAAGCTTCCTTAATTATCTCCTTGATTATTGAGTAGTAATCTCACAGATCTGTGTTGGATAAGTGCAGCAACGTTCACTTCTGGGCTCATTTCTGATCTCTTCTAGTTAGAATCACTCAAAACTTAAAGCATGAGAGTTGTAACCCTCTTCTTAGGCTTTCCAACACCACCTGAATCATCCCAATCAGAGTTTGTATATGAAAGTTATGGCCCAAATACAATAATATGTCAAAATTGTCTAGATTTGTGAAATTATCTCGTTTTTCCTTTTTCTTCCATAACACACCTAAATAAAAATATACACACCTAAATCAAAATATAAACATAACGAGTACTTTAGTCCAATAATAAACATAAAAGACTAAGGATTAGTGGCGAAAAATACAATATTATACTTCTTATCATTCAACTATAAAAAGAAAGGACACTTTGCTTAGGAGTGTATTAAGCCTCATGAGGTTTGTCCTTACTTACCTTCTTTTGTATGTGCCTTTGTTTACACAGGTGTTTTTCGCTCATTCTCTCCATGATTGGATTGTAGATACGAGAGCGACAATACACATGACCTGTAGCTGTGCAGGATTTCTAGATTTAGCATCTATTACCAACGGATAAACATTTTGTAACGATGGGGCATGGAGCAGAGGAGAGGGTCCTTGGTGTAGGAACTTACCAACTTACTTTACACAGTGGATGCAAACTTCTCTGACATGATATGCTTCATGTACTCACTATTTGATGTAATCTGCTTTCAATATCGACACTAGTAGACTTGGGTTTTCTTTTCTTGTTAGTAAGAATAATTTGTCCATTTACCTTGATGATACCCTTTATGGTCATGGACACTTTTGTAATAGTTTATTTATGATGGATTTAGAAGATGCATATGAATCTGATAAATATTTTGCTCACATTGATTCTTCTTCTTTTGTTGATATTAAATATGAGTCTGTTAAATGACATGCTCGATTAGGACATGTTGGACAAGATAACATATCCAAATTGGCTAGAGAAGGGCTATTTGGCTCTCTTGTCAAAGTGAGTCTTCCTATTTGTGAGCCTTCTCTCACTGGGAAAGCTAGTAAAAATCCTTTTGGTAAGGCTAAGAGAGATTTACATCCTTTAGAGTTGATCCACTCTAATATTTGTCGGCTTATGAATGTGAGAGCGCGTAATGATGCAGCTTACTTTATTACATTCATAGATGATTTCTCAGGATATGGTTTATTATTTCTGTTGTCTCATCGCTCAAAAGCTTTGTATTGTTTCAAACGCTTTGTAGCTGAGGTTGAGAATTAGAAAGAGAAGAGCATTAAGGCTCTTCATATTAATAGAGGCTGAGAGTATCTCTCTAGTCAATTTAGAGAATTTTGTGAGAAAAAAAGAAATACATCAATAGTTAACGATTCCTGGAACTCCACAACAAAATGGGGTTGTAGAGAGAAGGAATCAAATTTTGTTGGACATGGTTAGGTAGATGATGACTTAAGCCAACAGCCCAATTAAGTTTTGCAGGGATGCCCTTGTGACTGCAGCATACATCCTTAACTGAGTGCCTATTAAATCTGTGCTGACTACTCCATATGAGTTATGGAATGAAGATAAGCCTAATTTCAAAGGCTTAAGGCCATGAGTATATGCTAGTTATGTTCACCGTTCTTATCATAAGTTTGGAAAGTTAGGCCCTAAAGCTAATAAATGTGTGTTTATTAGATATTGTGAGCATTCTAGGGGCTATGTGATGTATATTGAACATCATGGAGGGCTCACTAAGGTTGAGTCTTGAGAAGTAGATTTTTTGGAGGATGATTTGCCTAGTATTGGTGAGATCAAACAAAGTCTTGAGTTCTATAAGTTAGAGAAACATTAAGACGAAGTGCCCCAAATGGATTTGGATTCATAATTCATTCTAATGACTATTGAGGTCAGTGGGAGTGTAGAACTTGAGTCTTGGTCTTCATAATTACGTAGGAGTCAACATAAAAATGTTCCGCGTAGACGCTTTGAAATAGAATTGAGCATTTTTGTTGATATTAAAAGTCTTCTTCTTTTGAAGAAGCAATGAACTCGCCATTTTCGAGTAAGCTTTGCAGCAATGGAAGACGAAACGGAATCCATGTATAAGAACCATGTGTTGACTTAGTAGATCTACTTGTTGGCTGCAAATCATTGAACAAAAGTGGGTCTTAAAGGTTAAGCGCAAGGCAGATGGATCAATTGAAAAGTATAAGGTTCGATTAGTGGCGAAAGGCTAGACCTAAAAGGAAGGTATGGACTATGATGAGACATTTTCTCCTGTAGTGAGATATGTATCTATTCGCCTTATCCTAACTATTATTGCACATTTAGATTTGAATTTGTTCCAAATGAATGTGAAAATAACATTTCTCAATGTAGAAATAAGTAAAGAGATTTATATGGATAAACCTGTTGGGTGTTACTTGAGACGTTCCATTTATGGCCTGAAACAATCATCTAGGCAATGGTATCTTAGATTTCATCAAGGTACTACATCAGTATGCTTTATGATGGTTGAAAAGGACCATTGTGTATACATAAAGAGACAAGATAATGTGTTTCTTATACCCTTTTTATATGTAGATGATACTTGATAGTTAGGAATGACATGGAGATGATCATTGTCACTCAAAAGTGGTTGTCTTCTACTTTTGAGATTAAGAAAATGGGTGAAGCATATTATATTCTCAAGGTTAAGACCTTGAGGGATCGTTCTAAGAGATTTCTAAGTTTGTCTCAAGATACCTATAGTAATAGGGTTTTGGAACGTTTCTATATGCATAACTACAAACCTGTTGACATTTCAGTGGAGAAGGGGCTATACCCAAGTATGGATTTATGTCCTACAATAGAGGAAGAATAACAGCAAATGGATAAAGTGCCATATGCAAGTGTTGTCGGTAGTCTAATGTACACTATAGTGTGTGCTCGACTAGACATATGCTTTGCAGTTAGGATGGTTGGTATATATCAAATTAATCCTAGACCTGCGCATTGGGCAACGGTCAAAAGGATACTTAGATATCTAAGAGAAACCACTAATATGACTTTGTGCTATTAAGGTGGGAGCCTCAAATTGGTTGGATATAGTGATGCCGATGGATTTGTTGATAGAGATGAGCAAAAGTGCACATCAGGATATGCTTTCATTCTTGGAAGAGGAGCCATTTTTTGGTGTAGTAAAAAACAACAGTATGTGTCATTGTCCATGATGGAGTCTGAGTATGTTGCATGTACCTCAGCGGTGTAAGAGGTAATATGGTTGAGGAGATTTTTGAGGAGCCTTAACATTACCGGGCATCTTCATGAGGCCACAATTATTTATTGAGATAACACAATTGCAATTGCCCATACAAAGAACTCGAAGTATCATGGAAAGATAAAGTACATTGATACTCGCTACCACTTCATCCACGATATCATTTCACAAGGACATGTGGTCCTAAAGCATGTCTCTACGAGAGAGATGATAGCTAATCCTTTTACTAAACCCATTGCAAGAGACACTTTTCAAAAGCACATTAAGGGTTTAGGTTTGTTGAGGATTTGATGTATTTGTACATTTACTTATACATTAATGAAATATGTTTTTTATTTTAATCTTGTGTGAATTTATATAGTAAATTAAGGTTTAATTGAAAATGACACATATCTAAAAATTGTCACCAGGCTTGATGTTGCTCTCTTGCACGAGAATATCACCGTAGTGCTATGATAGCAAGTGGGATGAGATAAAGTATTGCAAGGCACCAAATGATTGGCAATCTCCTTAATTATTGTGGTGTGATTAAGGATTTTGTATGTCTACTTAGCTGAGTGCTAAGATGAGATTTATTCAGTCGAACTTAGAAAGTGTATCCATATAGCCTGTCTGAAGCCATATTTGAGTTTGTGGCAGCTCAAGTCGGCCACTTTGTGGAGTGATTGGACTGTGTTTCATATGTTGTTATTTAGAGTGTGACAAACCCTTAGTGGGAGCTCCACCATAACATACACTTAATACTGCATGTGCTTGAGACGATCAAATAAATGAGTGATGAATAGGTCCCTTTTTAATCACTGTATGAGCCTTGTGGACATCTAGCCCATTGTTATACTTAGCCTTTCCAACGTGATCGCCAACCAACAATCTAGTTCTTGAACGCCTTACGACCTTCGCAGTGTTTAACTCTCACACTATACAAAAAAAACAACGAAAGCAATAACAATGGCAACAATAGAAGCAAAGAAGAGATATAACAATAATGTTAAACCTTTATTGCTTTCCTCAAAGTATACAAAAGAATGCTCTCTCAACTCTGTGTAAGGAGCAAGACTCAAATGAGCTATATATAGGTATCAAGGCTTGGGGAATGAGTTAGAATCCTAACAAAACTCTACTACCTATGATCACATCTTATTCTATTAGATTACATTATTATCTTATAAGATAATATCCTCATCTAAATAGGAGTCTATTCGATAAGATCTATCCCCATCCCAACTAACAAGATAAAATATTGCACATGATCTACCCTATCAACGAAGATGTCCACTATCTTCGGATGATCCTCCCGCGTGGTCTTTATCCTTTAGTGTTAATGTTTATCCTCCGTGATCTTATCCACCACATCATCCAAGATCCACACGATCTCTATCTGTTGATGACAAGTCATCCAAACCAAAGCCAGTTATAGCACACTAGTCCGATCTAATGCTTACCCATGTCAAGTCCATTAGCCATAGTCCATCCATTTGAGCACCCATTAAGTTCTTAGTCCATTAAGAACTTAGCCTTAACTATGTCAACTTGTACACGGTCCAAAACTCGCACCATGCTTGATCTAACGTGCTAAGTCACCTTGGAGCTGTATCATGCACGTGATCCAGCTAACCTTTTACCTAAGGTCTGTATCTAGCTAGTTGTGAAGTGCTTTCATGTGCTAAGGAGCTAACAGTAACCTGAGTATAAATACATTGTGGGATTTTGCATAGCTCTTTGTGAAAAGAGGAATCATAAATCCAAAATCTAATGATTAGAAATGATTTAGGATATAATGAGATCTTCAGTGAGATTACGTTAGTTTGATGGTGACTTAATGTAACAATCCTCGCTCATATCTTTCTCGTATGCTCGGACACTCCATTTCCTGTATGACAGTGAGAATGGATATTTAAGGTTGAGAAATACACCATGTGTTGCTATGAACAAAGCATTTGTTGCCACGAACAGGCATGTGTTGCTCTTTCTAAAGCATGTGTTGTCAATAGAACATATGTTGTTGCCAATGTGTACAAGTCAGAGATGTAGCAAAATAGTGCAAATAGTGTGTGCAAGTCCGCATTGAAACAAGTAAACCAAAGTGGACAAGTAAGCTTGGTTTTATAAGAAAAGTAAAGCCAACAAATAATTGGTTACTTGTGGGACTATCTAACTCTCTTTTTATCGACATAAGTTGCTGAAGAGAGCATGAATTTTCGCCACTTATCTCTCTCACACATTTCACACTCTCAAACATTTAGTTTTCTCTCATATTTTTATCTTTTAGAGCCACCATCTACTAGAATAAGGATTTGGGGCGTGAATTAGTGTGAGTATTTTTGGTAATTGCTCATAGTATAGAGAAAGGGAAAATTCGAGCTACATTTGAGCCATTAGATGGTGGCTCTAAGCGATAAAAATATAAGGAAGAACTCAATGTTTGAGAGTGTTAAATGTATCAGATAGAGAAGTGACAAAAATTTATGCTCTCTTCAGCAACTTATTCTGATAAAAAAAGGAGTTAGATATTGCCACAAGTAACCAATTACTTGTTGGCTTTGCTTTTCTTGTAAGACCAAACTTACTTGTCCACTTTAATTTATTTGTGTCAATATAGACATACTATTTGCACTATTTTGCTACATAAACTTACAACCTAAAAACAGGGCAGAATCGAGCTATACTGGAATCATAAGGTAAACTTATAAAGCAAGCCCAAGGCATAATAGATTTGTCATATTTGAGAGGTACCTTCCTTCAACTGTAATCAACCAATCAATCAGCTCTTTGCACTGTAGTTTTAAACAAGACGATGTACAGCTTTTGATCCATTGAGAAATATAGAAATCCACCAACTGAATGTGTCACAAAAGACCCGAAACTAGTCCCAACTATGCAGTGCCATGCCGGACCATACATGGCATCAAATTCCTACAAAAAAGGAAAGGAAATAAGAATTCACAAAACACAACCCTTCAAGCCTATCGATTATCAGGGACTTAGAAACCACTTCGCAGAGCCATGAAAGGAATCTTCTTTATTTAATAAACTATAAGCTCAACGTGATCATTGGATAAGGATAGAACCTTTTTGAGAGTGAGCGCAAGGGTCTTGGAGGTGAACTTCTCAAGACTATCGTGAGTCCTCCTTGCACGGTCAACAGCATGGATCTGCATAAATGGAGGCATGTCAACTGAAACCACTTTGGCACCATAATTTGCAAGAGCATCTGCCAACTCTATATGTAATCCACCAAAGGAACTCCTTCTGCCACCACCCAAAGAAACTGACATCCTCTTAATATCAAGCGCTTCAAATGGATCCCTCACTTCCTTACACTTCTTCCCCGAGGCCAAACTTTCCTTCCTTTGCATTTCATTGACTAGAAATTGCCGGAGTTTCTTCTTCTCCACCAATTCTCTAGATGCTGATTTCTCGACCTTCTCTTTAGACCCTTCCTTTGCGGTTGTTACTTTCCTTTCCTTCTCAACCTTTGAATCAATTGGTTTGTGCTGCTGGTGCTTTCCTTTGACAACCAAGTTATATTTAGAACTATCATAATCAGCCGAAACAATCATGGCTTTGGCTTGCAAATAGGTGCCAACACTTGATGGGATTTGGTTCTTGATGGGTTTATGGGAACTTGTACTGGTTTTTTGACGTGGGTTTGGTTTGGATAATTGGTTTGACAAGGATTTAGAGGGTAAAATAGAACCTAGGATTTTGGTGGTTGGGAGGATTGAGTTGCGTCTTTTGTGAGTGGGATCCATGGACGATGGAAGTATGAGATCCGGCTCCGGCTCCGGCTCCGGCTCCAGAGATGCTTAGGTAAGTCTGTGAGTGGTACGATGTGCCATTCTATTTGCTTGCTGGCTATGGGGTTGGAGGGAATGATTGAGGGGGTTGTTTGTGAAGTGCGATGTGTGAGCGACATGTGTGGTTAGATCTGGTGTTGTCTTTTTCTAACATATGCCGTGAAGGGAGGAGATTAGAACCTGATTGACGGTTGACCTCATTTTTATTGGCAGCAAAAACGTGGAATAAAAACAGAGGGAGAGAAAAAAGAAATAAACCTGGGACCCAAGATTGAGAAAGGCAAACACTTACAGAAACTTGCATCCTATACAACTTTTTTCCTATGATCAGGTAAGGTGAGGTTTTAAAGAGATATCCTAAAATTGTAAAATTGTCTTCTTCGCAATTTGAAACTTAGTTCCTCTTTTTATTGATTCAAAAATTACTAAAAAGGCATCTATTCTACCTTTATTTTTATTCCAATACGACATCATTTTATATTTAAATGTTCATAAAAATTCATTATATGGGATCAAAATAAGGTTAGAATAAGCTGATAAGAACAGAATATGTTAACCTATATTTTGAGTCTAAGTCTACAATTAGATCAAACTTATTAGTTGATGTTAAATATCTGATTCTTTGATTAATTTATTTGGAACACATTAAGTTACTCAAAACATATAATTATTAAATTATTATACATACCTAAAAATTTACCTAATACACACTTAAAAGTTATTTTACATTGCCATGTTATGTAAGGCCTTTCATACTAGATTTGATTACTAAACTACAAAGTTGGAAGAAGTTTCAAAATCAGAACATTCAACAATTACATAACAAAATTTTTATATATTTATATTTTACATAATATAAATTTCATTATTTTATTATTAATTACATAAAAGTATTGTTATTGATTATTTATAAATTATTAAATATTATTCTATTCCATTTGATTTGCTTATCTATGTCTTTAGGATGCATCCTCTAGCTACAGATAAAAGCCAAAAACTAGAGTAATCAGAAAAAGCATATATTAGTCAACAAGCATCAAATGCATATAAGTGAAGTTATAATCTACAGTTCAACTCTTAAGAACTCTGCTATTTCAAAACTTACAAAGTTGACATGAGCAACATCGCACATAATACTTGTAATCATTGATATCTCTATCTACAATAGATCCTACCCCACATTCGTTGAATTGTAGCTGCTATTTTCTTAATACCATTGGACTAGCAAAATAGAGGGACTCCAGCTCGTGATGGGAGCAATGTTAAAAGTCCTATCTTTCTGCCAGTATGTAGCCATGAAATAAAAATGTGCCTACGAGAGTTGTATGTGTCCACTCAGCAATCAGAAGACCGTACTTCCAAAGAATATCCGAATTTCATGAAAGAGCTAGAAGCCATATCATGTTAGTGCACATCCCTAATTCCATGGACTTGGCTGTCGAGCATCTCTAAATGCTGAAGTGCCACCAGATGCAGCTGGGGAAGGGGAAGATGCAATGTAACTTGTACCTGATACAGATACGGCAGGCAAGTTTCCAGGATGTCCCTGATGCCCTGTGGGAGCAAAGCGTGATGGACTACCATTTGTTCCTAAACTTGATCGGGAGGGATGTGGAACCTGCAATTGATAACTGAAAATAAACATTTTGTCTTGCATCCAGACGAGATTGTTGACATCCATATAAGCAATTCGAAGCTCTCGAGAATTAACACTAACCAAAACCATGCATTTGCATCTAGTTCAGGGGCACACTAAGGATGAGCACTTTTTGCAAGCAGAGTAATGGAAACAAGAGACACAATTGACTTGAAGGACACATAATCAGGCTACTGCTGAACTCAGATGCCAAACTTAAATGCAATTCTATTTGTCATGGAAAAGAAACAACAGTATATATGGCTTTTACATACAAGTACTACAGTCTCAAACATACATGCTAGTCTCAGTGTTCTAATCCTACAATCAACACCTTGTTTCTCCAACTACCAAGTTGCCAAGAGAAGCACCAGTGAAGTCCAAATTCTGTCCTGGCTATTGGTGGACTACAGGCAATTATTATCGACATGTAATGTCCTCTATGACTTTGTAAGCCGGGATTAAAAACCAAGAGCATGCCTAATGAGAAGGTAAATCAATATTTTCCAGACTTTAAATCTGAACAAGATTACATCTATGAATATCCATCCAAACTAGATTCTCAACCTACAACACCCCCACTACAAGCACCTTATTTTTTAGTGTTTAAATAAATCCACAGAGCTCAGCATATGAAAAGATAAAGGATAGGATGCAAATCAGAAGGATCGATTGAAACTGTGAAGTGCATTAGTATTACCACATTGGGTTGGAAGTAGGGAGGTCTCCTGTGGGGTGATTCTGACGATGGGGATGTACTGCTCATGCGATGAATATGACGAGAATGGATGTTGGGATTTGAAATATCTTCTGTTTCTCCTCCTTCTATATCACCGCCTAAATTTGCTTCTGAGCCCATCCTAGGAGTGACTTGCCTTATGATTGAACCAGAATCATTAGTTACATCTAACTGAAATGGAACAGATGGACGGTTCACCATTCCTTGCATATTATGACGTCTCTTCAATTCCTCCTCTGCATTCAAGATCTTTCAAATAACAAGAATAACTTCCAAATTCCCATAAATTCTCAAAAACTATAACAAAAAGATTGCAACGCCAGAAACAACAGGAAGACCTGGTTCACTTTCTAAGTAAAAGATCTAATGTACTCCATCAAATGCAGGTAGTAAAGATGTTTTACCTGCTTCAGCACTTGAACTAGATTATGCTTTTTTTCATTCAAAACATGTAACTTCTCCTCGACTTCTTTTTTCCTTTTCTCTTTATCACTCAGCTCATCAACTTTGTCTGCTGTCTAAAATGTTGAAACTTGAACATGTAAGTTTGTTGTCACCTAAGAATAATAAAGCTGCTAATTGGCAAAACATGAGCTATCCCAATCCACATATAAACATAGTTATCTACAGTGCCAGGAGTAGGGGATGACAATAATCTGATGGGATGGATTACACATAACAAACAACAATAGAATGTTGACAACCCAAATTGGGTTTAAAAATAACGATGCTCCAGTTCATAGTTGGTTTAATTTCAAAAGGAAAAAATGAAGATGCTCCAATTAAGGATCAAAATGCAACTAATTTCAAAGAAAAGATGAAAAAATTCAACTTTCAATGTTGCACCTGTTATTTTCAGAGTCCTCTTTCCTGAACTCTATGTGTTCGAATTCAAGCATGAAGGTTAATCAACATTCAATGCTGAAATTGACACATTATATTGACTGGTTTATTCCAATCACAGTTTGAAGTTTCATAGACAACGAGAATGCGATTCAACACCATATTAACAGGAAAAAATCAGAACGCAGACAGGGTTCATAAACCAAGTTCACACATTTCTAAAAAGTACACAGATCTTAACCTCATTCATACGATTTCCAACGGTTAGCATCTAAAACATATACAATTCGCTACCTCCGGATTAGGGTTAGGCGACAAGTCGGGAATCTCAGGCTGAGAAACCACTAAATTTCCGACTCCGTTAACAGCCTCCCGGCCTTTCACATCAACCTCAGGCTTCGCACCAGGTATTGAATTGCCAGCGTTTTCTGGTTTAACCGAGCAATCGCCACCGTCAAATATTTCCAGATTATTAAACTCGCCATCAGGAGCTTCAATTTTAGAATCAATTTGTTCAGCAACAGCAACCACTAATCTAGGTTCATTACCGGTGGCGACTGAATGTAGGAGAGGGGTTGAAGTGGTGGGTCGGAGGCGAGAGAGTGCTCTGATACGGCGGCTTAATAGACATTTGAAATCTTTGAGAGTTATTTTAGGGTTTGGCATCAGCCACCGACGAGGTACATCGGGGACTCTGTGGAGGTTACCCCTATAGAGCGAAATGGCCACCATGTTCTCCGTCGTTGATCGACCCCTATTCTTCCTTTCCCGTGATTTTGATTTTGATTTTGAAATATCGACTCGCGACGACAAGTCGGTTAATCCTTTCTTTCTTTTTCTTTTTTTAACTAGTGATAGCAAGAAAAGACTAATTCTTTATGGTAAAGCTGGAGAAGCAAACAAGGAAAAATGAAATGGATCATAAGCTGAAAATGAGACGATGGTTATAATCAAAGAGAATGGGATACTAAAGAGGATGCATATCTCATATTGTTTATTGTTGTGATAGCAATAATTATCATGTAATTATGCTACCTTTAAGTTATAAATATTTGCGTATCACAAAGGTATCCATTTGTTGAGCAAATTCACCTTGTTGATTATGTACGATAGAGTGTGTCCTACTGTTGAGCAAGTCTCAAAAGGTGTGCTATTGTTGAGCAAGTTCACAAATGTGTCTATTGTTGACCAAGCACACCAAGTTATCTCGTAGCAAATTTATCACAAAGATGCCACAAAGTTATCTATGCTTGTGGCAAAATAATGTAATAAATTGATTCAATATTGTCATTTTACATCCCAAAATATATATCCAAAAGCTTGATAATTACACTAATCTAAATATAGCCATTTGTCTAAAAGCCAAAGTCATTACACGAATAATATAGTTATTACTATGTTTGAACAATAATAATTTAGCACCCAAAGCATATAAAAATGCCACAATAAACTCATTCAACAAAGACCATTTGTTGGATTCAATGTTGTCATGGTACATCTCAAAATATGTATCCAAAAGCTTGATATTACACCAATATAAATCTCAAAATGATTGTAGCCATTTTTTCAAAAGTTAAAAGTAATTATACCAAGAGCATGATTACTATCTTATTTGAATAATATCAATTTAGACCCTAAAACAAATGACAACACCTAAAAGCACAATTTAGCATCTAAAAGATTCATAGTTTTATTGAATTCCGATTGCAGTTGATCAATTTCTAGAATAAGTTTCAAGACTTTTTTGCATTTTGTTATGAACCAATATATGTGTCACCATGTTGTGATGCTCAATGATGTATAGATCCAAAACCTCTATATTGAATATTTTGCTCCTATAACTATTGTAATGTTATGCTTGCATTCCTTTCCACTTAAAACCTCCTGGTTTAAATTAAAGTTGATATGTTGTAACACCCCACTTTTATAAGACATGTACCCGACATCCTGAGTAATATCCGAGTACGAAGCTTGCAAGAACGGCATGCTAAAACAATCATTGGTTAAAACTCATTGCAAATTGTTTGAAACAATGTACATATATGTGGAAAATCAATAATCAATTTTGATCCAACTTATGTATAAACAATTTCAGTCACAAAAATTATAATCATTATTGAACTCATCAAAGTTTCAGTAATCACTTGGGCCCATTACAGAACAAAACACTTGCAATTATAAGTCATTTCATTACCAAATCATAAACATAGGAACATAATTAAAAAACACAAAATTCACTGAAGACATATGCAGGCGCACACTGATCCCGACCTGAAACTCTTACTAGGAGCCTCTCTTGAGTTCTTTACTAAACCTTGAAAGCCACGTTGCAATTTTTGATGAGTTTTGCGAACTCAGTTGAGTAACCATCCTCGATAGCTCACTCATATAACAAAATTCAATCATTATATAATCACACAGTTCATATAGTCAAATAGTTCATATCAATTTATCATTACATTTTAGCTTTACAAGTCATTCAATGAATTTCAATCATACATGAACGCTATATGCATGAGACTCACATTCGTTTTTATTATTATGACCGAGAGTCTATCACATACATATACAGATACTGGCCCATTGGGCTCAGCCAGAACAGAATCACGGAGCATAGCTTTACGTGCAAAAACAGTAATCACGGAGCAAAGCTCTACGTATAAGTGCTTTCATACTGGCTACTTCGGTCACAATGCCTTTATTTGAGCATACATTTATGAAATGCATCGAATACAGAATTAAGTCATGTATAGCAGACATTCATAATTCACAATCAAAATCTCATAGTCATCGGACTTAAGTCCAGCATTCAATTTTTGTTGAGAATTCAAATATCATTTAGAGGTCATCGGACATAAATCCGTCATTTAACTTTCCAGTTAAGAATCAAAATATTCAAGTAGGCAGTCTCATTCACATACAAGTAGTACTTCCAATTATATTCACATTCATCGAACGCCTCAGACAATTATTGTCCGGAATTCAGTATACAATTCAGTACACATTCATCAATATCAAATTTAATTTAGTAATAAATAAAACAAATCAAGGTGAAGTCATCTTAGGTTACTCACAGTACACTCCAATATGCTATTGCCTAGATGGTCCAGTAATATCTGACTGGCATCTAATGTGCTCCTCTATATCATAGAAAAAACATTTACAAATATCATAATTTTGCATAAATGTATAATTCTTTCTTTATGCACATCAATGTATAGACAATATGCACAATGCATGTTTAATGACAATTACGGGCATCTTATTGAGATTTTTTCACCATATCATTCAGATAGCAAAACCCTTATTAATATAATTTGTACTTAGGGTTTGGACCATAATAAAACAATGTGAAACTAATTTCATAACCCAATTGATCATTTCAGATTGTTTCCTCATAATATGCTTTCGGGACAACTTTACATAATTATTCTGATAAGGTAAATGACAAAATTAGGCAACACTTCCTTCTAGAAAGTTGTTCTCCAATGTTTTTAGTTTCTAATGATACCAATATTATTCAATTTTTTTCGTTATTCTATGAGTTATGCTTAAAATACCAGAGACTATGTACATTTGAAATTTTGGCTAATGCATGATAATGTATTCAAGTTGTACACCTCATATCTTTGAACCAATAAAATTCTAAGAGAACAAGCTATAACTTTTGTGAAGACATATTTGTCTGATTTGGCCTATATCCATACAGTTTATTCAATAATAACAAGATCTGATTTCTGTCCCTGGTAGTGTTACTGCCTAAGCTAAGACTTACTTTCAATCTCAATTTCAAGACCCTTAAAGACATAATTAAAATTCAATTTCTTCTTAACATTTGTAGCCAAATGTCTCTATTTCAATTTAAATTAAGAATCATTTCATTTTTAAATCTACTGATCAAAATATAGCCAAAATACCAAAGCATGTTCAATAAAAACATTCCAGTTGTCAAATTCCAGCACACCTCAGCATTTTCATCCTAACACCCCCTTTTGGGATAACTTTGCATGATTATTATGACAAGGAAAATGGTGTATTTTAGTAACACTTTCTTCTAGACAATTATTCCACTATGTTTTCAGTTTTTAATAACACTAGAGTCATACAATTTGATTTAGTATACTGAGAGTTATATCTAAAAGAGTTTAAACTATTTTTAAACTGTAACAAAACTCTTAACTCTAATTCCATCCAGATTTTTAACATTCGGCTTCTTCACCAAAGTTGTAGACTTATGTCTCTAGTTTAATCTGAATTAAGAATCAACTCATTAAGAGATCTACAACTCAATTTATAATTAGAATACCAAAATCCATTCAATGAAAAATCTCTAGTTCATAATATTCTAGCGTACATTTTCACCAATATCTCATATATGTCATTCCAATTTAGGCATAATTCTCATACTGCCAAACATATCATAAAGATTAGATTTTCACTTAATTGTTAGCTTTTAATTCAGCTCAATCTTCAGATTAAATTAAGTCTCCATGCAAGCAAAATTCATCACAAACTTATGATGAAAATAGGTTGATTTTGGACAGCAAGATGAAGGTAACTTTCAGTTGGTTTTCTTGGCTATTTTGTGTAAGGTAAAAAGCTGGTTTTGGTGAAGCAATTTGGCTAGGGTTTAGGAAAATTAGAGAGGAGAAAGTTGGAGCAATGTAGTGGAGAAAGGTGAGAGAAATAACAGAAACATTGCTGTTGGAATTTGCTCCATCAACATGCTAGGTGTCAACTTTACAGCACAACATTTGTCCTAAGGCTTGTCTTACATTTGCCTAATCAAGATGCTGCCACTAATCGACTCTAGACACTTCCATAAGTCACCAATTCATCAGTCCATATGTCTCCCAATTATTAGTCCACTTGTCACACAATAATTGATCCATTTGTCACTTAATTACTAATTCATTGGTCACTAATTAACTATGCCAAATGTCACTCAATTTTAGGCTTAATCATCTAAATTTTTCATGTATTAATTTATCCTACCACTTGGCATTTGTCCTAGTCCAAATGTACCTCAAATTCACTAAAAATTCAAAACCAATGCTAATAGTCTCCAAATAAAATTTTAACACAAATAACTCACAATTCACATTTTAATCATATTTATAAATCAATTATACCCGAAAAATCTCAATGAATGCATGCACATTAATATTCATGTGGAAAAATGTGCATGTAATATTTAACTAAAGCATGATGTGCATTTCTTAATTTCTCAATACTTTCTTATAAATCACAATTATAGCCTTAACATAGGTAACGGGATGTTACACCTTCACTATATATATATATAGCTTAAGTGGTTATGCCTGTGAATATTGAGTTGTTATTTTGTTGCTACAATGTATTTATCATATATAAAATTATTATTAATTAATTAACTAATTAATTAGTGTAATTAGAATATAATATATTAATCGATTTATTAAATTACACTTTATTTATAAACTAATTATTAAACATTAGCTATTAATTTTATTAAGTTATCATTAATCATGATTAATGTATATATATAAGTAAATAGTAACGCTTGTGACTTAATATTCACAGGCATTATTGCATAATAATCAATATATTATTAAACAATACTTTTATTGAAACCTTGTCAATTAATTAGTTAATCAATATATGTTATTATCAATGCGTCGAAAATTTCCCCCTTTTTTAATTACATATTCTTAAAATATCTTTAATTTATTTATTTCTAACTGTTTAGTTAATTGAATTATAATTTGATGTAATAAAAAATTTATGAATTAATTAAAATATCATAAACTAATAGATTTATGAAGATGTGATAATTGCTTGTAAATTTTGATAAATGAGGAATAAGACTACATATTAAATATTATTTATAACTGGTTAGTTTTTAATTAAAATCAATTAAATTAAATTTAAATTAAAAATCAATTAATGTCTCCTCTTTTGTTCCCACCAATTAAGAACTCTTCCATCAAATGCTATCAATCTTGTCTATTTAATTACCATTTATTTTTGGAAATTTCTACATTTAAAATTCTCTCGTCTCTTTTCCTTTATCAGATAATAACTTTTGCATTAAATGCTATCCATCACGTTAATTTACGTTCATTTAATTAACATACATGCAGAAACTTCTACATTTAACACACCCACCAAAACCTTTTTTTCTCTCTTTGTGTATTAAACTTCCACCATTCCAATAAGCATCCTGGAAACATGAATCTCAGAATATTGATCGGTGTTGCTTTATGCATTATCTTCTTTCTAATTCAACGCATAGTTAAACGTCTAAAAGACTTGACAATAGCAGGGCTTATAACTCCGTTTCCCGCTACTAAACTCGCGAACCTTTCTCAGGTAACAAATCTTAATTTAATGATCTTATTTCTTTTCTTTTAATTATTATTATTATTTGAAATTTTGGCTTTTTTATTAACTGATGACAATTACTTAATCTAAATTGGGCTACTTTGTCGTTGATTACGCATGCAAATAAATGATCTTTGCATTATTATTAGAATCCTAACTGTGACTTTTGATTTTCCAAGACAGGCACACGTAAAGCAGACTACTCAGACTTGTTTATATTTTCCTGCAGATTCTGATTCTATATGCAATCATCGATGTAAGTAAACTCTTTTATATAAGAAATGTGTTGCTTGTCTGTGAACTTACCTCGTTGTTTATCTTAATCACTTGCTTTTTATTTCTCTTTCTTTTACATTCAACTGCAAATTCATATTTTGTTTTATTTTGACCAATTATTCGTGGTTTTGCAATTAAGTATTTGTTCGTTAACTTTTTGCATTTAATTATCACAAATAAGGTTCTTTTTCTTCCAAAGATTTCAGTGCCTTTAGTTTTTGCCTTGGTGACTATAGGACCTTATGTTTGGAACTCTTTCCAATTTTTAGCTTTTTGTTTTGCTTCATAATGATATAGGAGCTATAGTATTTTGACTGAAAGCATAATAATTTTTTGGACAAGAATTGGATTTCAATTTAATTTTTTAAATTTGTATGCCTAAATCTAATCTATCCTAACCTTTGATGATACAGATGGCAAGTGTGATAGGAGCACAAATCCAAAAATAGGTGTTAGCTCATCAGCAAGAAGAGGTTAGTATATTATGGACTTAAATATAGCATAATGACATGTAATTGTTTTTCCTCTCATATCAATGTCTACCGCTCATTCCTATAATCTTATAACTGCTCTGATTAGGTTCGATCCTTTTGTTTGCCCAATTCATATCGTATCACTACTGTCAATATTCTGCTATATCAAAATATACCAATAGTGATGTAGATTTTGTTGATTATATTTGAATTTGATATGTTGCATTTTGGATTAATCAGTTTTAAACTTATACTTCATTTTTATTGAATTTGGACGTTAATATTTTTCACACTCAATTCATCCACAATATTAGGGTCAAATAAATAGGAAATAAATAGTACCTGGAGAAAGTCTGTCTCTTTGTCGAATAACAATTGGCATTCTAAAATCCCCATTGAACGACTTATAAAGTTGTATTTGTGAGCTTAAAAGATCTTGCATTGCGTCATGTGGAACAATTATTGTAATTGTGAAAAGCATTCCTCTACTAACTTCAGCTTGCTTTGTAAGATTCAGTCTAAAATACACACTAGGATTAAAAAATGCTCCAGCTGCAAACAATGGAGAAGAAAGTTGTCTTTTCCTTCTCTCATTAATGATTGAGAGAAATGGTGTATATAAAGAAGGCCTATTCTTCAGATTAGCCTTGATTGCTTTCGTCGCTCTCTCTAAAGCATAAAAAATATAACCTATTGTTGGCTTTTCTTCATTATCAGCTAACCGAAGCACCCTCATCAAAGGCTTACAAACTCGGATAACAAATTGACATTGCGACCAAAATTCTCTATCTTCTAGTATAATACTACAAACCTCCATTCCAG
>JANSVA010000007.1:26617045-26627153 GCA_025504915.1 Erythroxylum reticulatum | reverse complement strand
ATGTTGAAAATGTAAATTGTTTATGTATGTTTTGTAATTGTTGGATTGAAATTGTTCGAAAAAGTTAGAAATTGTTTATATATGTTTTGTGATTATTGGAAATGGAAATTGTTTATGTATGTTTTGTGATTGTTGGAAATGTAAATTGTTTATGTAATTATGTTTGTTAAATAATTGAATTGTTAGTTTTTGACTTATGGTGAATTGTGTTTGATGAAATTGAATTATGTATGATGTATGAGTTATATTATATAAGATGGACATACGTATTTATGTAATGAAATTATGCATTCTTTATTTGCATATATGCATTCATTTATTTTTACAGATAAATGGAAGGAAGTTTAAGTACTCCTGATCAAACCACTTTAGGAAGATATAATGATCCTGCTTGGGCTCATGATGCATTAGTTCTAGGTATGAGGAATCATACTATTTGCTAGTTTTGTAACAAGCATTTGAAAGGTGCAGGAATAACCCGATTAAAGAAGCATTTAGCTGGGATTAAAGGAGATATGGAACTATGTAAAAAAGCAAGTCATGATGTGAACTGGCAGATGAAAACTTTGGTTGAAGAATATCACCATGAGAAAGATAGAAGGGAAAGGTGGTAATGGAACTTAATTTGTTGGTTTTTGTGATGATTGTGGAAATGTTGAAGATGGTAGTGGTAGTGGTAGTGGTAGTGTTCCATCTGAGGCCCATTAAGAAGATAATGTTACACCTACACCTGGTGCTAGGAAAAGAAGAAGGAAGGTGATTAGTTTTTTTGCACCACGAATAACTCCTAGAGCCCAACCTTCACTTCGTAATGCAATGCAATCAAGAAAAGCGGTTCATAATGTCGATATAGCAGTAGCTAAATGGTGGATGCAATAGCCTCTTATGGTCCAGGATACAAAGCTCCTTCGATTGATAACTTAAGAGGTAAACTTTTGAGTTGTTTTGTTTCTAAATTAGAAGTTATTTGGCAAAAAGAAAAGTGAATTGAGCTACTTATAGATGTTCAATCATGTGTAATGGTTAGATAAATAGGAGACAAGAGCCTATTATTAATTTTTTTTATTCTATAAATGGCTCTATGTTTTTTAAATCTATTGATGCATCTGGCCTTATTAGAAATACCGAGACTTTGCTTAAGATATTTGATGAAGTTGTGAATGAAGTAGGGCTAGAAAATATTGTTCAATTTATTACTGTCAATGATTCCACTTATAAAGTGGTAGGAAGAAGGTTACAGATTACGTATAATTCTTTTTTAGACTACTTGTGTTGTATATTGCTTTTACCTAAAGTTAGAGAATATAGTGGATTACAGGTATTTTCCTGTTATTGATGAGACTATGAGAAAGCAAAAAAAGTGACCAAGTTTATCTATAATCATATATAGGTTTTGAATTTGATGAGAAAAGAATTTGCCAATGGTAGGAATTTATATTGTCCTGGTGTGATAAGATTTGCAACAAATTTCTTATCACTTCATTCTTTTATTTTGATGAAGAAAGATTTAAGAAAAATATTTACAAGTAATAAGTGAGTTGCATCTCAGTATGCTAGGTCTAATGCTGGATTGGAGGTTTCCAAAATTATACTGGAAGATGGAGAATTTTGGTCTTAATGTTTTGTTATTCGAGTTTGTGAGCCTTTGGTGAAAGTGCTTCGATTGGTTGATAATGAAGAAAAGCCAACAATGTGTTACTTTTTGGATGCCATGGAAAGAGCAAAGGAAGTAACTAAGGCTAATATGAAACATAGGCCTTCTTTGCATACATCGTATCTTTCAATCATCAAGGAGATATGGGAAAGACAACTTTCTTCTCCTTTGTTTGCAACTAGGGCATTTTTGAATCTTCGTTTATATTTCAGACCGAATTTTACAAAGAAAGTTGAAGTCAGTAGAGGAATGTTATTCATTATTACAACAATTGTTGGCCATGAAATGATGTAAGATCTTTTAAGCTCACAAATAAAGCTTTATAAGTTGTCTTTTATAGATTTTGGATTGTCGATTGCTATTCAACAAAGAACAAAACTTTCTCTAGGTATTAACTGTTTCTTTTTTCTTATTTGTTGGACATTAATTATCACTTTATTCTGATTGTAACACTACTTTTATTATCTTACAATCTACAATTTCTTAGTGGGATCAATTCAGAAATGGTGTTTCACAGTTGCAAAAATTTGCAATTCGAATTTTAAGTCATTGGGTAAATGTAACGGGCTGTGAGTGAAACTGGAGCACTTTTGAATTCATCCATTCCAAGAAAAGGAATATATTGGAGCACAAGAGATTGAATGACTTGGTATTTGTTCGTTATAATTTAAAGCTTCGGGAAAGGTCTGTTATTATCATTACTAATTTCGATATAATATTTTATAATTTTCTAATAATTAAATTTTATTGTTTACTAGGAGTCTTAATAGCACATGTAGTTCAATAGATCCAATATTTGTTGATAATATTGTTCTTGCTAATTGGGTTTTTAAGGAATCGGATTTGATAGATGTGAATAACTTGGAAGATAATCTTGGTTATGAAAGTATTGACTTGTTACTTAGTGCATTGAATTTAAATGATAATGATGATGAGACTCCTCTTAATGATGAAGATTTTTGTACCAAATGGTAACTGAGATCAGTGTAGTTATAGTGGATATTCTCTCGTAGACGATTAAATGAAGTTTTAAGTTTTGTTTTTCCTCTTCTTTTAATTTTACTTATATTTGATGTATATGTTAAATTCTATATATCTAATATAATTGTAAATGGTTTTGTTACAGGTTTCACTTTTACTTGGTTGATTTCTCATCATGAACTCTTATGGTAAATTGTAATAGTTTAAAAGTTAAGGATATTTATTATTATTTTTATTGGATGTTTTAAAATTTTGATGTAATTATTATTTATTATATGATGAAATTGTAATACTTTAAATACTTTGTATTATTTTTAATTTTATATTTGTATGATGATAATTGTCTTTTTCACATTAATTGTGGTTATTATTTATATGTGAAATATTTGAAATTTATTATTATTTCATATTAATTGTGGTTATTATTTATTATTATCATTTTTAGAAATAGAGTTGATGTAAAATTATATACAATACAACTGTATAATATGACAATCGATTATTTTGCAATTTCTAAAAAAAATCAGGGACTATTTCATAAAATTTAAAAATTATCCGAAATGGTATCCAGTGTTGACCGGTACCAGTATAGTCCATACCAAAACTTAATTCGGTACCAAGTCCGGTACGGTATTCGCAACATTAGTTAAAAATCATGAGATTATAGATAGAATCAAGATACTATGTACTTGATGTAACAGATAAAGTAGGAGAAGAAACAGTACCAATATCTAGTTGAAATTGTTGTAAAAAGGCTTGAATATTTTTCAAGTAGAATTTTAGAGATGTAGATATATTCTCCATTGTACCATTTATGGAAACAACAATGACAATAAGCTAAGAGGACTTGGAAGAGTTACCTTATTTGGTCTTACTTTCAGAGATGAGATGGTACTCTTTTTATAATAGTTGCAACATATCTTCTTTTAAACTAGGTCTAAGAGGTAGAAGTTTAATAAAAGGAGGTTAAGTAGCAATAATAACATTAGTAGATGAAATTTTCTCTATTTGAAGGGTATGAATTATGGTCTCCTATAAAATTAGTTCTTTAAGTACAATATTAAGGCTTAGTAGAGATATTCAGTGATAAAGAAAGTTATGGATAGACTGAAACTCATATATGAGAGTCATCAATAAGTACCAACTATTCTTTTAAACACAAAGATGACATAGAAAGCGATAATTTGAGCATCAGGACAACTAGGCTTTTTAACTGCCAATTGATCACAAAGCTCTTGTAATTCAAAACATAGTTATAGAGATGAGGCTGGGCTTTAGCTTAGGCCGTCTAGGCCTAGCCTAGCCTGAGGCCCGACACATATAACCAAAATGATGTCACTTTTGCATTTATAATTAAAAAAATAGCTTGGGCTAGGCTGAGTCAGGCTCAGATTCAAGTTGGACTACCTTTGGCCTGATTAGAATTGGGCTCAGACTCGGACACACTACATCAGGTGCCAACAGTAATGGTCAAGTTGACTAAGGTTAGGGTAGGCCTAGTTTTGCCCCAACCCATTGCCATCCCTATATAATTATAGATAATTTGATTAGATTGTCATTGCATGTGATGATATCTTTTACAAATCTAAAATTGATTAAAATCATTAAATATAAAGTAACAATCTTTTAAGAAATATCATACCTATTTAGTAGTATCAAACCTACGAAAATCAAGTTTGACTACTTTAGCATGAGTATTACAAAACTATCTTAAAATTTGATGATCATACTATATGAAGATACTAGACATTTTATGAATATATCTTTTGCTTCATATATCCTTTGAATATATTTGGGTATTTCTTTAGTAACATATGCCAAAAAAGTTTATCTTTGAGAAAGTTGCACATCTTCTCTACTTACAAATTATAACTGTATCTATCAAAGGTGACATTTATTAGTTGAGGAATATATTAATGAAGTTTGTAAATGCCTATATTGTATAGAAGAGAAAGATTCTTAATGACAATGTATGAAAATAATAAAAAAACAATAAAATTTGTCTATAGAGCTAAAATTTAATCAATTTGATCTTAAAGACAAATTTCAACACTTAAAAACCTTAGGAACTAGTTTGAAAGAAGAGAATTTGGTAAGGAAATAATTGAACCTATTCATCAATGGATTTAATTCAAAATAGCCAAATGAGTGATGACATAAGATGCTGACATAATAGTTGGCATAGTAGATATTAGGCGCAATATTAATATGGAAAATGTCATGGCATATGACTTAGCACGTGGGACTAATTTAGGCAAATGAATGATATCTAACTTGGTGACAAGTGGACTAATTAACAAATGGCATATGGTGATGATGCTGACATCACTTTATCTCTTAAGTGGAAGCACATTGAGTTTCCCACGTTACCCTCACCTAAGACCTCTTCCCCTACCATCCAGTCGAAACACAACCCTCCCCCTAAATCCAGATTTAACCCCAGTATATTAAGTTGAATCTGCAAACCTTCCCTAACACTTTAAACCCTCCACTTTCCTCCCCAAATACTACGCTGCAGCCTAAACAACCCTCTTCTGGACCTACCCATTCCAATACCTTATGGAATAAAAGCTGGAAACAGGTTGTGGGTGAGCCATCTGATATTACCCTTCAATATAAACCGCCTAAAGTTATTAATGGCAAGGTAGTTGTGCATCTAGACATTAAGACTCTGTGGATTGGTTCTAGAATATGGGGATCCTCTTTGGTTGGTTTCTTCATGGAAAGTGTAACATCCCACTACCATAGAGTATATACCCGAACATCCAGAGGACATTTAAGTACATATCCTATGACAATGGTATGTTAGAGCAAACATAATCTCTTAAATGGCATCATAAAGAATATATATTATTTTAAAATGTCAACACTTCATTTCATTCATTGAAAAAAGTTTACACTATATTCATTGAAACAAATATTTACAATCATCATAAAAAAGTTCTATATGACAAGAAACTACAAATTATAAACTATAACTTCTCTGCTGTCAGTTGATAGACCTTCATAATTTAATCCAAAATGTTCCTTTAGACAATCTTAGGAACTAGGTCTCCTGTCTCGTATCTGAAAAGTCAACGTACAATTTTTTATGAGTTTTGTGAACTTAATGAGTGAACCATCATTGATGATCTCACTCAGGTCAAATACATAAATATCACACAATCAACCAATTTCACAAACATTCTTTCAGAACATGAACAACCCAATCAACCACATTATCATGACCTATCACTTAATCATCACAATTTTAGAAAATATTTCATGATCATATATTTCATAATCATAAGTATACAAATGCAGATGCATATGAGACTCTATATTTGTTATTATTTTTTGTGATCGAGGGCCTTTTAGATACAGATATAGATACAGATACAGATATAGGTATTGGCCCATTGGGCTCAGTCAAATATAGAAATCACAGAGCAAAGCTTTATGTGTAGAATTCTGAGCTTAAAGCTCTTTTAGACTGGCTACTCTGATCATAACGCTTTTATCTGAACATGCGTTTTATGAAATGCATCAAATAATAGAATATGCCATGTATAGCATTCATTTATGATGCACAGACAGAATCTCATATTCATTAGACTTAAGTCTGACATTCAACTTTCATTGAGTATATAGATATCATTCAGAATTCAGATGTAAATATAACACTTCCAATGCATTCCCAAATATCAAACTTCTCAGCCCATTAAAGTTTGAAATTCATAAACAAATCACAGTCAATTGATTACCAGTTCAATATATAGGAATTAAATAGAAATAAAAATAAATCAATCCTAGTGATATCATCTAGGTTGACTCACAGTACGCTCCAATTTATGCTATTGCCTGGATGGTTTGACAATATCTAAATGGAGTCCGACTTGAGTGTTTAAAACCATAAAATTCACACATACTTCACATTACAAAGTTGATCAATCAAATACATATTCATTTGTTCACATATACACGTATGTCATGTTCAATGCATTCTTAATTGTTTTTCCTGGGTATAAAACCTTATTCAACTTTCTTAACCATTCAACATCATACTTTGTATACTACCATTTTGCAGTCAGGTTTATCCCTTTAAAATAGCTTCATTTACTCCAAATTCATCAATCATACTTTACACTTATCCTTAAAAATTTCCATGATCAAAAAGCTTCTTATAATACACACACCATTGGTACCTTACATTTGAAATTTTAGCAAGCTAAATCTATATATTCATCAAAATTTTTCTAGCAACATATACTCATATATTCACCCAATTCTCATTTAGAAATACCCTACTTTCTTCAATACTTATTCATCCAAACTTAGATGCATTATTATCCAACATTCTTTTCCTTGAAGTATAACATCAATTAACAATCAAAACTTATCACACATTTAACCAACTTTTCCAACATCAAATTATGTTCTTTTAAAACCTTAATCAAGTCCAAATGCATCATAGTTAAATACCTTATCCTTAATTGATTCAAGAATCACATGAAAGAACATTTTCTTTACTTCCATGCAATTTCCACAATCGTATATGGCTTCCCACAATCGTGGGATGGGTTATCCAAAAGTTCCCATCTAATTCCTTCATTAGTTTTCCAGATTTTCTCAAGATAGGTCTCGGGTTAGTTTTTTATGGCCATTATGAGATAGAAAATGAAGTAATTAGGCAGTACATTCCTCTAAAAACATGTTTCCATATGTCTTAAGTTTCTAATTAACTAAATTTCATACAATTTGGTTTAGTATTCTACAAGTTATACCCAAAATTATACAGACTATTCTCAGACAATGACAAAAGCCAATTCTCATATTTAAGACAAATTTTGAAAATCTTAGAGACAGAATTAAAATTTGATTACTTCATGTAAAATATATCTATATATATCTACTTTAATATAAACTTAAAATAATCTGATTTGTATGTTTACATATCAAGTTATGGACAAACTACCGAGGTATGTTCAGTGAAAGCACTACAGCTAACATATTCCAGCAATTCTTCTTTCCTTTTTTTTTCCATATTTTTTAACACTTTATACCAAAGTTAAACAACCTCTTTATAGTTCATCAGTTATATCTCTATTATGCCTGAATCATATTCCAATTCCTCATCAATAACATCTCTTATTCCAGTTCAAAATTATTCAATTAATAGCTCACAAATTATCAAACTAGAAACTTTTACATTATTATGCATATAGTCCTAGTTCTTTCCCAATTCAAGAACATCAAATTAACATCTTTCTTTGGAATAAATACACCTTCATTACGCTTAAAATACATAACTAATTCATCCATAAATCAATCCATATCCTACGGTTTTCATATACCAAAAACAAAACAGAAACACTTCCAAGTTCATGCAATATGTTCCAGCACAATCAATCATTAACATCATATGTAATTCATCCTAATTCATCATCATCAATTCTCTATCATAACGTGCTATAAATATTAATCATTTACTTAAATTTTTAACTCCAATATCAGGTCAAAAGATCAAGCCAATTCAGTATTTCAAGCAAGCAGAAACATCACACGTTCAAGGTAGAACTTGGTTGGATTTCAGCTAGAACATGTGGGCAACTTCTAGTTGATCTTTTACTTGATTTTGTGAGGGTAAAACATGGATTTTTGTATAGAAATTGGGCATAAGCATTGACGTACATATAGGGATGAAAGATGTGAGGGTTTTAGTGGTAGGTGAGAAGAAAGAAGAAGAGAAATGTGCTGAACGAAACTTACTCCTGTAGAAACTCACTAGCTAAGGTGTTAGGTGTCATGCAATTGAATAGCCATATGTCTTATGACATGTTCAGCACTTATGAAGCATAGGTGCTGCCAAATTTCTCCAACTAACTAGGTCACTTTTTTATTAATCAACTATGCCATTTGTCATCAACTTACCAACCCATTTGTCACATAATGATTGATCCATTTGTCAATTAATTATTTGTTGTCTCTCATTTAACTATGTCAAATGTCACTCAATTATAGGCTAAATCATCCAAAATTTTCATGTATCAATTTATCCTACCACTTGGCATTTGTCCTATATTGAAAAATTGATATATTAAAATGTACATTTGGACTCAAATGTACATTTTAATCTATCAATTTTTTAATATAGGACAAATTTACATTTTAATCTATCAAATTTTCAATCCATAACATTTAATTCTAAATTTTCTAATCGAAATCCAATCATACCAAAATTCAAGACATATTAAAACACGATTCACATCATAATCACTTAATGATATGTGTTTAATTGTTGATATATTTAATCATTTACACTTAGCGATTAATGACATGAAAATGCTTAAAATACTCACTTTAATTCATATATGATTTTAGGTACAATTTGGAAGTAAAGAAATTAAAGTGAGTTAAAAGCACCACATATAAGTTGTTTTCTGAGTATTTATTTTTGCTTGTCTTTACGGAAGAATAAGAAAAAATAAAAATAAATAAAAGACAAGCAAAATTGGATCACAAAGAAGGAAACAAGGAGTATTAAATGACAACACATATAGCAGAAGCTGGAAGACCAAAACAGCAGCACTGTATGGTGAGGAAGGAGCTAGGAAATGCAGACAACGTCTGCGTTTTGGTAAAGGGGAGCTGCAAAGGATTTAAGTGAGGAACAACTTAATTCGTCAAATCAGGCCACAGTAGAGATGTAACAGGAGTAAAAGAGTGGAGGCATATCAGGCGTGAGTGGCGTGGGCTACAGACGGCTGTGTCTGTGGCTTGGCTGGGCGGCTCGTTAGCTAGAGAAGGTGTTGCGGTTTGTGGCTAGAGCACGCTACAGGGAGGAAATGCAAATGAGGAGCACATAGATAGGAATCCAGTGAACAGTAACATAGTCATTAAATCTTAATTATCAAATCAAGCAACAGTGATAATGCTACAGTGTACAGTGAGAGGGCAGCCTAAAAGGACCACCGAAGGGGTCTTTAAGTAGGGACATTGGATGGGGGTGAAGCAATTTTTTGGAAAAGACCCATGAAGGGCTAGGCATTCCGACTCCGATTTGGAGGTGACATCGACGCCGATGACTCGGGTTAAGTATTTTTTTGATATTTTGTTGTTTCTTTCTCACATTAGGAATTAATTGTGCTATCCTATGTTGATTGAATTAGGTTATGTGCATGGATAATCAGATTTTCGTTATTATTTGATTATTTGTGTATGAACCCATTGGGTATTGTGAGTTGATGATTTTAATATGTTCATTGAATCGTTAATTTCAAACCCATTCCTAGAATTTTGATATAATCCATAATTGTTATGTTGAAATTCATGTATAGCAACTAATAATTCGTAATCATTAGGGATAACATGACCTAAGTTAAATGATGCATCGTATGTGGTTGTTGTGTTGGACCCTGATCTTTTAGTGAAATTTAGAAATATAAAAGGTATGAAATGAGTATTTTTGTACATGTATTGTGTTATAGATAAAAT
>JANSVA010000007.1:26604299-26616945 GCA_025504915.1 Erythroxylum reticulatum | reverse complement strand
TATTGCTTCCACTGCAAATAAGATTTCTAAAAAGTTTTGACATCTACCGGTTATCAAAATATGACATGCTTTTCTTTTTCTGATCCAACACATCTCTTACTCTAATTCAAAATTATTCAATTAACAGCTCACAAATTATCAAACCAGAAACTTTTACATGATTATACATATAGTCCTAGTTCTTTCCTAATTCAAGAACATCAAGTTAACATCTTTCTTTAGCATAAATCCACCTTCATTATACTTTAAATCAAGAACTAATTCATCCATAAATCAATCTATATCCTATGGTTTTCATACATCAAGAACAAAACAGAAACATTTCCAAGTTTACACAAAAATTTTCAGCACAATCAATCATTAACATCATATGTAATTCATCCTAATTCATAATCATCAATTCTCTATCATAACATGCTATAAACAATAATAATTTACTTAAATGTTTAACTCCAATTCCAACTCAAAAGATCAAGCCAATTTAGTATTCCAAACCAGTAGAAACATCACACATTCAAGTTGGGATTATATGACTTTCATCTATGATTAAACAACATCAATCAGCTAGTTCTTTTGCTATTTTATAAATAGTAAAAACATGGATTATTGGTGTAGAAATTGGACACAAGCATGAACGTACATTGTGAGATGAAAGAAGAGAGGGTTTCGGTGGTGGATGAGAAGAAAGAAGAAGAGAAATGTGCTGAACAAAACTTACTCCTGTAGAAACTCACCAACTAAGGTGTTAGGTGTCATGTAATTGAATAGCCATATGTCTTATGGCATGTTCAACACTTATCAAGCATAGGTGCTGCCAAATATCTCTAACTAACTAGGTCACTTGTCCATTAATCAACTATGCCGTTTTTCATCCACTTACCAGCCCATTTGTCACACAATGATTGGTCCATTTGTCAATTAATTATTTATCCATTTGTCACTCATTTAACTATGCCAAATGTCACTCAATTATAGACTAAATAATTCAAAATTTTCATGTATCAATTTATCCTACAATTAGCATTTTTTCCTAGTCCAAATGTACATTTTAATGTATCAATTTTCCAATTCATAACATTTAATTCCAAATTTTATAAATGAAATCCAATCATAACAAAATTCAAGACATATCGAAACACAATTCACATTATGATCACTTAACATTTTTCATACCCCGAAATAAGTAAACTGAGTTCATATGCTAACTTGTAATGTGCACAAATATCAATTCGTGTATGAATGCTAATGTTATGCATGTATATGCAATATTTAATCTAGGGTTAAACCCTAGGCATATTCTAGAAAAGTGGAATTTTCCATTTTACTTTTTCTCCTTTGGAGTTGCCTATCTTTCCAAACCACATATATAACACCCTAATAACCACTAAGAGGATATACGGATTCCATACAAAACATACCTAAAACATGCCAAGATATTCTAGAAATTCCTTGAAAATAAGGCAACATACTTCACATTCATCTATTGTTGACATAAGTAAACAGAATACATTCACATTGTATTTATCGAACACATGTTTTAAGTACAAATCCACCCTATATTATAGTTATTACAAACCATTTATACGAAATATAAATGACTCATAAAATTGTTTACAACTTAAACAACTCAGACAAAACATCTTTCAAAACATATCACATCCTTCATTGGCCACTACAGTTGTCCCAGCCTTAAGTCTTCTTATCAGAACCTATGGGGAGGCAAAATCACCGTGCTAAAAATATAGCTTAGTGGGGAATAACTAAACAAGATATAAAATGGCGACTACTTCTAACAGTTGTCTAGCATTCACATGCCCTGAATTATGTCATATCACAAGCAATCTTTAATTGTTCAACTTAGAGAATAAACAAGCTATTAATAACATTAGAAAAAAATATAATTATATCATATTAGGATGTAAGTATATCAAAACAGAATATAAGTGTTTCAAAATAGAACATACTTACATTAGAACAGACTATATAAGTATCAGAACAAAACATAACTTGCATTAGATCATAACATAACTTGCATCAGAATTGAACATATATCAAAACATAAACAAAGTGGCCTGCTAATCCTTTTTACAGAAGGGGGTAATGGGAACATAATAAGAGATACCAATGATTGGTATCGATAGAAATAGAAGAGACTTATGTCTTGGAATCAGAAGACACTGTAGTGTCTAAAAACAAAAGACACCGTTGTCTCAAAGTATAGGAGTAGTTGTAGCCCCTTCTAGGCATGCCTATTTACCTACAACTAGGACTTAATAGGTTTAAAACAAAATATATCACATTTCAAAATCATATGACAGTGAAATAATGCACATGTAAGAATTTATTTCCTTATGCTCAAATTGAATGCACTAATTCATACCCAAACCAAGTCAATATGCCTTAAGATTTAAGCATTTGCAGCAATGCACCAATTATATTCTTAAGTGATTACACATTATATATGTTAACACAAATTACCAATTCACAAAAATTCATACCTAATTCACATTACTTATATTCTTTGGATTACATTTGTGTTCATAAGAACACCTTCATCCTTGAGAAAAAACATATATTCCAACATTAGATACATTGGTATCAAACATTCCATTCCTTAAGTTTTCACCTCAATTAATAATCCAAAGCTTCTTCAACCTTAATTAACTAATTCCACATCAAACTAGGTTCATTTTAAGCCCAATTAAGTCCAAATACACCAATATAAAGTGTCTTAACCTTATATGGTTCAACAATTGAACAAAACAAAACTTTTATCATTTTAAAGTATTTCCTATGACCGTGAGAAGGAGCTAATATAGCTCCCACGATCGTGGGATGGGTGAACCGAAAGTTCACCATCCATTCCCTTTAATAATTTTCCAAATTTTTACATCTTTATACTAAATTCAACATGCCTACATCATAGTCTAATTATTACAACTCAGTTATTCCTTAATTATGCTTCAATTCCTCTTAAACTTCATATCCAATCCTAATTCAATATCATTAATTTTGCATCTCACAAATTATTATCATTTATGCATCAAAAACTAAAGCAAAATATGTCATACAAGCTTGATTTTCCAGACTTCACTGTATCATCAACATAAGTCATATTCTATTCCAATTCAAGCATCAAAGAATTCATATTACTACATTCCATCAAGTTTAAAATTCCACTTACATGTTTAACTTAAACTCCTACTTCAATGAACAAGCCAATCTAGCCTTCTATGCAACAAACACAATTCCAAGATCTAAGTGAAAGTACATCTTCAGACCAAGAAGACAATAGGATAGAAGATAATAGGATCTAACTTCCTTGATGCAGTATCTTGTAAGGATTTTAGGTGATGATGATCCAAATTGAAACAAAAAATCCAAGAGTTGGGAGTTGTGTGTGAAGGTTTCGATGTTGAGGAGAAAGGTGTAGAGAGAAGGCAACAGAAACATTAAGGGTGAAGGAGTGATTCTGCACTTTCTTTACAAGGTGTCCTAATTTTAAAAGGACACATGTCATTCTATGGAGTAACCTACATGTCTTCACTTTGTACAACTAAGTATCACTATTAGGATAAGCCATTTTTCATATACTCATAGGCTTACTCATCCTACTGTTTCCATGTGTTAACATGTCTTGCCACTTGAAATTTTTCTTAGTCCAATTGTAACAATAAATTCCAAGTTATTATTTATAATCCATCAAACCAAAATATAAGACATATGCAATTCACAATCAAATCATAATCATTAACTCCTTTCACATATACTTTCATGGACATGTAATATTCCTACTAGGGTGTAATTTGGGGCCTTACAATAGAAATTGTTTAACAATCATTCTATCTCCTTAATGATCTTTTTAGGCAGTATCAAGTGAGCACTCTAGTATGCATGTACATTCTTTAGAATTCATGAGATTAGTTGTACTCTACTAGTAACTAATACCCATTTATTTTGCCAAGAATTTATTCTAGATCTATAGCTCTCAAGTAGGGTTTGTTTGTTATAATAGGTACCCCAAACATTTGAATGGAAGAGGTTCAACATTAAGCCCTATCAGTCTGCTAATTTCATCACCATTCTAAATGTAAGAGGAGATATAAATATAGCTTTTAGAGATATTGGCTTTCAATCCTAACAATTTGGTAAACTATTTTAGGATTGTGTTGTGGAATCCATTAGTCCTTGAAATATTTCATTATAATACCCTCAATATTCTCTTAATCTGTACTCCATTAGCCTATCTCATTATATAAAATAGTGATTTTGTTTTTTTTCTTACGAGCTAAATTTGAGTTGATAAAAAGAAATTGGTATTTCCATCTCCCTCTTTAAACTAATAACTCTAACCTTCTACTTTAGGATAGAGTTATGTAAGCTTAGTATAATATTGTAATCCTTCAAGAAAGATATTTCCTCTAATCATGAGGGTATTTATAACAATCTTGTTGAGCTCTCTTGAGATTTTCCTTAGCTTATTGTAGGTTCACAACTGAATCTAGCTTGGTTTGTTTAGTGAAGTGTTTAATTCCTTGCTTAACTCTCTATAATTTCCTCATAATTTGAATTGATTTAGATTCTTCTACCAAAATTTATCAGTTTCTCCTTACCAATTCTTCCAATTTTTGTTTTCATGTCAGACAGTTGAAGAATCTGAATAGAGCTTTGAAAGTTCTATTATTTATTGTGCCTTATATTTCCACCCATAAATGACTAAAACATGTTAGTTCTCCAAAATGAACAAAACAGCTAGGGAATTGGGCTAGCCATTATTGATTCACCATGACCCTATCCAATTTTGTCCTTATAAGGTAGTCCCCTTACTACTTGTTCCATGTGTTAGGATACCCTACATACTTTAAATCCACCATGTTAATTCCTTATGTTACTTCAAATAACTCTTTATCCACTCTCTTATTCTTAATTTTGTTATTCTCTACCCTATTATGGATATTATGTAATTATAGTCTCTTTCCATTACCTAAGATCCTTTGATAGATGAGTGTGGTCCCTTAATATCCTCTAATAGTTTAGCTCTTTGGAATCCATAGTTAGTAACATAAATTATAAAGAGATTAAGACTTTCATGACCACCTTGAAATTAACAATTGAGGTGTATAACCTGATCAGAAGAGAAAATAGTCTATAATGATACCTTATTATGATGATCCTACCATTGTAATGATACATATGATTCGGAAGTGTTCTCCATTTAGCTCCCAAAAAACCAAGACAAATATCCAGTTATGGTAGCTTTATTCTTTCTTTTCTAATAGGCCTAAAATAATAAGGATTTTTCCCAACACTAAATATTACCAGTTTGTCTTTTTGGAGTGTCATTTAGCCCTTTAATGTTCCAAATTATAACACTTATAATAAGATCAAGTAAAAACTTGAGAAGCTCCCAGTCTATTCTTTCCTTTTGATCTATTATATCTTCTCGTACTGGTTGTAGCTATTTCAACCTCCTCAGTTGCTTTCCCTTTGTCTATATCTATCTCCCCTTTAGTAATAATTTCCTTTTTAACTTGAGTATTTAAAATTTCCATGGTAGTCTCCTCATGTGGAGACTTGGGAGCAATTTGTTGTGGTGAACTTTTTTTAGCCATATCTTTATTGTCATCCTGCTCCATTACTATAGAGTTGGTTACTAGCTTGGTGACTAGCATAGCTTCCTCATAACCCATAAGCTCATTATAAGTGCCTATATAAAATAGTTTCACAATTGGTTTCCTAATTCTAATAAATTTCCTAGGCTTCTTAGTGTAAAAAAGCTAGATTTACACCTTGATAAGTTCTCCATTTTCCCTTAGTTTCGTCACTACTATCACTTTAGGTAGCTTACTATCCTTTTTTTTTATCTCCATACATATTTTTACATAGAAAATTATATCTATGCAAGTTGTTTGGGAATCCATTATTAATGGCTTACTTACTAAATAGCCCCTCTAATGTCCAAAAATTCAATGGAACATGAAAATTTATCTATATAAGTATGGCATTGATATTACCCTTGTCTAATTCCATCGCTAGTTACCATTTTTTCAAGAAAATATGTTGCCTTACAATATGCTAGGGACCTAGTTCAAAAATTTCACTCAAGCAACTATCATTAGAAAACTTAAAGATGAAGGTGACTTCTTTAATCAACCTTATGCTTTCCTTATAAAGGCATTTACATTTAAAGTAGCCTCCTTCAGTTGCCCTGAAACCAACTTCCACTTGAGTCTTTACAAAACTAGAAAGTAGTAGGGGCAATTTAGTAAATTTGCTAGAGAGAAGTTAGAGAAAGTTTTCTAGAGAGAAGGTTGTAGTATTATATGTGTCTAAGGTTGTTTATGCATATGTGCCTTGAACTTGTGCCTTTGTTGATACATTTTATGTGTAGTTGAAAGGTTATAAGACGTTGAAAGATTAACTTTCATGATGAACTCAAATAATTTATTTTATGGATGATTATGAATTTATCACGTTTATAAGAAGGTTAGTGGGAGTATGCTTGTCTTCTTTAGTGAGGGTATGTAAAGACATATTGCACATAGAGAGCACAATAATTTGTATTGTTAATTTTTGAAAAATATAATCATCTAATAACAACTCTTATTAAATATGAAAAGTCAACATCTTAATTAAATGAATTAGATCTATAGAAATAGATTGGAAGTTTTTTTACCTATTCTAATCCAAGTACGTAGATAATGTACTAAAGTTGTTTAACATTTGAGATATCTAATACTTATTAACTACCAAAGATATTCAGAATTCTTTAAAGTAATTTAAAGAGGGATATAGAGGAAAGAGGATAGCAGTAAGGGAGGTTAGAGAGCGTTAATAAACATCAAACTAGAGAGTTTTGACACAAGAACGAAGCAAACTTGAAGTAAAGAAAATAACTTGATTAATATTCAATCAAGAACATTAAGATTCAAGACCTATGAGAATGATATGTTTTTATTTTATGTTCTTTTTTGAATAATGTTGGTGTTATTTATTTGATTATAAAATAAATTGGGATTTAGATCTAGATAGGATGAACGCTAGAGCTATTGTCTTGGTCTAATTTCTTGATTTAATAAATGACCTTAATTTCACTGTGAATTGCTCCTTTTCATATTGTGCTAAATGAAATACACTAACATGTTGATTCAGTTTCAGATTTCATATATAGGGATTAAGAAATTATATGCACGAATAGATTATGAAACAAATAATAAAATTTAGATGAAATCCTAGAGGTAAGACCACAAAAATCTTCTAAGATATAACCAAAGCTTACATATGAATTCATAGAACAAGTTAATGCATTTTTAGGAGTTATGATTAGAAAGAGATTTCAACCAATTAACTTAAGGATAGGGGTTATATACCTTGAGAAAGAATATAATTCTCACTTTGAAATTTCTACCAGTCTAATAAATTAGGATTAATCAATAAATCTAGATAAATCTAAGTGTGTAAAGATTATAAGGTGATTCTCTATTTATATCTTCTTTGTATATTAGTTGCTTCATCATTTTTCATTGCTTTGGTTTGGTTCTTTAGAATGGTTTGTTTAATTTTTTTCTTTAATTTATTCATTTTTTGTTAGATTAGGAAATAAAAATATGGTAACTACTAGTGATCGCAGTCTTTATGAGATCAGCACTTGCATTCAATTAAGATGTATCGTAAAAGTGATACGTGCACTTGCCTAGTAATCTTTAGCATAGTTTTAATAGGATGCACATATATATCACAACTAAAATATAATAACTAGGTTTTTTATTTAAGAATACCAAAATCCTAATAAGAAGTCCCTCTTAATATGACATTATTATCTTTGCCTAGGATAGGCTCATAATCCAGCACACATATAATAAATAAGATATCAAAATGAATAACAATAAGATATAAGAAACTTTTGAACATACCTTATATAGTTCCTCCCATTTTCTTACCTTCTTCATTTTTATGATGTTTTGTTGGCATGCTCATTAGGTGTGCCTAAAGGCTTTACCTTATATATATTGAACTTCAATAAATGTTTGATGTACTTTGCTTATGAATTTTCCTACTTTCATTTGCTTTATTTACAATATAAGGAAGAAAATCAATTATTCCATCATGCTCATCTTCAACTTGTTTCTTGTAATACTAAAAGAAATTTTAAATAAGAATTTTTTAATTACACCAAAAATAATATCACCATATATATTTTCACAAAAGGCATGACAAAGCACCCATTTATAAAATAACTTTTTGTGCCCATTTGATATGATTTAAATTTTACTAAACACAAAAATGAAAGTAAGAATATTATGGCTTCCAACATGACTATAGGTGCGTAGGTGTCATAATAATGCCTTTTTCTTGATTATAACTTTTGGCAACTTGTTTGGCATTCTAACTATGTTGTTATATTCTTATGACTTATTCTTAAAGACCCATTTTATAACTACGTTAAGATGATCTAAAGGTCCTAATATTAGATTCCTTACCTTACTCCTCTCAAACTAGTTTGATACCTTTTCCATTTCTAAAACCTAACTTTCATATCTTGAGGTTTGATTTATTATTGTGGGTTTAATATGCGAAATAATGCACTTTCTAAATATTTATAAAAGTAGAATGAGTTATTACCCTATGTGATACATCATAGAGGACTTGCTCATATAGATGGATATTGATGTAATTCCATACCTTTAAAAGGATCTTGTCTTTTTCATTTTCACTTAGTTCAACTAATTAGTCTTCTGTTATTCCTTCTTCTTAGTTGATGTCTTATTTTTCTAATGTTACCTTCTCTTTTGATTTTTCTTTCTTTTATGGAGTACCTATATCAACATTTAAACTAAATTAACATTTTAAGGTGATATAATTGTAAATAGAGTGTTAATGCCACAAGTTAATAGAGATATTTATTACACTCTCTTATTATTACCTGATTAAGTAATAAAAAGATTCATTTTGGTGATTGGTTTCAATTTTAAAACTATACCTATGTAAAAAGTCACTAGAAATGAAAAAAGTAAGTAATTAAGAAAAAAGGTTTTATAAACTCAATATTTTATATTCATGATTCAATAAACATAAAAGGTTTTATAAACTAGCCCAGTAGAATTTCTTAAGTTAGTGAATCTCTCTCTCCCTGTGGAGTTATATCCAACTATTCTTAAGTTCATTAATCGATATCTCTATTTGATTAAAAATCCCACTAATGCATTAAGATTTATGAAATTTCATAAAAGATTTAACCTTATACAACTCTTACTAATAATGTCTTGATCCACTCATATGTAGATTCTCTCAAATTGTCTATATGTAAATGATAATATGATCTAATTACTAGCTTTAGTTGAATCAACTTTAAGAATAGGAGAGATGTTTCTTAGAAATGAAATGGTTCATAAATAAATCATCTATATCATTAATAGATATAAGACTAGGGTTCCTTTATCTAAACATAGAAAACTTAACTAATCATCATCTTTAAACTAATAAACATAAACAATAGAATCAAAGAATTAAAAGAAAAAAATTGTATATGTGATCTCAATGTTCTAACATGTTTGCTCCGTTACGATGATTTCTATCTCCTCCCTTGAAAATGGTTACTAAGTATTGTTTTAAGTCTTTCCCCTCTATATTTTAACCCTAAATTCAAAGTTAAAATAATAAAAAAAATTCTTCTTTAAGGTTTCCTTGTTATTGTTAGAAATTTTCTTCCATGACAAGGTTTGGGACATAGCCATGTCCTAGATTGTATACTTTACTATATCTTTTTTAAATATAAAAAATGCCCATGTAATAAGACTTCTCATCCACCCTTGTATATGGTTTGGGACATAGACATTTGTCTTCTAGACTATGTATCTCATTACTTCTTTAGTATCATGTAATAAGACTTCTCATCCACCCTTGTATATGGTTTTGTCTTCAAAACTAAGTTTTCTAGAATAAAACAGGTTGATATATGGTCATGTATAATGTCATGTTCAACCCTTCTTTAGCACTTCTTTATTCTAAAAAGGACACTGACTAGCATATGCATATGTCTAAGATTATGTCTATCCAAAATTGTAAATTTTCCTTAATTTTCTTTGTAAAACTCTTTAATTATTGCCAAACTCATTCTCAAGCAACATCTTCTCAATTTTCTAAAACGTAGCATAAATAAATAACCAAAGCTATATAGATATGAATTATAACAAAATAATCAATAAACTATATGTATGTTATAATGAGTTTAAAAAGGAAGTTGATGAAATAAAAATAAATAATACGATTTCTTAATGGGCTTGTAGGCCCAACAAAATTTCTAGATCTTAATTCAAACAAAAAGACATAAATTTAAAGCTAAGGGGATAATAAGCCTAATTAATTTATGATTCTTAATTATTACAAAATTTTAAGAAGAAAAAATTAGGCTTTGAAAAGAGAAATTGGAATTTTTAAAAAATAAAATCTAGGATTTTGAAAAGTCAATTTAATTAGATCTTTTATTATGTTCTCCCTCTCTTTACGCATACCTTATTTATTAGGCTATATATTCACTTAAGTAAATGGTTCCAACATAAAGAATAATAAACAAAAAATATTTTAAGTTGATTTCAAGGCTTAGGCCTGAACATTGGGCCTATTCTAACTGAAAGCTTAGAATTATTATATTGAAATTCACTATTTGGATTATATTTATTTAAACCAAATCCTAAGTGTTTTTTTTTTCCCTTTGTATGTATTATGAAAAAAAAGTGATTTTAATATAAAGTTCAGATAAATAAAAAGTTATATTTACAAGTATAGGCCTTAACCCCAGTACAAACCTTATTCTTCTTTAGATGTGTAATTAGGCCCAACCTAATATGTTATTAATATGATTATTAGTCCATCCCATCCCACTTGTTAAAGTACATTGAATGATTCATTATCTAAATTTAATGGTTCACTTTTAAGTTTAACAAGGAAATGGTTAAATAAATAATTTCAAAATGTAGTAAAATATATGAAAGTATATGTCAAAGAACCTAAGCCAAAAACAAAATCTATAACTATATGGGACAAGGCATTCAAAGGACTTGAATATGGTCTATTGGAAATTTTGAATTCATATTGGGTGAGGAGATAACATAAAACACTAGTTAAGGAAATAGTATCAACTAAATCTCCTAACACAATGTAGTTATATAAAAGAAAATGAGACTAAAAAGAATAAAATATGTTAGGCTAAACTGGGACACAACTTAACAACAAACAGTATAATGTATGTATAATATAGAACTTATAAATCATAAGTTTTGAAGTCATTCAAATTGAGTTAAGTTTGCACCTAAGTTTTTTTAAAATAATGTCAAATTTGAAAAGTTTTTCATGCATCATCTAACTGAAAACGTATTCAACAAACCATCACAATGCTATGATAGCTGGACTAGAAGCTAGTCATCATATGAGGTAAAAAAACATAGTTATGAGAAAAAGGAAATAATGACATTAAAAGGCTGCACTTAATTGAACGTAACCATATTGTTAAATGTTGCCATTCATTATTGTTGGATCGAAAACAAAAGCATACCAGATTTGGTTAAACGATAGATTTCAAAAACTTTTTCCGAAATCAAAACGCAGCGGAAGCATAATAACCAAATTAACATGTTTAATCTATACATGATACAATTTTAGAAAAATAAATAGCATAAGAACAAGATCGAAATATTACCGACTCCTTTGCTACAACTTTGACTCCTTGCTATTGTATCCTCTCCAAGCTATTGCATCCTTTCCTTTTTGTTGTATCCTCAACCAATTCGATCTACCACTTATTCTCCTTGGATAACTTAGTTAACAAGATCCTTTGGTAGGAAAGGGGGAAAATATTGAAGAGGTTTTCCTTAGTTATTGAAAGAACTGAAATGAGACTCTTCTCATTACCAATTTCGGTAAAGGAAGGAGAGGCCACCTTGGCACCACTTCATTCTCATAATTAAAATGAAAGAGAGAGCCATAAATGAGATATTCACATTTGTTTAATATGGCTAGATGAAAAGAAAAAAAACAAAAATGATACTCTCATTTTCGATTGCAAGATTAAAGAAGGCAGAGAGACCAACAAATGCACTTGCTCCTTCTTTAATCAAAAGAATGCTAAAAGGTTGATAAGTTTTTCTACATGTTAACATTAAATGGAAACCATTAAACCATTTAATGAGGATACCATTAAACCATTTAATGATGATGAAGCATGACAAAAACTCATCTTAAATTTAGCAATTCAATGTTGAATGTGCAGTTGCCCATTTAGCTATAAAATCGAAAACTACATCATTGTAGTTTCAGTTTTTGCCCTCCTTTTTGTCTTTACAAATCTTAATTTAATTTAATTAATCTAATTAATTAAATCAAACCAAAATTCAACCCAATATTAAATGTTCACTTTGGGCTTCTAATTAACAATTAATTAGAGTAAGCCCAAACTTTTAATCATAGGCTTAAAACCCAATTTAAATAACTCTTAATTAAATTGTTCTGATATTACTATTCCTAATCTAATTTGGACCTTTCTTCTTTCTTATTTCTGGTAACCTCTATTTATTTTTCTTACTTTGCTTGATAACCTTTCCTAGAAGCCAAGTGGAGAATCTAATTGGACTTATATAATTCAAGCTCCAAT
>JANSVA010000007.1:26586775-26604199 GCA_025504915.1 Erythroxylum reticulatum | reverse complement strand
ATTAAGTTGCTTTGTATGAGTTTTTAATGAATGAATGAGAAAAAGAAAAAAATTTATACCGGTTTCGGATTAGTTTAATCTTAAGGTTTCCAACGCAATAGTTCTCTAAAGTATACGTTTTCGGATGTCGGATCCGTTTTCGCTTTGTCTCCACTATATGATTCGATTCGATTCGTGATTTCATTAGTTTTCGATTCGTATCCGTTTCTTTCGCCTTATGATTTCTACTTCGGATTCTTTCTTTTTTTTATCTCCATTCTCTATTTTTCGGTTGGGGTTCGGATACTTTCGCTTTTGTTCTGCATTTTGTTATCCGATCTTCCGACTCGATTCACTTTCGATTCTTATGATTTCTTATTCGTTTTCTGTTTTGCATTTGTTTAGGCCCACTTTCGATTCGTTTGGCTTTGTGATCCGTTCTTTTGTTTCGCCTCTGTAAACCCGTTTTCTATTTTTCGGGTTGGGGTCCGGTCTCGAGATCGGGTCCCAACATTTATGGTATCAGAGCAAGAGTGAAAGTGATAAGTTTAAGTAGTTGGGATTCGGTTCCAACATGTTGCCTTGATTAATCGGTTTTCCTAATTCGTAATGCTACTGCCTAATTAAATCTAGAGATCGTATCCTAGGTTGTTCGGTGGTTAGTTTTAATTAACGATCGTATCTTGATTAAACAAAACATAAGGGAAAACTCAGGTTAATTTTTAACCCACGATTAATAGTTACTAGGAGAGGTTAAAAAACAACAAATTAATAAAATATGTTTACTCAAGGTGTAGGCCGAGATTGAACTAAAGAATCGGGTCCCTACCGAATTCCCTAAATTTATCATTTTTTGCATGTTTTCTTTAATTTGTTTTTATTAGTTAGTTTCATTTTATTTTCTTTTTCCAAAAATCCTAAACCCCCTTTTTCCTAAACACCGGTTAATTAAGTTCCATAAACTTTACACACACTCTCTATGGGATCGACCTAGACTCGCCACTGCTATAATAGTAGTCTAGTTATTTTATTTTGACTAGTATAATGACGCACGGTCACTTAACATTTTTCATACCTCGGAATAAGTCAATTAAGTGTATATGCTGACTTGTAATATACACAAATATCAATTTTGTGTGCTAATGTTATGCATGTATATGCAATATTTAATATAGAGTTAAACCCTAAACATAATCCGGAAAAATGGGATATGACATAAAGACGTCATGGTTTCCTTATCATTCAAAATTGGGCAGCTAGTCATTGGAAGAATAGGGAACTCTCCGATGTTATTCTTACTGAAGACAATTTGGTATTATTCAAATTACCTCCCAAGATGAAGCAAATAGGATACTAGAAGAAGGTCCATGGCATGTAGGTCAGCTACCTTATTCCTACAAAAATGGCAGCCAAGCTTGAAAACATCAAAGTGCATAACTTTCCACTGTGGATTAATTTACATAGTATCCTATTAGAGTACTAGATTACCCAAGGTCTTAGTTCCTTGGCTAGTTTCATTGTAAACCTCTGGGTATGGATGAAACTACTGCTAAGAGCAAGAGGGTTGACTATACGTGAATTTGTGTCAGTGTGGATAGATCTAAGGAGCTACTAGACTGCATTCTCATTATGCAGCTGGGTATTGACAATGTCCTGCAAGAAGACATGGGATATGTCTCTTATAGTTGGAAACCCTTGGTTATTACGCAAGGGAAGGTGTGGAAACCAACTAGAAAGGTTTTCTCTAAAGGTGAATATGTGGAACTAATGGGCCTTAAAGATGGTCCTACTTGACTAAATATACCTCAACTGGAACTAGATGACAAGATACAAGGGGTGGGAGAAAAAATTGTATCACCTTCATCCAATATAAAGGAAGCATAATATGAACATGCGGTGGCTGCACAATCTGAGGTCCAGGAGGAACCAAATGTGTCGGAACAGATACAGACGGGTGATAAGGTGAGTGAGCTGTAGAATGAGACAATTTTAGCTAATGTTAACCACTTTGAGGGTAAATCAAATTCTTTACTTATTGAGGATGCTACTTCTTACACTAATTCCTCCTATGGAAAGGCGATGGAAGGAAGTAAGATTGAAAATTTACAAATAGTGACTAGTTTAAGAAGTCAGAGGAGTGGAAGGAGGAGAGGGGCCAAAGGTAAAAATATATTGTTATGTCAGTCCTGATATGGAATGTTCAAGGTAAAAACTGCCTGAAAAAGCTTAATTCTTTGAGGGATTTTGTCGGGAGGATTAAGCCTCTTATTGTAGTTATGCTTGAAACTAAAATTAGGTATAAGAATATGAATAAGCTAAAGATTTTTGGCCCTTATTGGTCCTTCTTATCCAACCATCAATATCATCACTATGGCAAAATAATTATCAAGTTTAATACTAATTTTATCAAAGTGGAGGAGGTTCTTTCTAATGATCAGCTGATACATCTTAAAATACACTTCATATTGGAAGGAACCATTATCTACTCTTCTTTTGTTTATGGTTACAATACTGCATTTCAATTAAGCCCTCTTTGGACCTCTTTAAAAGGCATTCAAAGCATCATATTTGGCCCCTGGATGATTGCAGGTGATTTTAACACCACTATTTTCAAAACTGAAGTAGAAGGGAATTGTAGCCTGAGGTGATACAATGAAGATCTTAAACTTCGTATCGAACAAATGGGGTAATTGATCTCAAAATGGAAGATCATTTCTTCAACTGGTCTAATAAACAAAGGGATTCTTGGCTACTTCAAAAAAATTGGATAAGGCTTTTGTCAATGGAGAATGGCTACTCCAATTTGCTAATAGTAAGATTCTGTTCATGGATCATCTCTTCTCTGATCACTCTCCCATTCTAGTTTAGGGACTCTTTTGGAAGTCCTCTACCCCAGATACCTTTAGATTTAATAACTATCTTATTAAATTGGATGGATTTGATGATGAAATCAAGAGGGGATCATCAGTTAAGGTTTCAGGTTCCAAGCAATTCATATGCTACCAAAAACTTAAAGCAATTAAAGCAGAGTTGAAGATACTGAAAGTTTCTCATTTCCCTAGTACTCAAGCTGCCATTGATATTGCTAAAGAAAGACTAGCTGTTACTCAAAGTTTACTCTCTCATAATCCTAATGATTCGGACTTACTTTCGAAGGAAAAGTTAGAACTTGACCTCTATTTAAGAGTAGTCTAATATCATTTTTCACTCATCCATCAAAGGGTTGGATCAAGGAAAGGGATAGAGCTTCTAAATTCTTTTTCAATTCCCTATCTGTTAGAATGAATGTTAATAAAATATGCTCGATGATCAGTACAGAGGGAAGAAGTCTTAATGATCAGTCAAGCATCATGAAGGAAGCTGTTAAATTCTATAGAGGTCTTTTGGGATATGGATTTTGATTCCTTTTTGGACCCCATTAAGAATTTTATCATTAACAAAGTCACATCTGAAGCTGCTAGGAAATTGGTGGAAGACATTACAGATGATGAGATCAATGCCATGATATTTTCTATGAATGGGATGAAAGTTCCCAGACCGGATGGGCTCAATAGATTTTTCTTCCAAAATACACGGTCCTTTATAGGACCCATGGTTAGAGAGGCTATTTATGAATTGTTTTCTAATGGAGTGCTCCTAAAGGAGTTTATCAAAGGTTTTCTTTATTTAATCCTTAAAACTCCTAGCTCCTCTATTTTTAGCAATTTCAGACCGATTGCATACACCAATTTTCTCTACAAAATCATTGCTAAGATCCTTACTAACTGACTAAAGGGAGTACTCAACCTCATTATCAGTGAGAACTAGAATGCTTTTATGAAAAATAGAGATATTAGGGGCAACATTCTTATTGCACAGGAACTTCTTAAAGGATACACCATAAATAACTCATTCCATAATTGTGCTGTCAAAATAGATTTCAACAAAGCTTTTGATTGCATCAGTTGGCCCTTCCTATTCAGAGTTCTTAAGGAGTTCAATTTTCTAGATCCTTTTATTAATTAGATTAAGGCTTAACTTACAACTACAACTCATAGTGTGCTTATTAATGGCTCGCTTTCCAGAATTTTAAAAGGGAAGAGAGGAATAAGACAAGGGGATCCCTTGTCCCCACACTTTTTTATCCTATTTATGGAAGTGCTCTCGCTAATGATCAAGGCAAAAGTCTCTCACAATCCTAAATTCAAGTTTCACTCTAAGTGCAAGAAACTTTCACTCACTCATCTTTGTTTTATAGATGACCTTATTCTCTTCTCCAAAGCTCATCCAGATTCAGTGAAACTACTAATGGACACTCTTAAAGAATTCTCTAGGATGTCAAGTCTTAAAGTGAATTTCCACAAAAGTCACTTTGTTCTCTCTACTTCGGCAAACCCTCTCCAGGGCACTATTTCCTCTCTAACTGGTATGGACATGAAAAATCTTCCTCTATAATACCTAGGTCTTCCTATTTCCACCAAAAGATTATCCGTCAATGATTGTCTTCCCCTTATTGAAAAAATTCAAAGGCGATTGGGCAAATGGACAAACATATTTTTGTCTTATGGTGGTAGGGTTCAATTTATTAAATCTGTTATATGTTCCCTTCATCTTTACTAGAGTATTCACTTTCCATGGTTAAAAAAGCTAGTCAAAACTGTGAAGAAGATGATGAGAGATTTTTTATGGGGGAAAGCAAATGGAGGTTTTGGGGTTCCTAAAGTTAAATGGGCTGATCTGTGTAAACCAAAGGTGAAAGGTGAGCTAGGAATCATCTCTGTAAGAGTTGCAAACAATATCTTTATGATCAAAAGGATTTGGAGAATGATCTAGGATAAGCATTCATTATGGATGAAATGGCTCCATAGCTACTTTTTGAAAGGGAATAACTTATGATCCCTTCCTATAAGGCCATCTCATTCTTGGTTCCTTGATCAGATCTTAAGAAAAAGGGAAGAAGTAGCAATTGATGTCTTCTGTAAAATTGGAAATGGCTAAATTGCTTTACTATGGCATGATAATTGGATAGGCTATGGTCCCCCTTCCTCTAAACCCATTATTATTTCTACTTTTTCAGATCGTGACCACAAAGCTAAGGTAGCTAGTCTTATAAATCATAATGAATGAATATAAGTTCCTAATTCAATCAGTCATTTGAGACCTCCATACCCTCTTGATCCTAACTTACAAGATTGTTTTCTTTAGAAAGAATCTTCTATTGAAACTTTTTATAGCAAAATATACAAGAAATGGCTCTATCACTCTGATCAAGATGATCCTTGGGCCAAAGTTATCTGGTGTAATATTCTCAGGCCAAGTTTTGCTTTCCTACTATAGCTGGTGGTAAGGAACAGGGTAGCAACAACAGACATACTCCAATTTATCCAGAATTTGGACCAAAATTGCCCTTTATGTAGAAGAGGTATTGAAACTAGGGACCGCCACTCTTCCTATGCCCTTTTTCCAGTTTCATCTGGAACAGGATTAGAAATTGCCTTTCTTGGCATGAGACATCAACTTCACTCATCAAGGTTGCTAAGATTCTAGTAGAAGCGCAAGCTTCCTCTCCACTCTAGAAGAGGAAGGTTCTATCTCTTACCATATCTACCCAAGAGATATGGAAAGAAAGAAATCAGTGAAAGCTTCAAAACAAGGAACGCTCAACTGATTTAGTGCTACAAACTATCATATAGAAAGACAGAGAACAATATACTTGTTGGGAAATGGAACAAAACTACTAAACAAGGACTGAAAGTCAGATCTTACCTGAGGAAGTCAGATATTGCAAGTCGTAAGGAGAGCCAATAGCGTACCCACGGTTCAAGATCTCCACCTTCACTGCAAGTATAAGGGAAGAAAGGTAATATAATCATCTTTGGATAAAGTTTCGACATGATGACAGTGAAGATCCTTACCAGAAAGTCACGATTTGTATTGTGGATTGATAGAAGCACCAACCCTAATTTGGAACATTTCAGGAAGCTTAGAGGATGTGGGTGGATTTGATTACTAATTTGGAATGAGTTAATAACGTATCTCGTTTTTATGCGATGCTTAGTCAATATATCTAAACGAGATTGTATTGTTACTTGCTTTTATGTAATATCTCTATCGTGCTTCTTAACTACTAGAGAGCTCTTCCTCCAGTAGTTATGTACTTTATTATACTTTATTCATTAATTTATTTTTAATTTCTAAAAAAACCATTTCAATTTTCTTCTACCTCTGGACAATAAGAGTTTTATAACTAAATGTTGGAAGTTCTGGATCCATGTGTTATGCTATGTTTAATTCGATGGTAATTGATAAAATAAAATGGAATGTAATATTATTCCATCATTTGGGAGGAGAATTTATAATAAAATGAAATGGAATAGGATGGAAGGAGAGAGTTTCACGTTATATCACATTCCATCTTAAATAATAAAAATAAATTACCTACGATTTGAGGAGTTTAGGATGGAATATAAAATAATAGACAACATTTCACTATATTACATTATAAACTATTTCATCTCTTTCAAACAACACTTTTTTAATAATACATTTATTTACATTTTATTCCATTTCATTTCATTCTATTTCGTTTTATTAAAAACCTTACGTCCAACTAAACATAGCCTTAGTGTATACAAAGGAGTTGGGAGATGGGGTTTGCACCGTTGTGATTATCTTAAGGACTAAAAGAGTCTGGCGTATAACAAATACTATTAAAGAGAATAAAAGTCAATGTACCCAGTGCACAAGCCTTTTTGCTTTGTGAGGGTCTAAAAAAGATCATAATATATGCAATCTTTTTTTTGTATTTTTATAAGGAGGTTGTTTCCATAATTTAAACCTATAACTTATAGTTATAAATTGGCATATATCAAACATTATTAAAGAGAATAAATTATCTAAAAAAAATTAAGAACCAAAAGAATAAAAGACTACCTTTTTTCACAAAAGGCGCTTTGATATAAAGGAACAGGAGAAAAAGTAGGTATATATTTAAATATATTTGAAGTCTTTCACGAATGAGTATTTATATAGGATTTTTTGGCTATACATATGTCTTTATTGTTATACAAGACATAATCCCTAATAATATGCTACTATTACTTAAGTTAATATCATATTTATATGATTTATAGCTACATCAACACAGTACATGACCTTGCCAATTCCAAGATTTTTGGAATTGAAGCGTTTGACTGTTTCCTTCATAATATTATTTATCCCTATTGTTATGCCGATTGGCAAGAATGGAGCCACAAAGAACAATTCCTTTCCCGTTGCTGTAATGCATTGGTGAATTTAATTGAGGGAGATATGATTTTTCGAAACTCCAAAACAATAGGAAAAGGACAAAATAGAGGCGAGCTAGTGTCTCTTTTACTTTGATTTTGTCTTAAATCTATATAATGTTGTCCTTCAACTTTCAAAATATCCCATGCGACCGTTAGTTTGTACTGAACGGATGTTCTAAACGTTGAACTTGAGATAATCATAATATTTTAACTAATGCTTGAGGTAAAAGAACATGTTACAATGGTGCAAATTATAAACATTTTGTTCAACCTTGTAATGCAAAAATCTCCGAGTTATTAATTATACGTAATTTTTAAAAAATATTTTATAAAAAATTATTTTTATAAATCGAAAAAGGTTCATTATTCTACTTCAATTATAAATATTAATATTTAATTTCGGTAGACGAGAAGTATTTGGATCTCTTTAATTGCCATTTTTAACTCATGTTAATTAAATTTTTTATTTTCTTTTAAAATCTAATCTGCTAACAAAATGTCTATTCAATTGCCTAAAAAGATGTCGTCATGTTACAATGGCATAATGATAATGCAAGGAATATTGTTTACTTTAAAAAAAAAAAGATTTCATCGACATACAATGTGTCCAAACTCCAACGGTTTGAAAGTGGGTCCCACTTTCTTTCTCTTTTCCCTCTCTTTCTCGGGAAATTATGAAACCTTTTACATTGAACAGAGGAAGAGTAGGGGGAAAAAGAAAAGGACTGACATGCCCAAAATCTTCCCTTAAAGCCATCAGTTTCCTCTCCAAGCCCATCGCTCTTGCATCCCTCTCTCCTGTGGACTTAATTTTCTTCTTTCTAGTCCTTTGCATCATTGCACTCTCGTATTTCTTCTGAAGCCTGGATTGACCCAAGATTGGATCTTTCATTTTCGTTCCGGTTCTGGGGTTCGATTTCTTTTTTCTTTTTCTAAAAATGACAAGAAGGAAATCCGAGACAAAGCTGGATAGATTCGATATGTTATTGTCTTTGAGCAGGCAAAGATCGATTCAATTCCTGATTGGTGTTGGGTTATTGTATGTAGTTCTCGTAACTTTAGAAATTCCATTTGTGTTCAATGGTGGCTTCGGTTCTGTGTCTCAAGAACCCTTAACTCGTCCTTTTATACTTCAAAGCGAAGAGAATTTGCAGGACAAGGGTGCTCCTGCTCGGCCACTTTTATGGGTTTCCCGGAACTTGGCCCAGCCGACTCAGTCCCTGCTCTTCAACTCAGAAAATGATGAGCAACCCAATAACATTTTGTCAAATTTGGATTTTGACGTCAAAACTTTCGACCCCACTAAAAAAGATGGATCTTCGGAGCTCCACAAGAATGCAAAAACTGCTTGGGAGGTTGGGAGAAAGGTTTGGGAAGAGATTCAAGCGGGTTTGGTTCAGGTCGTGGACGTGAAGAAATCTGAGAACCAATTAGAAAATTGTCCCCATTGGGTTTTGCTGCCTGGGGCTGAGTTCTTCGAGCGAGGGAAAGTTATGGAGTTACCTTGTGGCCTAACTTTGGGTTCACATATAACCTTGGTGGGGAAGCCGAGAGCTGCTCATGCGGAGCGTGATCCAAAGATATCACTGGTTCAAGAGGGTGATTCTTTGATGGTGTCACAGTTTATGATGGAGTTGCAGGGATTGAAGACTGTGGAAGGCGAAGACCCACCAAGGATTTTGCATTTCAACCCGAGAATGAAAGGCGATTGGAGTGGAAAGCCGGTGATTGAGCAGAATACTTGTTATAGAATGCAGTGGGGAACTGCTTTGAGATGTGAGGGATGGAAGTCTAAGGCAAATGAAGAGACTGGTGAGTTCAGTTTTATTTTGTTCTTGTGATCGATGGATAATTGTCGTCTGATTATTTTGAGATACCGTGTGCATAAATACTTTTTCTTTTTTTTCTTAGTGGGATTTGCTATATATTAGTAGTTATGGATTCTTATTGCGGAGCTCATAATGTTTTAAAGAAATTGTCTTTCTTAGCAAAATAACAAATAATGAAAGAGAAACTGGCTTACCTGTTCTGGTTGTCTTTCTACCTAATTGCTAATCCTTCGTACTGGCTACAGTTGACAATCATGTGAAGTGTGAAAAGTGGATCCGTGACGATGACAATCGCTCAGAGGAGTCAAAGGCAACTTGGTGGTTAAAAAGGCTCATTGGCCGATCGAAAAGGGTGGCTTTTGACTGGCCATTCCCATTTACAGAGGAGAAGTTGTTTGTTCTAACTCTTAGTGCTGGTTTGGAGGGTTTCCATGTTAATGTGGATGGGAGGCATGTCACTTCTTTTCCCTATCGCACTGTGAGTATTACCCTACACCACTTAAATGTCAACGTCAAAGCGGATAGTTCTTTAAACTCTTTGGTATCGGTGGCAGGGATTTACTCTTGAGGATGCCACTGGACTTACTGTGAACGGGGACATTGATATCCTGTCTATATTTGCTGCTTCATTGCCCTCAACTCATCCTAGTTTTGCTCCTCAGAGGCATCTAGAGATGTCTAACAGATGGAGAGCGCCACCGCTTCCTCAGGGATCCAATGAACTTTTCATTGGTGTTCTTTCTGCAGGTAACCATTTTGCTGAGCGGATGGCTATAAGGAAGTCCTGGATGCAGCATAGTCTCATTAAATCTTCAAATGTAGTGGCCCGCTTCTTTGTGGCACTGGTATGTGAAGATTGTTCGCACCTGCACCTTTAATGATTAGTCCTTAATATGATGACTTTGATTTGATGTAGACTTAACTCTTCTTGTTGATCTTCGGACAGCATCCTCGGAAAGAAGTGAATTTTGAGTTGAAGAAAGAGGCAGAATTTTTTGGGGATATCGTTATAGTGCCTTACATGGATAACTATGACCTAGTGGTGTTAAAAACAGTTGCCATCTGTGAATATGGGGTGAGTGAGAAAATACCATACAGGCGTGAAGAAAGTTATTAATTTGCTTGTTGCTTCTCGTGATAATTCGAATTGCATTGTCTTATTTTGTTCTCAGGTCCGCACAGCTCGTGCGAAGTACATTATGAAGGGTGATGATGACACATTTATAAGAGTGGATGCAGTCATCAATGAAGCAAGAAAAGTTCCAAGGGGAAGAAACTTATACATTGGGAATATAAATTACTACTATAAAGTTTTGCGACATGGCAAATGGGCTGTGACATATGAGGTAGGTTTGATATCTCTAATTACTCAACCTTTAGTTCTATTAAACTGCTTCCCAATTAGGTCTTTAAGGAGACATTTTATAAATCTGTCCCATAATTTTGGTGTCAAGACTCTAACCTGAAAATGGAGGTGGCTGCATCTCCTCTTTGTAATAGATGTGCAAAGCTTCAGGATCACGCCATGTTCTGTAACTTCAAAGCTCTGCCACCTCTTTCTTCCACAGCAGCTTCTGTCATAACTGAAATCTAGTTGATTCTTTCTTTTGGGGAGTGAACAAGATTATACTTTATGGTGGTCCTTTCTTGATCAAGTCTTTACTTGGTAAAGAAAGGACAGCATGGCTCCTTTATCGTTCCTATTTCTGGTGATTTTTTGACATTTTGATTTGTCATGGATAGGTTGGGATCAAGAGAACTAGTATTTGTTAATAAGAACCTGTATGATAGATCTGGTTTTAAAATAGAACCAGTAGTTGTGATACCTCTGCTATTTATTGCACGTTTGGTTGATTTCCTGTCTTGCCTAGTTGGGTTTAGAGTGAGCTTCCTGATTTCATTGCTCAGTTTGCTCTATTGACATTGTCTTCCCATTATTTCTTTTTGGTGGTGGTTTCAGGAGTGGCCAGAAGAAGTTTATCCACCCTATGCAAATGGACCAGGCTACATTTTATCATCAGATATTGCACGTTTCATTGTTTCTGAGTTCGAGAGACATAAACTAAGGGTAAGTTATCTGCAGTTGCTACAATTATTTGATTTCATATAATGAAGAATTGTAGCCTTATACAGTATTTTTTAACTTCTCTTTTTCTTCTTTGCCATCGTTGGATGGATATTATCCTTTGTGCAGTTGTTCAAGATGGAAGACGTGAGTATGGGAATGTGGGTCGAGCAGTTTAACAGTTCAAAACCTGTGCAATATGTACATAGCTTGAAGTTCTGTCAATTTGGATGCATTGAGGATTATTATACAGCACATTACCAATCTTCGAGGCAGATGACATGCCTTTGGGATAGATTGCAACAGTCGGGAAAGCCCCATTGTTGCAACATGAGATGACAATTTATCGACGATCACAAGTTTGTTGACCTGATGAATACTGGGAACGTGGGATGATGCAGATACTTCACTGGTGTTGATTGTCTACAGGAATTAGAATAGAGGAAATAGGAATTGAAGTTTTGTAGTCGTAGCATCATGTGTTGTATAGTTGCCTAGTTATGCATGCATAATGCTTATTCGAATTCATTCATTCATTCTCTCCGCTTTTAGGTTGCTTCATCTATGGCCCACAATAGTTAAGAGCTCGCGTGGCAGGCAATCTAGAACTTAGACTTAGCCTGTGTTATTCTTCCGTGAATGCATCATAACTCTGTCAGAAGATTATCTAAACCAAAAACCTTTGCAGAAATGATTTCTCAGACATGAAATATATAATTCTTTTAACATCAAAAGGGGGTAAAGAGGCTAGAAACCTACATTTGCTTGCAGTTTTCTGATGCAAAAAAGGAAATCACACAGTTATCAACTTTTATTATAATTATTCATTTAACCAGAGCAAGTGAATTACGCTTTTCATTTTTCTGCTATGCTCCTGGAAGAATGTAATGGTCGACACATCTGCATTCACTGATCTAGTTAAGGTCATTGTCATGACTATGCACCACCATCCGAGAATCAATCAGTAAGTAGAGAGAGACGATCTGTGAGTGCCTCATCTTGCGAATCCTAATCCAAGCTTCGTCCCTTCTGCTGCCGCTGGTGAATACACTGATTTCAGATTACTCTAGCGCCACCCAGCCTCAGGTGTGGACCGTATAGAGATTAATTGAAAGGCAACTTTCTTCGGTTGCCCTTACACAGGGTCTTAATATCGTTTGGCAAATTGCGACAATACTAGGGCTTCCATTTCCAGCCTTTCTCGGTTGTGAGAAATGGGCAAGAAGAAACCCAAAGGCATTAACATTTCAGATGAGAGCACGGGCGCTCAGATTGACAACTTGAAACAACCGATGGTGAATCTGAGTACAGGTGCTAGGGCCAAACTAGAGGTTGAGGAGAAATCTCTAACCGCTTCAGAAAGTCAGAAAACTAGTGTGGGAAACTAAAAGACGGTGGTGAAGGCTTCAAAAGGAGCTTTGAAAGCCCCTAATGCAGGTACAAGAATCCCAATCAGACAGGAAATGTGCGCAAACCAGATAGCTTGTCACTAGTGAAAAAATCCGGTGCGTCTTTGAAAACAGGTAAGAATGTTACTAATGAAGAACTGTATGATGATGAAACCTCCTCAAAAGGAGAAGTTATTGAATTGGGTAGCGATGATCCATCTAATTCTGAAGAGTTAAGTGAAGGCAGACTGCTGACCAGGAATTTGACAAAATGCCACTATTAATTACCGGTCAGCAAAATGGGACAGTGGTGGAAAATGTTTCAGGGAAACAGATGTCTAGTACTCCTGGAAATATTGAAGGTGAACGTATTAAACCATCTTTTGCTAGCTTATTCCGTCGTAATCGGGATAGGAAATAGGGGGTCCATATGGAACAAACACTTGTGAAGGAGGAAGTGAACATCTTGGCTGACGATAGATTGGAGCTCGAGCAGGAATGGGGTTTTTGTTTGGTTGGCGTCTTCACTAGTAGATTTTTGGGAATGAAAGCCTTAGATGGACTCATTTTTTAATGCGGTGTGGATTGTAAGTTAATCCCCCACGAGGGTGGATGGCTTATGTTCCGATTTGAATCAGAGGTGGACAGAACCAGCGTACTGGCAGGGGGGCCGTACATGCTGGTTGGAAAAACCCTGATGCTGAAGAAACTTTCCCTTGGATTTGCATTCAATTTCCAAGACTTTATGGAGGTGCCCCTATCGATTAAACTCCCGAATGTACCGCTGGACTTATGGACTGCCAAAAGCCTTTCCAAACTAGGCTCTAAGGTGGGGAAACCTATTTGCACTGATCAGGTAACAAACCAAAGGTCTAGAATTGGGTATGCTCGACTTCTTGTTGAGGTGGATGTATCCAAAAAACCCATAACCAGCTTTGATGTCAAATTGCCTGAAGGAACTCGTTATACTTAGTTGGTAGTTTATGAAACCTTTTCGCATTACTGCTGCTTTTGTAAACAGTTTGGGCACAACTACTTTGCTTGCAAAAAAACTCAGCCAAAAGTGCAAAAATGGGTTGCAAAAGAGGGGGATAAACAGATAAAAGAAAATCAGGTTAATGTAGCTCCCAATATGGATGGAGGCACCAGGGTCCAAACTGTTCAGGAAATAGATGGCGCCAAATCATACTTCGTGGGATGACACATGGGTTCTAATCCCGTAACTAACCTAGGCACAATGACAGTACATAATAGCAAGGCTGATATACTAAAAAATCCAAATACTCCTATTGAACCAGGGAATGTAGATCAGGCACAGCCAGTCAACCAACCTTAGAGAAAGGTAAAATCAACAAAAGGGGCCGATGGTACACAGGTTTTGAAATCAAAACCTGTCAATAAAGGTAAGGCTGTACTTGTAGCAAAAAATGGTTTACAAGCTAGGGATAAAGGGCAGAATCTTTCAAAGGGCAATAAGGGTGGGTAGAACAGTGACAATGCTGGATCTTCTAGCAAACTAGAAGAGGCGGGGCCCTCCTGCATGCAGAAATGACTTTTCATTGCTGGAATGTCCGAGGTCTTACTACGACCTCGCGACAAAACAGTATTGTCACTATTGCTCGACAACACAACTGTAAATTCTTATGCCTTTTAGAAACTAAACTTACAGTGGAAGGTTTAAGGCGGATGATTTGTAGAAGATTTCTAGGATCGGAATTCAACCACAATTTTGATTTGATTGAAAAGGGTCGTATGGCCATTGCTTGGCAACCGTCAATCTACTCTTGTCAGGTATTGGAGATAGGTGAGTAGCATATTCACTTTCGGTTGCTCCATAGCATTACAAAGCGAGAATTTTTGGTGACTTGTATTTATGGATTATATAGTGTGACTAAGTGACAGGAACTTTTGAATCGATTAATTGGGCTGAATGTGGACACAAGGATGCCTTGGGTGATATTGGGGGACTTCAACTATGTATGTAGTGCTACTGAATGAATCAGCTATAAACGCCCTTCTACATCCTTTTTGAAAGACCTATAAGAATTTCGAGTGACTTTAGGCCTTGAAGATGTCCCTTCCAGAGGATAGGTATTTACTTGGCAGAAAAATCATTTATGGGCAAAACTGGACCGTGTGCTTGTTAATCATGTATGGGAAATCAAGGGTTGGTTCTGTTTGGCTCATTTTTCTCTCTATGAGAATAGATTCGGATCACTGCCCGGTTGTTGTAGAATTTAATAAGAAGGAAGATCATGGAAATAGGCCTTTTAAATTTTTTAACTTAGGGCTCAAACACCCCCTCTTTCAGGAAATTGTAGATTCTATTTGGGACACACTTGTGGATGGAACAACGTAGTTTACTCTAGCTACTAAGTTGATGGCATTGAAAAATCCCTTGAAAGCCTTTAATAAAGTGGTTTATGGGCACATTACTAGCAAAGTAAAGGAGGCACATGAGGCATTTCAGCTTGCATACCAAAACTCCTTGAAAAATCTTGTAGATGCGGCATTAACAGATATGTTGAATGCCAAAAGAAAACATACATTGTTTTTGCAAGAGGCCGAGAGGATGTTCTTCCAGCAAAAAGCTAAGTGTAAACATTTGATGGAGGCGGACAGAAACACCAGGTATTTCGATGTTGTGGCGAGAAAAAGAAATAGGTTGAAGCTGATGAATCTGAAACCAATTCAATGGAGGAAGTCGCTACATGTTTAGTCAATTATTACCAAGAGCTCCTTGGTTCCTCCAGCCCACAGGAAAGGGTTGATTCCCAAATTGTTTGGAATGGAGCACTTATCAATCCAGAGATGTGTAACAAGCTACTTGCACCAATCACAGATGAGGAAATCCGAAGAGCTATGTTCGATATTAGGAATGAGAAAGCACCAGGGGTGGGTATACTATAGCCTTCTTCAAACTTCAGTGGGTGAGAGTTGGATTTGATCGTAGGGTAGCTGTCCACGAGTTTTTTTAGAAATGGCGTCTTTTAAAACAACTCAACCACACCATTATAACCCTTATCCCCAAAACAAAGACTACACCGAAAGTGTCTAATTTTTGACCCATTGCCTACCTGAATGTTGTGTATAAAGTGATTTCGAAGATTTTGATCAAGCGTATGACAGAGGTCGTGGTCCATCGTTGATCCGACCCAATCTGCTTTTGTCCTCGGCCAAAATATGATGGATAATATCTTTCTTGTGCAAGAATTGGCAAGAGGTTACAGTAGAAAACACATTTCACCTCTGTGTATGTTAAAAATAGACATCACCAAAACCTATGATATGGTTTCCTGGGAGTTCTTGGAAGAAATGATGAAGGGTATAGGGTTCCCTGATCGATTAGTTTCCTGTATTATTGAGTGCGTAACAACGACGTCTTTTTTATATCGATTAATGGCCATCTCTATGGCATGTTCAAGGGGTGGAGAGGCTTGAGATAGGGAGATCTGATGTCACCTATTTTGTTTCTTTTCTGCCTAGAATACCTATCTCGAGTGCTCAAAATGAGAACGACCAATCCTTCTTTTAATTTTCATCCCAAATGCAAGCAATTTGGGATCACACATCTGGCTTTTGCTGACGACCTCATACTACTATCTAGAGGAGACTATACTTCAGTCTATGTGTTATTAGATGGATTGAATGACCTAAACTAGGTGGCTGGATTGCTGGTGAACCCCTTAAAATCCAACATATTCCTTGGTGGTGTATGGGATCAGGATAGAGATGATATTTTACAGATGACGGAGTTTAGTATTGGTGAATTCCCTGTCCAATACCTGGGCGTGCCCCTGGCCCTAATGAAGGTATCAGTTGCCCAATGTTCGACTCTACTTGAAGTGGTGGAGACTTATATCAACGCATGGAATGGAAAATTTATCCTATGCAGGCAGGGTTGAATTAATTAATTCAATCATTCAAGGAGTTTTATCTTTTTGGCTCCAGGCTTTCCCCATCCCTGTGGCGATCCTTAAAAATTTTGCTTCCATATGTCGACTTTTCATATGAGGAGGAAAGCATTATTGGGTGGCTTGGGATCATAAATGCATGCCAAAGGAGGAAGGTGGGCTTGGGTTGAAAAATTGCAAAATTTAGAATTCAACCTTGCTAGTGAAAATGTTATGGAATATCCACGCAATCCATCTTAAGGGTGAGTCTATATGGGATTGGGTCCCCCACCATCAAAACTCCCCTTTATTGAAAAGACTTGCCTTCATTCGTGACACACTGATGGATAAACTAGCTGGACGCAATGCAGTAGAGACTGAGTTGCAGAAATTATGTATAAATGACTGCCTTTCTTCCCAAAGAGTTTATGAGCTATTGTGGGTTAAACTTAATAGGCGTCCCTGGATGTCTCTCATCTGGAAGCAATATATACCTTGAAAATATTCCTTCACACCTTGGTTGAACATGAGGAACATATTGCCCACAAAAGATAACCTCCCCTTGATCTGAATTGTATGTGCATACTTTGTGAAAGGGAAGCTGAATCTGTCGCACACTTGTTCTTCAAATGCACCTTCACTAGAGAGGTTTGGCAAGACATTAGAAGCTGGATGGGAATTACAAGATAAATGGGATCTCTCTTACGTGTTATTAAATGGATACGAGTAGAATCCAAGGGAGCCCTCATGTGATGCAAAGCATTTAGAATAGCTTTTCTATGAATGATTTATATGATCTGGAAAACTAGAAATGCATTCTAGTTGGATAGTGCTACACTTACATGGTTAGATGTGACTTCATAGATTAAAACTGCCACTTATAAGGTTTTGTATCGACTGTATCCGACTAATCTCATTACCTTTTAATAATGAGATGGCCAATATTTGCTATTTAGAAACTCTCCATGGACTGGGTGTACTACGGTTATTCGGAGCTTTCCT
>JANSVA010000007.1:26560401-26586675 GCA_025504915.1 Erythroxylum reticulatum | reverse complement strand
TACATACTTGGCATGGATCAAAAAGCATGAATGAAGTGAATGTGACCATATTGGAGAAAAGATTGGATAACTTTACTTCTTTGGTACGATAATTGGCGGTTATGAAGAAAGAAGAAGCAAAGGTATGTAGAATATGTTCAATGTTAGGATATTCTACTGATGTATGCCTGATTTTGCAGGAGGAAAATGCAAAACAAGTGAATGTTGCGGGAGGATTTGCTGGACCGAGTTAAAGGCAGTACGACCCATTTTCCAACACCTACAATCCAGGGTGGCGCGAGCACCCGAATTTGAGATATGGGAATTCTCAAGGGAAGCAATCGACCACAAATTTCCAATAATATATTCCTTGACAAAATCAAAAGACAACATCCAATTCCGAAGGTAAGACTTCTTTGGAAGATATAGTGCAATCTTTGGCCACTAACACTTTAACATTTCAACGGAGTACTTAGGCAAATATTCAAAATATTGAGAATCAACAAAGAAATATTGAAAATCAACAAATAAAATTAGCTAAATGGCAACTGCCATAAATTGATTGGAAGTGCAAACTTCTGGAAATTTTCCAACACAACTAGTGATCAATCTCAAGCAAAGTGCGAAGGCTATCACATTGTGGAGTGGTAAAGAATTGCAAGACTCACTTATGAAAAATTCCAGAAGAGAAGTGGAAGAAGAAATCACACAAAACAAACCTTCCCAACTAGAAATGACGCAAAATAAGCTAAAAAATATAATGATTATGCCTCCTTTTTCGAGTCGATTTGCCAAAGCAAAGAAGGAAGAGCAAGGGAAGGAAATTTGGGAGACTTTCTGAAAAGTTCAGGTAAACATTCCTCTCCTTGATGCAATTAAGCATATTATACGGTATGCTAAATTCCTTAAAGAGCTTTGCACTTCAAAGAGGATATTAAAATTTGATGAGAAAGTGCAATTGGGAGAGAACGTTTTAGCAATTTTGCAAAAGAAAAAGCTCCCACCCAAGTGTCAATACCCAGGTATGTTTACTATCCCATGTCAAATTGGTGATTTGCGGATTGAAAAAGCTATGTTAGATTTAGGTGCGTCCATAAATGTCATACCATATGATGTTTATAAATCTTTAAATGTTGAACCTTTTAAAGAAATTAATATAGTGATTCAATTAGCGAATCGCTCAAATGCTTATCCGAAGGAGTGTTAGAAGATATTTTGGTTCAAGTAGGGAATATACTTTTTTCAACTAATTTTTCTATTTATAGATGGGCACCAATGATACATCTTCTTCCACTCCGATTTTATTCGAAAGGCCATTCCTGAAAACTACTAGGATAAAAATAGATGTTCATGATGGATCTTTAACAATAGAATTTGATGGTGAATTAATTAAGTTCAATATATATACTACCATGAAAATTCCAGATAATGAACAACCTGTTATCTTTGTGGATTTTATTGACATACGAGTGTAGGAAAATTTGATTTTGGATGACAAAGATGAGCTTGGAAAAGTCTTGGAAGAGGAAAAGTCATCACGTTGGCAAGGAAGTGAGGAATTGGCATTATCTAGTGAACAAATGGAGACGTCATTGTGTGTGGAGACCACCGAACGACTACTCTAATAGCTTACATCCATGGAATTGTCTACAAGTGTGGACAAGTTGTTGCCATCAATTATCCAACCACCAAGGTTGGAATTGAAGAGCTTGCCTAGTCATTTGAAGTACATCTTTTTAGGTGAGCAAGATACATTGCCTCTTATTATTTCTAATAAACTTACAATTTTGCAAGAAAGCTAGCGAATTAACGTGTTGAAGTAGAATAAAGAAGCTTTCGGTTGGACAGTGGCTGATTTGGAGGGTATTAGTCCCACTATTTGCATGCACTGAATTTTGATGGAAGATGAAGCGAAGGAAATGAGGCAACCCCAACGTCGTCTAAATTCACCCAGGATGGAAGTGGTATAGAAAGAAACCTTGAAGCTTCTTGACACTGGCATTATTTATCCAATTTTGTATAGCAATTAGGCAAGTCCGGTCTAGGGGAGTTTCTCTTCCTAGGAATTTCCCTCCTTGGTTTCACCCGCCTTTCTGCTCGTTCACGCTTCTCTCTTCTGGTGTTTACTCACGATAATGTTTGGGTTTTTGGCTACGGTGCTTCTTCGATTTTCTGTCTACAGTTGCCATTCCGTTTGGCGTACTCTTGGTAGCGTTAATCGACTCTCCCTCTGGTGATTTCGTGTCTTTTAGAAGGACTTCTGTTACCTCAATATTCGGTTCCTTTTGTTGGTCGTCTGAAGAGGGCGGTAGGTGTGTGGTTGTTGCGTCTCTGGAAAGGCCACTAGTGGTCCACCCTGGTCAGGGGTCACCTTCGGCTTTTCTGGGTCATAATGGGTGAGAAGAACAAATATCGGGGTAAGGACATTACAGCTGAAGTTGTTTTGGGGCTTCAATCCCCTTCCATACCAGTTGCTGATGCAGGGTATGCGCCATCTGCCAAACCTAAGGGGCCAGTTCTGCTGCCTTCATCTGAAGACCTGGGGGATGATGAAGCATCCACGGGAAAAGCATCTTCTGATGTTGAAAGTGAGGAGAGTGAGGCTTCTTCCTCTTCAGGTAGCTCTAGCAGCTCTCACCAAGAAACCCCACACCAGGTGCTTGTCAAAAAGCCAAGCTCACAACCTGAAGCTAAAAAATCTTCCAAACCAACATACGCCAGTCTGTTCAGGTCTAATCGAGTGCTTTCCAAAGGACTTTGGCTGGCTCATAAACAGGTAGATGAGGTTGTGTACATGACTCCTGCTGATTATCGCCCCATTGAGGAAGCTTGGGGATTTTGTTTGGTTGGTCGATTCACTGGACGGTTTCCGGACGTGAAAGCTGTAGAGGGGCTGATTGCGCAATGGGGTGTGAAATGTCGAATCCTCCCTCATGATCAGGGGTGGCTTGTCTTTCGATTGGATAGTAAGGAAGATCGCACTAGTATTCTTATGGGTGGCCCTTACCTTTTCTATGGCAAAACCTTGCTACTCAAGCTGCTGAATAAAGGATTTGTTTTCAACAATGATGAGTTTACAAAAATTCCCATCTGGATACGATTACCTAACGCTCCCTTGGATTTCTGGCATGAGGAAACACTCTTGAAGCTTGGCTCTCGGGTCGACAAACCTATTTGCAGCGATCAAATCATGGGTCAACGCTCAAGAATTGGTTATGTCCGCTTATTTGGTAAAGGTGGATGTTTCTCAACCGCCTTTAACTAGCTTTTAAGTTCAATCCACGGAGGGACTTGGCTATACACAATTGGTGATTTATGAATCCTATCCACCCTTTTATGGTACTTGCAACCGACTTGGTCACCTGCCTTCGGATTGTAAACTCCCTAGTAGTCGAGTAGAGAAGAAGGTTGAGGATACGCAGACAAGGAATGGCAACCAACCTGTTAATGGTCACACTTTAGGGGATGCCAACCAACCACAGACTCATGCATGTCAAAACATTGCTCTTGAGAGGGCTACTCCTTCCTCTCAACAGACCCATGATTTATTACATACTCAGGCGTCCAAGGCATCTGTTCTTAGTGAAGATAGGGCAGGGGAGACACTCACTACAGATTTGGGTATAAAGGATGGACAGTTTACTGAGGATGCTGTTTAGAGAATCGGGCAGCCACCACTAGGCACCAATGGCCCTCCTCCCACAGATCCTTGACCTGTATCGGTCACCCCTTTGTAGGGTTCCCTTGCCAAGGATTTTGCCAATAGTTCAGGGGTCCCACAAATAGGGGAACCTGTTGATCAAATTACTAAACCTGTTAAGGGGATTAAGGGTGCTGATCTTCCGAAAGGGCAACCGGCTTATCCTACCAACAAGGGTAAAGTTGTGGCTACACGCAGAATACAGGACAAAAACTCATTTAAATCGAAGTATGTAGAGAGGACTGAGGATGCTATTGCTGGTAGGAATGAAGGAAGGGGTGGTCCTTCCTTACTTCCAAAATGACCTTCCTTAGCTAGAATGTCCGAGGGCTGAATAAACCCTCGAGACAGCACAGTGTTGGCCTATTAACTAGGCAACACAATTGTAGATTTATGTGTTTATTAGAAGCCAAACTTGATGCTAGGGGACTGGAAGCATTTATGCGTACTCGATTTGTTGGCTGGACCTTCACGTATAACTTCGATCACATAAAAGGAGGGCGAATGGCTGTGGCCTGGGATCCTATGTATTATACTTGCTCTGTCTTAGCTGAAGGGGAGCAATTTATACATTGTAGCATCCGAAACAATATTACTAAAGCCTGCTTTTTGGCCACCTGCATTTATGGATTATACAGAGTTACCCTACGCAGAGAGTTATGGCAAACCCTTATGGGGATGAATGTGGCTTCGACAATTCCATGGCTAATTCTTGGTGATTTTAATTGTGTATGTTGTGCTAGCGAGCGACGAGGTAGTTGTCCCCCCTCAGCCTATTTAATGCAAGATCTCCTAGAATTTCGGATGACTTTTGGTTTCGAAGATGCCCCTTTCAAAGGTGAATTTTTTACTTGGCAGAAAAATCAATGGCTTGCTAAGTTAGACCGTGCCATGATAAACCCAGCTTGGGGAGCTCAGGATTTACAATGTTCAGCTACTTTCTTACCTATGATGGCTGATTCAGATCATTGCCCTCTGATTCCTGATTGCCAACGTCAGCATACTCAAGGTAATAAACCTTTTAAATTCTTTAATATGTAGACTACTCACCCTCTGTTTCAGGAGATTGTTGCTACTACTTGCGACATGACTGTGGCTGGAACAACCCAATTCTCCCTTTGTGCCAAACTGAAAGCCCTTAAAAGCCCTCTGAAAACTTTAAACAAAGAAGCTTTTGGCCACATTACCTCCGGAGTTAAATTAGCGCAGGAAGCATTTCACAAGGCTTATCAAGATATGCTCCAATCGCCTAATAATGAAGAGTTGAAAATCTGGTGAATATCAAGCGAACGCAAATGAATTTTCTTCAAGATGCTGAAAGACTTTTCTTTCAACAAAAGGCAAAGTGTCACCACCTTATGGAGGCTGATCGGAGCACCAGCTATTTTCATTCTATAGTCCGAAAAACAGTCAAGGCAAATGCAATTACTCATTTAATTAATGAGGATGGCTATGAGACGTTATCTATGCACGAAGTCCACCAGCGTCTCCTTAATTATTTTATGAGTCTATTGGGCGTTGCTGGCCCTCATCGAAATATCGATGATTGGGTGTTGTGAACTGGTGCTATTCTACCCACTAGTGATCACGCTTTTTTGGTTGCTCCTGGTACTTCGACTGAAATTAAACGGGCACTTTTTGATATTGGTGATGACAAAGCTCCAGGGCCGGATGGGTATACTGCTGCTTTCTTTAAAAATCAATGGCCTCGGGTTGGGCAAGATGAAGTACAGGCAGTCCAGGAATTCTTGTGGAGTGGTAGATTTCTTAAGCAAATCAACCACACAATTCTTACTCTGATTATGAAAACGTGCTCTTCTCTAAAAGTGACAGACTTTCTCCCGATCGCTTGTCTAAATGTTGTGTATAAAATTATTACCAAAATCCTAGCGGCGAGGCTCTCTTTGGTAGTGGGAAAGTTAGTCGATAAAGCTCAAGCAGCTTTTATTCCAGGTAGAAATATGTTGGACAATGTCTTCCTCACTCAAGAACTTGTTCGGGGATATAGTCGTAAATGTGTTTCACCCAGATGTATGTTGAAAATCGACATTACCAAAGCCTATAATACAGTTTCGTGGGAATTTTTGGCTAATATACTGCATGGTTTGAACTTTCCTGACCATTTTATCATGTGGATTATGGAATGTGTTTCCTCTGCCCCTTTTTCGATAATGATTAATGGCAATCTTTATGGAATGTTTAAAGGCGTGGATTAAGACAAGGAGACCCGATGTCTCCACTTCTCTTTTTGTTATGTCTAGAGTATTTCTCTCGGGTCCTTAATAAGAATACAGTCAGCTCCTCCTTCCACTTTCACCCCAAATGTCAACAGCTTGCTATTACACATTTTGCCTTTGCCGATGATTTAATGCTATTTTTTAGAGGAGACACCACTTCTATCTAAATTCTAATTGATAGTTTACGTGAACTTAAGGAAGTGGCTGGGAGCGAGATCTCATTCTCTAGTCTGTGAAAATTCCTCTTGGCGAGTTCCCCGTTCGTTATCTTGGGGTACCTTTAGCCCCAATGAAAATCTGTGTTGCCCAATACTCGGTATTAATAGAATTGGTGGACAAGTTCATTCACACATGGAATGGCAAGAGTTTGTCCTATGCTGGAAGATGTGAGCTGATTAACTCCATGATCCAAGGATTATTATCCTTCTGGTTTCAAGCCTTCCCCATCCCTGTTGTCATCATAGACAAGATCACGTCACTTTGCCTTCTATTCTTGTGGGGGCGTCAACACTTCAAAGTAGCGTGGGATAGCATATGTTTACCACGTGAAGAGGGCAGTTTGGGGTTGAAACAATGCAAAGTTTGGAACTCTACTTTACTCTCTAAAACTCTATGGAATATACATGCAGAAACAAACTCCTTATAAGTTCGCTAGATACACGCCATTTATTTGAGGGGTGCTTCTATATAGGAATGGCAACCCCACCCTCGTGACTCTCCCTCCTCAAAAAATTGGAATACCTTGGTCAAAAAACTGGGTACTGCTCCTACGGTAGTCGAGATACTCCAACGTAATTGTGTAAATGGTACCTTATCCTCCCAAAAAATCTATGAAGTGTTGCGTCTTAAACAACCAAGCAAACCTTGGATGTCATTTATTTGGAAGTGCTATATTCCACCTAAATACTCCGTTATCGCTTGGCTTGGACTGAGGAATAGACTGCCCATTAAAGATAATCTCTTGTTTTTGGAGCTGGATAGAACTTGTGTCTTGTGTGGAAATGCACCTGAATCAATGGCTCATCTTTTCTTTCACTGTGCTTTTACTAAAGGGGTGTGGACAATGATTCGAGGTTGGTTAGGCATCACCAGGGAGCTATCTTCCATTCTTCATGCCATCAAATGGGTACGTCTAGAGTATAAAGGGGTTTTTCTTCGCTACAAAGCGGTGAGACTTGGACTCCTCTGCTCCCTATACGTTCTCTGAAAGACGCGAAATGCTGTCCAAATGGATGCTGCTGCCTTTACAATTACAGCTGTGGTTGCTAAAATCAAAACTATCGTATATAAGATACTTTATAAACTGTATCCATCGGAGTTAATTACCTTTTGATCTTTCTGCCTGTAGCTGGTGTTACTACTGTCCTAGTTATACTTTTTTCAACGCTGCTGTGCTTTCTGCCTACTTACTGGCTAGAAGCTATTCATTTTCTGATGTGGTGCTCGTGCTTTTATTTCCTTCGACTGTAGACGTTACGTGCATGGTCCATGGACCTAATGGTGGTTCTACATGAAGACTATTAACGTGCATGCACCTGAACGTGAACGCCTCCTTGTCTGGGCGACGTCGTTCCACTAAACAGCGCGCATACATACTGTATGATGCCATCTGTGCTAAACTCTTGGGCGACGTCGCTTCCTTATGGACAATGCCGCTTGTCTACACAGTATGCGTCCCCTCCTTCCTCCTAGGCGACGCCATTTCTCTGGGCTTCTGAGTGAAGTCACTTGGATTAGCAGTATTCGCTTCTTCTGCTGGGCGACGTCGTTGGTCTATTCCCTGCTCTTGTGCGACATTGTCTGCTTCATGTGATTGGGAGACGTTGCTTAATCCTTACTTTTGTCTTTTTATCCCCAATGTTTCCGGATTTATTGGCCAATTGAATGTTATTAACCTCACTTTGGGTGTAAGGGGAATTATCGTTTTTTGTTAAGCTGTACCGATTGGGGTATGCCTCACACTTTGATGTATATAACCTTTTGATAAAGACAATTTACCATTTATAAAAAAAAAGAGTTATCAGAATATCATTACTGCAGTCAAGGAGTTTTTCCACTCTAGTAGACTTTTGAAACAGATGAATCACGCTATACTCACACTTATTCCTAAAACTAGCTCTTCTCCTCGGATCAACGACTTGCACCCGATAGCATGCCTCAACGTTGTGTATAAAGTCATTACTAAAATACTGAATGCTCGAATGTTGAAGGTGGTGGGGAGTATTATGGACCCAGCATAAGCTGCATTCATTCCTGGGTGGACAATGTTGGATAATGTCTTCCTTGTCCAGGAGCTTTTCCGGGGCTATACATGGAAACGTATTTCACCATGTTGCATGTTGAAAGTTGATATCTCTAAAGCTTATGACACACTAGATTGGAAGTTCCTCCAGCAGAGGATGCTTAGCTTGGGCTTCCCTCCCCGATTTACTACCTGGGTTATGGAGTGTGTACAGACCACTTCTTTTTCCATATCCATAAATGGAGGTGTACATGGCTTGTTTAATGGCAGACGGGGTTTAAGACAAGGTGATCCCATGTCTCTCACCCTTTTCCTACTTGGCTTGCAGTACCTCTCCTGGTTCCTTAAGAAGACTACTACTTCCCTCCCTTTCAACGATCACCCAAAATGTAAGCGACTCGGCATTACCCACTTTGCATTCGCAGACGACTTGATGCTCTTTTCTAGAGAGGATGGACCGTCTTTGGGTATTTTGTTGGATGCTCTGCACGAGCTAGAACGGGTGGCAAGTTTATGAATGAATGTGATGAAGTCTAACATATACATTGCGAGAGTAGCAGGGTATGAAAAGGAATGTCTCCGGTAGATGGCTGAGTACCTGCTGGGGGAGTTTCCAATTTGGTATTTGGGGATCCCTCTAGCTGCTATAAAGGTATCGGTGGCACAATACTCAGGTTTAATAGATGCAGTGGAAAGCTACCTTCACTCATGGAAAGGGCAATCCCTTTCTTATGCTGGACGATTGGAGCTTATCAATTCGGTCATCCAATGGGTTTTAAGCTTTTGGTTATAAGCTTTTCCCGTACTTGCTACGATCCTGGAGAGAATCACAGCTATGTGTAGACTCTTCCTTCGGGGTGGGAAGCACTACCGAGTCTCCTGGAATAGTATTTGTACACCAAAAGCTGAAGGGGGCCTTGGTCTTAAGTGCAGTAAAAAGTGGAATAATGCCCTCTTATCTAAAGTCCTCTGGAATATTCATGCTAAAGTTGATTTTTTGTGGGTAAAGTGGATTCATGAAGAGTATCTTTGGGAGACTTCAGTTTGGGATTAGACCCCTCACCCTCGGGACTCCCCCTTGATGAAAAAACTAGCCAGCATCTGAGATGACTTAGTTACTAAACTAGGTGGCAGAGCTATAGTTGTGCAGGGGTTACAAAAATACTATATCCACGACTCCCTTTCATCCCAAAAACTCTATGAGCTCCTTCGATAGAAACACCCTTGTAAACCATGGATGATGTTTATTTGGAAGCAGTATATTCCCCCTAAATTTTCTTTTGTTGCATGGCTAGGTTTACGGGGACGGCTTCCTACCAAAGATACTCTTCCCTTCTTGGAAGATGATGGTCTATGTGGCTTCTGTCAACTTGCAGCTGAAACTATCCCTCATCCGTTCTTCAACTATCCCTTCATCAAGGCTATATGAATCTCTATCTGTGCGTGGATGGGTGTCCACCGTTCTTTGTCTACTCTCAATAGTGCTGTTAAATGGATACGTAAAGATTATCCAGGAGCTCTCATCAAAAGTAAAGCGACTCGTTTAGGTTTGCTGGGCACCATATATATGATCTGGAAGGCAAGGAATCCTAGGCTGCTTGACGGTGTATCATGCACGCCTGACGCTATTGTGATTCAGATCAAAATCGGTATATATCGAATTATGTACATACTATACCCGTTGGATCAAATACTTTTCTGAGTATGGATGTAGGGCAGTGCTTGCGGTTGTCTCTAGCAGAGTCCACCAGTGGTTTTATTGCGCTCGTCGTCTCTTTGCCTTCGTCCCTATTCTGTGTGTATAGGTACCAGTCTTTGGGTACCAGTATTGGGGATACAGAGAGGTGTGTTGGAGCTTGCGTTCTGGTTTCGAGGTCGTCTTCAACTTCCCCATGCATGGCAGGTTTATGTTTGCCTACAGGAATGCGGATGCTTTTGTGGGAGGAGGTTGAAATAACGAGCTGGTATGTCTACATGGATGGGCTACGTAAACGATGTAAATTGCATGGGCGGTTACTATTGCATACATGGGGAGCCCTAGAAACCACGTCGATGTTAGTGGTTTGGTGAAGTAGGAGAGTGCCTGTGACACGTGTTGAGTAGTGTGTATGAATGGTGTTGTCTCCTTTTCCAGCGAGACGGCGTCATTCAGGAGAGGAGGTCACGGTGTCGTTTGACAGGAGGAGGACGTTTAGGAGAGGAGGTCACGGTGTCTTCTGACAGAAGGAGGACGTTTAGGAGAGGAGGTCACGGTGTCTTCTGACAGAAGGAGGACGTGCTGGGGTCTTCTACAACGGAGTCTCTGACGGCATTTTAGTGAAGTAGAGTGTTCTCTGGGGTGTGCGGCATCTAATGTGGAACGGTGTCATCGGCTTCTAGTTCCAATAAGCGAGGAGGGTGGGTTGTGTTAAGCGTTACCGTTCTGTCGCTGTGCTTTCGATGTCGTTTGCTAAGGGATGCTGTGCTGGGTCTGACCGGCTGGGTTGGAATTGGGTCAGACGCCCCTGGTTGGACTCACTAGCCTCAAGCACGGTCTACTGGCTGGGTGCTATTTCCGTAGGCACTATTTATGGTGTATGGGCTTATGCCCCTTTTGTGGGTTTTTGGGTGTATTGGGCTTATGGTTGATTTAGGCATATTCGATCTCTGGATTTTATCACTTGACTTCTTTTTGCTTTGTTCTTACTGGGGTATGCCCCTTGAAAGTTATACATACCCCTCTGATGAATACAAATTTACCATTCATAAAAAAAGAAAGAGTTATCAGATTAGTGAGCCATCAGTAGTGGACGGTGGAGAGCCTCTCTCTCTAGGTTTTTTAGCTTAGACTTTCGACCACTTTCCGACCTCTAATCAGCTGTCCTCTTAGTTAGCTAGCTTCCTTATTGTTTCCCGCCCAGCCTTGGTATACTGTCAATCCAGGTGGGTTACATTTTCCTCACGACGTCGTTCTGTCCTCACGAGGTCGTGCTGTCGAATTCTTGTACAGGGCACCGTCTCTTTTGACTTAATTTTTGTTTGGATTTCTCTAATGTGTCCCTCCATCGGCGGTGATCTAGTGACCATCCCTTGGTGGTGTTTTACTTGCCACGACATCGGGAGGGTTCCTCCCCGACAGTTCCATCTTCACTCTTGGCCCACCTACATAGGTCGTAAGAAACCAAAGGAAATCGACATCACTATTGCTTGTTTCAGTCCCCAGGAGGGTTCTTGATGGGACATGGTGGGTGGCACGTCGACTCTAGTTCCACTAGGTGCACCTGGCCCCCTCAGGTATGGCTTCTTCCTCAAACCCCTTGTGTGATAATGCCGTGGCCCTTCAGCTGGGGGATGATGTAGCATCCACGACTGAGGAGGAAATTGATCTGGGTAGTAAAGATACGATTGATGGGATGGAGGAGGAGATGTATGAGGATGGATTGGAAGCTGCAGTGAACTATCGACAGTCACATGGGCAGTTTGCACACTAGGTGTTTGATAATTTGCCTACCACCAGTCCAGGCCTTAGTGATAGCAGTTCCAACGAGGCTCAGGCTATGTTGGATCAGTCTACTGATAGTTAGGCTTTTAAGGGCTAGATTGACCAGAATAGGGTGCTGCCTCATGGTTGGCGGGAGGGTGTCCTAAGCCTTCCTATGCCAGCCTCTTTAGTGATAACAGGGAGCTCCACAAGGGTATGTCTTTGGATTTCTTGGAGGTAGGGGATGAAGTAGTCTTTGATGAGACAAAGTGCTTGCCTGTCGACCAGCAGTTTGGCTTTTACTTAGTGGGCTATTTTACGGGGCAATTTCCAGGCATGAAAGCACTAGAAGCACAAATGTGCAAATGGCAAGTCAATGGTCAACTCCTCCCTCATAGTTGGGAGTGGATTATTTTCCAATTCAACAATGATGAAGATCGGTTGAGTGTCCTTTTGGGAGGCCCTTAAGTTATTTATGGCAAGACGCTCCTCCTTAAAAAGCTTTCGTTGGAATTTACCTTTGACTGCCAAGAATTCATGTACGTTCCACTTTGGGTGCAATTGGCCAACGTGCCTTTAGCTTTTTGGCATGAACGTGGGCTCTCCAAGCTGGGGTCCCGATTAGGCTGACCTATGTGTACGAACAAAATCACACATTTGTGATCGCGCCTAGGCTATGCAAGGTTGCTTGTGGAGGTGAATGTGTCGACACCACCCGTAACCCATTTTGATGTGTGTTTACCGTTCGGGAAGCGATATACCCAGCTAGTCACCTATGAATCTTACCCCTCCTATTGCTGCCACTACCAAAAATTTGGTCATTCCCCGTTTCTTTGTAAGGGGCAGATGAAAGAGTCGACTGGACCGGCCCTAGTGGAGTTAGGTGGGTGGGGAAAAACTGTTGGGAAAGGTTAGATTGCTTCTAAAGACAACAGTTTGGGGGTGCAAAGAGGCGAACTAAGACTACAGTAATGGACCCTTCTTTAGCTCCTCCTACGGTCCACCATGCACAGCAACTTCCTAATGGCACTCTCAGGTTGACTAGTAGGGAATTGGAGTCTACTGTGGGTGAGGCTCCCATTGTGGCGGTAGCTACTGTTGTACAGGGGATTCCTTCTGTCAATCAGATCAAGGCCAATGAGTTTACCAGTATAACTCCAGCTGTCCTTAACCCTCCACCGAAACTAGCAGGGCCAGCGGTACTTTCTTTAGTGGATGACCTGCCTGGTGAACATGATTGGATCACGAGGGTTTAGTCCCACAGCCTAGCAACTCGCGCCAGCTTCAGTCTCCATGGCTGAAATGACCATTATGCACGGGAGCTTGCGTAGGGACAGTCTTTTTGTAGGGCCGAGTTGGATGGCCACTATGTCAGGGGGTAAGGGGGCTGCAGACAAGGCAATCAGTAAATCAAGTGGTAGCCGTGGAACACTTGAGGCTGGTGACTCTAAGGTGAAAACAGAGGGTCCTTTCCGGGTAGCTGTGTGAACTAAAAGGGACAGGAAGGAGTCAGCCTCCTCTTCCCAAACCATGAAACTTTTGTGCTGGAATGTCTGAGGCCTCAACTCTGCCCTGAGACAAAAGAGTGTCGCCTCACTCTTGAGGAAACACAATTATCGGATTGCTGGTCTTGTAGAGACCAAATTATCGGATTCAAGCCTTCAGTTTATGATGGAGCTTCAGTTGGAGGGCTGAAACTTTTGTCAAAATTTCAATATGCATCTTGATGGCTGCATGTGTCTTATTTGGGACCCCCGGTACTATGTCTACAATGTCCTGGCTATTGGGGACCAGTACATCCATGTTGAGATCCGCTGCAAGATCACTCAGTTCTCTTTTTATGCTTCCTTTGACTATGGGCTATATCGAGTGATTGAGCGCAGGGCTCTATGGCAGTCCTTATAACATCTTTTTTATAACAGAGAGCAGCCTTGGTTAATCCTGGGTGACTTTAATTGTGTCTACTCGGCTCAAGAACATCTGGGTTGCAAACCCCCCTTAGCGTATTTGCTCCAGGACCTTCTGGAATTTCGGGTCTCCCTTGGGCTGGAGCATGTCCCTAGTCGGGGGGAATTTTTCACTTGGAATAAAAACTTGCTTTGGGCCAAACTTGATCGTGTCCTATCCAACCAAGCTTGGGACTTGAATGATTTCCATTGTACTGCGCACTTCTTACCTATGCGCCCGGACTCGGACCACTGCCCTTTTGTAGTAGACATCAACCGTATGGAGGTGGTGGGTAATAAGCCCTTCAAAATTTTTTAACATGTGGTTAAATCATCCTCTGTTCTCGTCTATTATGGAAAATGAACGGGGAAGGCCAGGAGAGGGCTATGCTCAGTTTATTTTGTGTCGCAAGCTACAGGGGCTGAAAGGCACCTCAAAGTGCTCAATCGCCAGGTTTTTGGGAACATTTCAGAACAAGCTAGGACTGCCCAACTGGCCTTTCAAACTACTTATAATGTGTCCCTCGCCCATCTCAAAGATGTCGACCTAAATTAGGAGTCACTTCGCCAATGCAAGTCTACAGGTTTTCTATTGGAGGCGGAATAACTTTTCTTCTAGCAAAAGGCCGAGTGTTTACAACTTATGGAAGTGGATAAAAATACTAAATATTTCCACGCCATTGCCAAAAAGCGGGGCAAACATAATACTATTACCCACCTTGTCCGCGAGGATGGTTCATGTACTTCCTCTTTATTTGAGGTTGCCCACTGCTGTGTGTCGTACTACCAAGGCCTCCTGGGGTCTACTAATTCCCTTGGTCACCTTGATGAGACTGTTGTTCGCATGGGTCCCTTACTGGATGAGATTGCCCAGCAGACCCTCATCACCCCTATTGCGTAGCAGAAATCCGTAGGTATGGTTGGTCCTAATGTCATCCAAGCTATCTAGGAATTTTTCACTTCGGGTAAACTCCTTAAACAGCTCAATCACTCTATCCTCACCCTTATCCCAAAATCCCCCCCCCCCCCGGCAAAGGCTGTCACGGACTTTCGGCCGACTGCATGCCTCAATATTATCTACAAGATTATTACTAAAATCTAAAATGAGAGGACGCGGCAGGTTGTGGGACAGATAGTGGACCCTGCCTAGGCTACTTTTATCCCTGGACGCAATATGCTTGATAATGTGTTCCTGGCCTAGGAACTTGCCCGCGGATACTCTTGGAAACGAATATCTCCTCGCTGTATGTTAAAGGTAGACATTACGAAGGCTTATAATTCACTTGACTGGAAGTTTTTGGAGCATATGATGGTGTGCCTTAGTTTTCCTTCTCTTTTCATTGACTGGGTAATGGAATGTGTGACGTCCGTGTCCTATTCTATTTCGATTAATGGATCACTGTATGGTCATTTTAGGGGGGTGGGGCTTGTGCCAAGGCGATCGCATATCTCCGACCCTTTTTCTTCTTGGGCTGGAATACCTTCCCGTCTCTTAAAACAACAAACTGCTTCCCCACAATTCTATTTCCATCCGAAGTGCCAGAAATTAAGGATCATGCATTTTGCTTTTGCGGATGATCTGATGCTATTTTCTAGGGGGGATCAATCTTCGCTGCGTATCCTTACTAATGCATTGAATGATCTGGGGAGAGTGGTAGGCCTAAAGTTGAGTGCAAATAAATCCAATTTTTATATTGCGGGGGTCGATGGTTATGTGAAGGAGTGCCTCAGACAGTTAGTGGTCTTCCCTTTGGGGGAGTTCCCTGTTTGTTACCTTGGGGTCCCCCTTGCCCCTATGAAAGTGTCGGTAGCCCAATTCTCTATTCTTATTGATGCAGATGAGGGTTACCTCACTGCCTGGAAGGGGCGTTCACTGTTGTATGCTGGGCGGGCCAAGCTCATCAATTCAGTTATACAAGGCATCCTTGCATTTTGGTTGCAATCCTTCCCTATCCCACTTACAATCTTGGACCGGATCACATCCATTTGTCGACTCTTCTTTTAGGGGGGCAACCATTTTAGGGTTGCTTGGGACACCATCTACACTCCTAAGGCGAAAGGAGGGATGGGACTAAAAAATGGGAAGCTCTGGAACAATGCTTTATTGGCTAAAGTTCTTTGGAATATCCATGCTAAAGCTAACTTGGTTTGGGTTTGGTGGGTGCGTGAGGAGCACTTACGTGGTCATTCCATGTGGGAATGGTGCCCCCACAGTCGAGACTCACAATTGATGAAAAAACTAGCCGCTATCCGGGATTTGCTGGTGGCAAAATGTGAAGATATTGACAAAGCCATACATGCCATACAAGTCACTTGTAGCCATGACCGTCCCTCCTCGCAAAAACTTTATGATCTCTTACGAGTTCCGCTTCCTCACAAACCATGGGTGGTGTTTATTTGGAAACGGTACATCCCTCCTAAATTCTCCTTCACTGTATGGTTAAGTGTAAGGGGGGCCAATTGCCTACGAAGGATCATTCGCATTTTTTAGGGATTGATAGATTTTGTGGGTTTTGCCGTACTTCTGAGGAAACCATCCTGCATCTCTTTTTTGCTTGTCCCATTACTAGTGCCATTTGGAGCACCATCTGTGGGTGCCTAGGGATCGCATGATCTATGTCTTCCCTCTCTAATGCTCTCAAGTGGCTTCGCAAAGACTATCTGGGGGCCTTCTTTAAAAGTAAAGTTGTTCGGCTTGCTCTTGTGACTACCATTTATATGATTTGGAAAAGCTGAAATGTGTTCCAATTGGAGGGCACATTAGTCCTATGGGAGACTGTGGTGGCGCAAATAAAAACCTCCATGTACCGAATTCTCTATCGCTTGTACCCCCCTAAGCTTATTAGGTTTTGACTTGTTGAGGATGCCCTAGCAGGGGGAGGTATGTTCTGTTTTTGCTTGATGGTCCTTCATTTTCAGTGGCATTGATGCGAGCATGTACTGGGGGAGAGGAGGTCGTGACTATTCTAGCTAAAGTGTACTGGCCTTTGGTTTGTTCTGTTTGGGACCTCTCCCTTTGGCCTGCTAGAACTACTGGATGGTGTTCTGATTAGTGTGGATGCAAATGATGCTCTTGGTCCCTAACTGAGTACCCTCTCCTCCTGGGATTCCCCTACCATACTGAAACTTCCCTTACGTCTCTGCATAGCCTGAGAATCTTCGGGAGGTTAGTGTGGATGGGGTGTGTGCATGGCTGCTGGAACTTGAGGTAGTGGGGGCTGGGGTCACCGGTAGTGGAAGTTGTTCCTTGCATGTAGGTGCGCGGGGAAAGCTTCGGACGTCGCAACATGCATTACTGATAGGCAGTGGGTACAACGTCATCTTGTTGTGGGTGGCCTGGCTCATTGGTGTTGGTCTTCGTCTTAATGTTGTCATTTGGCGTATTGGGGCTTTACTTAGTTCGAACCCCTAGGATGACGTTGGCTCAAACTTTCCCGTCTTCATTGTCATTTCAAAGGGCGAGGACGCATACATAGGAGAGCCCCGCTACTAGCTGATACGATGCCATAGGGAAAATAAGTGGCACCATGTGTTTTGGGTCTGAACGATGGCGTATGGTGACATGCGTTGGAGGCTTGAGGATGTTGTTTAGTGCACGGGAACGGTGGCATTTTTTAGAGGCAGTACGAGGGCGTGTTTCCTTCCCCTAAGATGAGACGACGTCGCTACGTGGGTATGGTATTCTGGCTCACTGCCGTTTTGGGTAACCCTAAAAGGTGTCGTCCTGATGCAGAGCTTAGGTGAACATGATGCCCCGTCAATCCATAGAACGGTGAAGCTTTGGTGGCTGCACAGGGTCGTTTCTCCCATTATGGATGTGACTTGATGCTACTCCCTTGTATGAAACAACATCACTGTATGTGAAAGTTAGGCATCCCTTATTGTTATGCCTGGACGAGATGGAACATCGTCGGTTTGAGGTGCTATGTTACGATGTTGTCAAGTTTGGCTAGTGGCGTGCTTGGTTCGCCTAGTTGGCGGTCTGATCCCTTAGTTGACCCGCTCCCTCCTTAGCCTCACAGTTGGATGGCTCGTCTGTTTTGGGCTGCCTTTCTTTTGGGCTGACTGTATTATATTTTGATGTTTCTTGTTGCTAGTTTTGGCATTTTGATGTAACACTCTTTTGGGGTTCCAGGTGTATTGGGCTTTTATGTTAGTCGGGGCTTCTCTACGGTCCCTATGATTTTTCTTCTAACTTTTGTATGTATCTTTTTACCACCTAGGGTATGCCCTTGCAAGTTATATATATCCTTTTGATGAATATACTTTTACCTTTCATTAAAAAAAAAAAAGAGCTATCAGTGTAGTAAGTGTTCGAGAGTGTCTCTCCCTAGGTGATTATTCACCAAGGCTTGCATACTGCACAACTTGATTCCTTGATAATTCTGGTAGTGCAATATCTTCATATTGATTCAATTAAGGGATTGCCTTTGTTCTGTCTTTCTACTTTGTGTAACAGCATCAGCTTTGATGGGTTATCAAGGTGTACTGTTAGGTTTCCCTGGGTTGGTTTTTTGTCAACCTTGGGGGAATAATCTGAATACATCTTTGGATAACCTTAGACGAGGATTTGGGGAGACTCAACGTGGGTTTTGCATATTCGATAGCCTCAGTTAAGGGTTTTTCCTCTGCCCTGGGCTTTGTCGCTAACGATAAGATGGGGAAGAAAAAGAAAGGACATGACATTATCGAAGCTATCATCCTAGGGCTATAATCATTGACTGGAAAACCTACAGGGGACAAGCAACAATGAACCATTAGAACACAATTAGATGCAAAGCTTGGGGGGTACTTCCCACTCAATGACCGATAATGAACAACTCGACATACAAGAACGATCGGGGAAAAGAACCTACGCAGGTAAGCAAGAGAATAATTTGCATAATGCATTTGCTAGGATAATGAATACTGAAGAGCTGAGGGATGACGTAGCATCCTCAGCAGATGATGTGTCTGATGAGGGGAGTGAGGAGTCGACTACTTTGAAAAGCTTTGGGAGTTTTGAGTCGGAGAAAGCACACCAGCTACTTGAGAAAATGCCAAGCCACACCCTTGTTATTGAACTGAAGAAACCTACCTTCGTCAGCCTCTTTAGAAGTAACCATGAATTAAAGCGAGGACTCCAGCTAAACTACAAGCATGTTGAGGATGCAGTTACTATGACCACCAATGATCTCTGGCCAATTGAGGAGGAATGGGGGTATGGTTTATTCGGTTTCTTCAATGGGTGATTTTCGGGGATGAAGGCAAGGGAGGAGTTGATGACTAAGTGGGGAGTCAAGTGTCGAGTGCTGCTGCATGACCAAGGATGGTTAGTGTTTCAGTTTGGCAATGAGGAAGACCGATCCAGTGTTTTGGTTGGTTGCCCTTATCTCTTATTTGGGAAGACATTTCTGTTGACAAATTTGGCCAAAGGCTTTGCCTTTAACTATTAAGATTTCATGGAGGTCCCCATTTGGATTCAGTTTCCGAATGTTCCCCTTGATTTATGAAATGAAAATGGATTATCCAAACTCAGAACCCGGGTTGGTAAACCGATTTGCACTGATTAAATTACGGGTAACAAAACTAGAATTGACTATGCAAGGCTCTTGATAGAGGTGGATGTGTCGCGAACGCCAACAACTAGCTTTGACGTCAAGTTGCTGGGGGACATAAGTTATACTCAACAGGTGGTCTATGAAACTTTCCCCAATTATTGCTATTTTTGTAAAAAATTTGGACACAATCCATTTATATTCAAAAACACGGATATAAGGTTTCAGCCGATGCCGAAGGGGAATCTCCTTGAGTGGGGAAGGAAAGTTGGAACTCCACAGAGTAAAGGAGAAGCTAGTAGAGCAACTGGTATGCGTAATCAAGCCACGGCTGGGACAGGTGAACCTCAGAATGGGAATCAGGACCTAAGACTCCCTAATACTGTGGGTAAGGCATGGGTCCAGATTGATAGCAGAACGAACTCTGACATGATTATGGCTAAAATGGGTGATAAAGGGGATCAACCAACAACTCAGGTTCGTAGGGAGACCAATCTGAATAAGGGGGAAGAATGGCCAAACCTACAACTTGATAAACCCAGCAATAAAGGAAAGGTCGTGTCCACTAATAAAACTTTTGATGGGAACAACTAGAAAACAGGCAATATAGAGAGGGCTAAAAGAAATGTGGGGGATTATCATAATAAAGGAGGGGCTGGACCCTCATCATCGAAGAAATGAAATTTTTGTGCTAGAATGTCAGGGGCTTAAATATGGACCCGTGACAACTTAGTGTTAGCCTCCTCACAAGGAAAAACAAATGTAGAATTATCTGTTTGTTGGAAACTAAAATGGATAGGAAAGGTTTGTCGAATCTAATGCGAATTAGGTTCTTTGGCAGGGAGTTTCATCATAATTTTGAGGATATTACAAGGGTCGTATGGTTATCGCATAAGATCTATCTTATTATGATTGCAATGTCCTAGCTAGAGGGAACCAGTTCATTCATAGCAGTATTCGTTGCCAAACTACACAGATGCGTTTTATGTTGACTTGTGTCTATGGCTTATATAGTGTTACTCAGTGGAGGGCCTTATGGCATAAACTACTGGGGATGAATACTAGAGACTTTAACTATGTATGTACTGCCAGTGAAAGGCTTAGGTGCCATCCATAATCTGCATACCTGTTGAAAGATCTACAAGAACATAAGGTGACCCTTGGTCTGGAAGATGCACCGTATAGAGAGGAGTTTTTTGCTTGGCAGAAAAATCACCGGTGGGCAAACCTCGATAGGGTTCTTATCAACCCAGCATAGGGAGTAAGTGATTTACCATGCTCGGTTAGCTTCCTTCCTATGATGGTAGATTCAAACCATTGCCCCGTGGTCATCGACTTCAGGAATTCAAAAGGAACACCCCTTTAAATTCTTCAACATATGGATTAATCATCCCCGATTCCAGGACATTGTTGCTAACACATGGTGAATGGAAGTTGTAGGCACGACACAATATAGTCTATGTGCTAAATTGAAAGCTCTCAAGTCCCCTTTGAAAGCATTAAATCGGGAAGCCTATGACCACATTATGGAAAAAGTTAAGGTAGCTTAGGAGGAGTTCCACACTGCATACAATGCATTCCTTAACCACCCCGATGATGAGAACTTGAGAAACCTGGTTAACTCCAAGAGGAAGTATGCCAATTTCCTACAGGATGTTGAAAGAATGTTTTACCAATAAAAGGTGAAATGCACGCATTTAATGGAAGCCAATAGGAGCACTCGATAATTTCATACAGTGGCCCGAAAGCGGATATGACAAAATGCAATCACCCATCTAGTTAAGGAGGATGGGACCGATATCTCTTCTATGAAAGAAGTCACCAATTGCATTGTGAACTCTTATACAGAACTCTTGGGTACCTCCCCCTCGAAGGAATGCAGATCTGCAAGTGATCAGGAGTGGCGAAATACTAGATCATGAGATGCAAGATAATCTAATCGCCCCTATTATGGAAGATGAGATTCAACAGGCAATGTTTGACATTAGGAATGATAAAGCTCCAAGTCCAGATGGTTATACAATAGCCTTTTTTGAAAAACAGTGGAACGAGGTTGGGAAGGATGTAAAGGCAGCTGTCCAGGAGTTCTTTACAAGGGGCAAAATGCTTAGACAGATTAATCATACTATTATCACTCTTATCCTAAAAAGGTGTTCAACATCGAGGGTTACCGACTTTCGGCCCATTGTATGCCTAAATGTGGTGTATAAGGTGATAACAAAGATTTTGATGGAACCAATGACGAAGGTTGTAGGGAAACTTATTGACTCGGCTTAAGCAGCCTTTGCCCTTAGAAAGTGTACGCTGGAAAATATCTTTTTAGCACAGGAGCTTGTCAGAGGTTATAGTAGAAAATGCATTTCCCCTTGGTGTATGCTCAAAATTGATCTTACAAAGGCCTACGACACACTGTCTTGGGAGTTCTTAGTAGAAATGATGAATGGGTTGTGATTCCCTGACAGGTTTATCCATTGGGTAATGGAGTGCAGTTCTACTACTTTATTTTTGGTCATGATTAATGATACACTTCATGGGATGTTCAAAGGAATAAGAGGGTTACGACAAGGAGATCCTATGTCACCCACCCTATTCTTGCTATGCTTGGAATACTTCTTAAGAGTCTTGAAGTAGAGGACAGCTAACTCACAATTCAATTTTCACTCAAAGTGTAAGCAACTAGGCATCACCCATTTTGCTTTCGCTGACGATCTCATGTTATTTTCTAGAGGTGATGCCTCTTCAGTCTGGTTAATATTAGCTGGGTTGAGAGAACTTCAGGAGGTGGCCGAGTTACAGGTTAATCCATCCAAATCTAATATATATCTTGACGGTGTGTGGGGGTGGGAGAGAACAGAAATTTTGTAACTAGTTGAGTTCCCAACAGGAGATTTCCATGTTCGATATTTGGGGATACCTTTGGCACCAATGAAGTGTCAGTTGCTCAATTTTCAGTATTGTTGGAATCTGTGGAAACCTATATAAATGCATGGAATGGCAAGAGTCTGTCATATGCAGGGCGCATTGAATTGGTGAATTCGGTCCTCCAAGGAGTTTTGTCATTCTGGTTCCAAGCTTTCCTTATTCTAGTAGTTATCATTGAAAAGCCAACTTCTATGTGTCGGCTTTTCTTATAGGGAGGAAAACATTTCCGTGTGGTATGGGACAACATTTGTACAACTTATGGGGGCGGAGGGCTCGGCCTAAAAAATTGTAAGGTGTAATATTCGGCCTTGTTGGTAAAGGTGATGTGGAATAAACATGCAAAAACAAAATCCTTGTAGGTGAGATGGATCCATACGATTTACTTGAGGGGGATTTCTATATAGGATTGGCAGCCCCATAGCTGTGACTCCCCATTAGTCAAAAAGTTGGCCTTAATTTGGGATATTCTAATAGATAAGTTGGGTGGGCATAGCGTGGTGGTTCATGGAATGCAGTAGGTATGCATTAATGGAGTATTATCATCGCACAAGGTCTACGAGGTGTTGAGATCCAAACACCTTAGACAATATTGAATGTCCTTCATTTGGAAACAGCATATCCCGCCTAAATATTCATTCATAGCCTGGTTTAGCTTAAGGAACTGTCTGCTTGCTAAAGATAATTTGCATTTCCTAGACTTAGACCAAACTTGCAACCTTTGTGCTACGGAGCCAGAGTCAGTGGAACATCTATTATTCAAGTGTTCCTTCACAGGCGATGTATAGAATGCCATTCGAGGCTGGTTGGGTATGACAGGGAACATGTCATCACTAACAAGAGTTATTAAATGAATAAGAACCGATTACAAAGAGGCCCTCCTCCATTGTAAAGTCGCACGCCTAGGCCTCTTGTGCACTCTATACATTATTTGGAAAACCAGAAATGAAGTTCAAATGGAAGCAGCCTCTTAACCAGTTCTGATGTTGTGGCTAAGATTAAAATTGTTATGTATAAGATCCTTTATCGATTAGCTAGGCATTACTCAGGAGTATTGGGGTTAGAGTATATTGATTGTTGGAATGCAAAGGTCTAGAATGATGTAGCAAGGTCAAAGTTATCGGGATTTGGAGCACCCTGGGAAAGTGGCTGAGAACATTTGTAGCTAGCCTCACTATAGGGTAATAGGCAGATAGGAGGTCATTTAGGGGGACAGGGTCACATGGCACTATCCAGTCCGCCTGGTCTTCTTAGAAGGCCCTCTGAGGGGGGGCTGGGGCTTTTTGCTACTAACCACAGATTTTGGATTTAAGGTTACTCCTGAGGTAGATTGATATAGAGTGCTCTCTTTTGACTTGAGCCAGCAAAGTCACTTGCCTGTTGAATCTGGTCATGCTGTCTTCTTCATCTACAGGGCTATCTGCGATTGCACAGCATCAGCTTATTTAATATGGTTGCTATGGTTATGGTTAATTTTTTCAAGTGTCTTGTTTTATTTAAGATGTACAGATGACAAATTTGGGTGTATTGGGGTTTTGGGTATTCTACCTAGATGTTGTCTTAATGTTGTCTATATTGCTTCCTCTTGTTTAGCCTTACTTTTGAATTGCCTGCTTTGGGAGCCTAAATGCTATTTGCAGGTTCGAAGGCCCCAACTTGTCCATGGGACGCCCTCCTGATCTCACGAAAGCAGGTGGCATCTAAGGTTCATACATGTATTGGGGTTTAGGTTTTTTGTCTATTGTATGCTAACCTCTCATGGCACTATTGGTGATTTGGGTGTTTGGTGACATGTTTGGGGGTGGACCTGCGTACTGGACGCTCCTGCTGGCCATGCACCACCTCAGCTACTTTGCACTTGGATGGGCCCTGTAGTTTACTTCGAGTAGATCCCAATGGACCCTGGCCGGTCCACTCTTTGCTCCTGCTGGAGTATTGTGTAGTGTCCTGTTATTATTATGGAACAATTCGGGTGTAATGGGATATTCAGGGCCATTTTGTAAGCATAATTGTAAGAACATCCTATTTGGATGTAATGGGGTTATTAGTCCAAATGTTGTGGTAATTTTGACTGAGGTATGCCCCTTTGAATATGCTTTCACAAAATTTGGGATGTGTTGGGGCTTTAGGTTGGGGAAATTGATGTAGGTTTTCTTTTCAATATCTATTTTGTGGGTGTATTGGGGATTGGGCCAATGGATGTAGGATTCTTAGTCTACTTCTAGTGGGTTTTGGGGGAAATGCACTATTGTAGTAGGACATTAGATATACTGGATCGGCATTGGTCTAGACCAAGTGGACCCTCTTCTTGGAGCCTTCGAGGAGACTGGTGGATTTCTAGGGTCCCGTCATTCAAGCAGCAGCAGCTCGCAAACCAGAAAATATGGTTTCAACTAGCAGAACAGGTACATCTTTGAATACTAATAAAGGTGTGAATACTGAGATAATTAGGGAAGAGATGTGGGATGATGAAGCATCCACTGAAGAGGAAGACATTGAGCTGGGAAGTGTGGATTCAACTGATACTGAGGGGTCTGAAGAAGAGTAGTCTGACTTGCAGGTGTTTGACAAAATGCCACAGCTAACCACAGACAAGCAGACTGGTACAGAATCGGTGCAAAATGTGATAGGGAAAAAGCCTTCTGGTGCTCCTGGGAAAATTGATGGTGACAACAACAAACCATCCTTTGCTAGTCTCTTTAGGCACAATCGTGATCTGAAGCAAGGCATCCACCTAGAAACTATACACATGGAGGAGGAAGTGACAATACTGGAAGATGAGAGGTTAAAGCTTCAGCAGGAATGGGGATTCTGCTTGGTTGGGTGTTTTACTGGTAGGTTTCCAGGGATGAAAGCCCTAGAAAGCCTAATTACTCAATGAGGAGTGGTGTGCAAGCCACTACCCTATGATGGGGGATGGCTCATGTTCCAATTTGAAGCAGAGGAGACCAGAACTAATGTGTTGACAGGGGGTCGTATATGCTGTTTGGGAAAACTTTGATGTTGAAGAAACTTTCTCCTGGTTTTACTTTTAACTATTAAGAATTCATGGAGGTTCCCTTGTGGATTAAACTCTTGAATGTGCCACTAGACCTATGGACTGCAAAAAGGCTCTCCAAACTTGGTTCCCAAGTAGTGAAACCAATATTTACTAATTAAATAACAGGCCAACGGTCTAGAATTGGGTATGCTCAATTTCTCGTTAAGGTGGATGTGTCCCAAAAACCAGTCACCAACTTTGATGTTAAATTGTCGGAAGGAAATAGATATACTCAAACGGTAATTTATGAAACCTTTCCGAGCTATTGCTGCTTATGTAAACAGTTTGGGCATAATCCTTTTGGTTGTAAGAAATCACAGACAAAGGTGCTGAAAGTGGTCGTAAAAGAGGGGGACAAATGCGCTGATAAACCTTCAGATATAGCAGATGCTAATGTGGAGGATGGGATACAAACACAGTACTCAGGAAAAGGATGGCGAGAAATCTAAACCAGGGAGAAGACACATGAGTATCAATCAAGAAGCCAACCAAGGAAAGGATACTGCAATGAGAAGTAAAGCAGACAGGCACTAAAAACCGATTATAATCAGAGATTCAGTGAATGCAGATCGAGGACAAAAGGTCACCTAACCTCAGAGGGAGGTAAAAACAGTAAAAGGGGGAGATGGATAGCAGGTCTAGAACTCTAAAAATACCAACAAAGGCAAGGCAATACTCATTAATAATAGCAGATTACATATAGGGGATAAGGGGTAGGATCATCCAAAGGGAAGTAAGGAGGGCTTGAAAGTGACATTGCAAATACAATGAGCAAAATAGAATGGGAGGGGGCCTCCCACGTGTGGAAATTACACTACTCTGTTGGAATGTCTGAGATCTCAACACAGCCTCGCGAAAAAATAGTGTTGTCACTCTTGTTCGACAACATAAATGTAAATTCACTTGTCTTTTGGAAACAAAAACTCACAGTTGAAAGATTGAGGCATATGATTCATGACAAATTTTCAGGATGGAAATATAGCCATAACTTTGATTTGATCACAAAGGGCCGAATTGCCATTGTATGGCATCCTTTATTCTACTCTTGTCAAGTCTTAGAGAAAGGTAAGCAATATATCAACTGTAGGACGCTCCACAGTATTACAAAAAGAGAATTTCTGGTGACATGTATTTGTGGGTTATATAGCGTGACAAAGCGAAGAGAGTTATGGCATAGGCTAATTAGGATGGATACGGACACAAGGATGCCTTGG
>JANSVA010000007.1:26545183-26560301 GCA_025504915.1 Erythroxylum reticulatum | reverse complement strand
TAATTGAGTTATAAAATGAGAATGTGGATAAGATATGAAATTTGATAATATACCCGGGATTGTCAAGAACATGCATTATTCATGGTCCGTATATACATTTGTGCATAAATAAATGCTTATAATTGTTCAAAGTTATTAATGTGTGGGTACAATGTATGTATTATATAATTTTGATGTGTAGGATAAATGTCCGCATTCAGAAGTTTCCAGATCATGGAAGGTAATACTAATCTGGAGCGTACTGTGAGTAGACCTAGATGGTCTTACCTTATTGTTTGTTTTGTTTATGTTATGAATTAAGTGATTATGAATGAAATGTGAATTGATTGTGTGATTCCGGACAGTGAAGGTCCGAGGTTTCTGATGCTTAAATGTAATATTGAAGTGTTAATTGTATATGAATGTGATGAACTAAATGCTTCATGAAATGAATGCATGATCACAAAATGCTTCTCATCATAAATGTTGAATGCCGGACCAAGGTCCGATGATGAATGTGAAAGTGACTGATTGAAAACATATGAATGTGATTGATGCATTTCACTACATGAATGCATGAAAGATAAAGACAGTTGTGACCAGAGTAGCTAACGTGAAAAGAGCTTTAAACTCAACTATGCGCATCAGAGCCTCAGGCTCAACGTTTAATGAGCCCAATATCCCCCCAACAGATACAGGACATTTATTAATGAGCCCAATATTCACAATAGACACGGGATAGTTATCAATGAACTCGGTACCTACAATGGATATGGGATAGTTATAGACACTCAGTCACAACAAAGTAATAAAAGTGAGTCTCACGTGCATTGCACATGAAAATTGATATGTGTGTTTCAAATGAACAAAATGAACTGTGTGACTACTCTGAATGTGAATTGTGAAATAAGTGATTAAAATGATATGTGATGCAATGTGATTATTATATAAATGATGTGAATTATGTGTTATATGACTGGGTGAGCCATCAAGGATGGTTACTCACTAAGTTCGCAAAACTCACCCAAAATTTGTAAATATATTTTAGGCTCAGAAGAGTACCCCGTTAGACAAACGAGAGTATACCTACTGCATTCAAGTAAGAGGTAGAGGTCGGGATCAGTTGGCTTCTACATTGATACTTTCTTATTTGTGTATTCCATTACATTTGTATAATGTGTATTTGAATATGCTTTTGTATGTAATAACTTTCCAATTTGGAAATGTTGCAAACAAGTTTGATTAATGAGTGTAGTCACACACTCTTGAATGAAATTGTTTGTGAATAAAATGGGTCGACTTGATTATTGATAATAACTTTCCAATTTGGAAATGTTGTAAACAAGTTTGATTAATGAGTGTAGTAACACTCTTGAATGAAATTGTTTGTGAATAAAATGGGTTGACTTGATTGTTGATTCTGCATATGTGATTGATTAAAAAAATTGTACACAATTTCGAGTGTTTGACTGTTCTAGCATACCGTCCTCGTGGGGTACGCACTCAGAGATCACTCAAGATGTCAGGTACGTGTCTCAAGAGGGTGGGATGCTATAGACATGTTCTTTCAATCTCCAAGAATTGAAGATTATCCTTTGTAGTTAGTCAGTTTCGTAGGCTTAACCAAGCGATAAAGGAATACTTAGAGGGATATACTTTTTCCATATAAATGACATCCAGGGTTTCATAGCATGTTTTACCCGAATTAAATCATAAACCTTCAAGGATGAAGGAACTCCATTTATGCATAACTGTTGTAGTCTTTGAATTACTGTTGTTTGGCTCCCCATTGTTCCTATCAAACTGTCCTGAATCTATGCAATCTTTTTCAACAAGGGGGGGTTTCGGTTGTGGGGCACCCACCTCCAAATTGTTGTGTTCCTTAGGTACACTTCATATACCCATCGTGCCTAGAGAGAGTCTACCTTGGCATCCATGTTCCATAAGACCTTAGTGAATAGCGCATTGTTCCAGGTCTTGCAATTTTTCAGCCCCAACCCTCCTTCAGACTTCTGAGTATAGATGATGTCCCAAGCTACTCGGAAATGTCTTCCACCCCATAAGAACAATCGACACATGAAGTTGAGCCTTTCCATGATTGCATTAGGCATGGGGAATGCTTGCAACCAAAAGGAGAGAACTCCCTGTATAACAGAATTGATAAGTACAGTTCTTCCTATATATGAGAGGGATTGACCCCTCCAAGTATTCAACTATGCTTCTACAGATTATATTAATACTGAAAACTGAGCCACCGAGACCTTTACAGCAGCTAAGGGGACTCCCAAATAACGAACAAGGAATTCCCTTAGAGGGTACTCAACCAACTGTCTTAAAGTCTCCTTCTCATATCCATCCACTCCTTAAATATATGTTTGACTTTAAAACACTTACTTTCAATCCTACCACTCTTTCCAAGTCTCGTAATGCATCGACTAATATGCCAATCAATGCATCGTCTCCTCTAGAAAAAAGCATAAGGTCATTAGCAAAGTCAATATGAGTTATGCGTAGCTACTTACACTTCGGATGGAAGTGAAAAGATAGGTATAGGTTCAGTTTTTTAACACCCAGGACAAGTATTCCAACCCTAGGAGAAATAAGGTAAGTGACATTAGGTCACCTTGTCGTAAGCCTTTATAACCTTTAAACCATCCATATATGGACCCATTAATAGATAGTGAGTAAGAAGCAGTTTTAACACACTCTATAATCCATCTTGTAAACTTAGTAAGGTATCCCAAGTTTAGCAACATATTTTCTTGGAAGCCCCACTCCATTGTATCATAAGCCTTAATGATGTCAGCTTTGATCATATATCTAGGTGAAATCCTTTTTTTGGTATACCCTCTGACTAATTCTTGGGCCAAGAAGACATTATCCATCATATTTCGACAGGGAACAAAAGCAGCCTGGGCTAGATCTATTATTCTCCAGATCACCTTTGTCATACGGTCATTCAAAATTTTTGTTATCACTTTGTGCATAACATTAAGACATGCAAATTCATGAAACTTTGGTGCAGTCTTAGTTTTTGATATGAGGGTAAGGATGCAATGGTTAAGTTGTTTCAACAATTGACTCATAATAAAGAATTCTTCGGGATCTAACACCAGCTCTTTCCTAGTGAAACTTTGCGTGATTTAGAGGTATTTGGGAAGGAAAAGAGTATCTAACTGAACGATAAATGTTGCGGCAGCAGAATCAAAGGTATTTAGAGTTTCTGAATAGAGTGCGATTAGGTTTGAGCCCTCTTCAGCACCCGATTAATCCCCAGTTTTGACTACTTGTGCGGAATTAAGAGCAAGAAACAAATTGGTGAGTACGTTAGGGGAAGGTGAACCATTGAAAACCCTACTAGAGGTGGAATTCGCATTTGACGACTTCAGGGGAGGGGTTGTTCGCAGGCGACACACATTACCTGACTAGGGCAATTCCTCCTAGAACTTTTGGGAGTGAGCCATGGGTAGGAAAAAACCACAGGGAACGCACATAACAGCAGAATGTATAGGGATGACAGTGAGAAATCGGAGTATACCTCCTGCAGTTAATCTGAACAACTTGGACAATAAACCACGAGCAACAGAGGTAAAGCCTAATTAGATGAAAACCCCTACAAACACAATGAATAGAGTGGAGAGCCAGAATGCAGCGATGAATGTAGGTATAGCAGACTAGAACCAAGGGAGACGACTGCCTAATAACGCAACAAGAAAAAACATGCGAGTTGGTGGCTTCTATCAACGCCCGAGGTACGTCTCGTAACTCTGGAAAATTGTGTGTTGACGCATTGTGCCTTTAGCTGGGGGATGATGAAGCATCCACAGCTGAAGAGGATATTGACTTGAGAAGTAAGGATTCCACTGAAATCAAGGATTAAGAAGAAGAAGAATCTGTGTTGAAGTTGCTCGATCGAATACCGCAACCTGTGTTTGATAAATCAGAGGATGAGGTGCCTGCACATAAAATGTTTGATAAAACGCTGAAGAGAGGTTCTGATAAAAGTGAAGAAGGGAAATAGAAGCCTTCCTATACTAGTTTATTTCGCGACAACAAAGAACTCAACCAAGGTATGACATTGAAATTCATGAAAGTTGATGACTAGGTTGTTATGGAGTTGGAAGACGTAATGGAGATTGAACAAAATTTGAGATATTGCCTAGTTGGGATTACTAGAAAGTTTCTAGGGATGAAGGCCCTTGGGGACTAAATGGCTAAGTGGACAGTACAATGTTGACTCCTTCCTCATAGTAGGGGTTGGCTGATTTTTCGGTTTAATTCTAATGAAGACAGGTTTAAATCTAATGAAGACAGAACGAGTGTTTTAACAGGAGGATCGTATATTATGTTTGGGAAAACCTTGCTATTAAAGAAGCTCACACAAGGATTTGCCTTCGACTACAAGGAGTTCATTGATGTGCCAATATAGGTACAGCTACCTAATGTCCCCCTGGAATTCTGGCATGAACGGGAGCTATCCAAATTGGGATCACGAATCAGTAGGCCTATGTGTACTAATAAAATCACTAGCATGAAGACTAGACTTGGTTATACACGATTATTGGTGGAAGTCGATATTTCTAAAAGGCCTATAACAAGCTTTAAGGTGAAGCTGCCGATGGGAAACCGATACACTCAAATGGTTATATTTGAGACTTACCGAACTATTGCTGCCATTGTCGACAATTTGGTCACACGCCATTTAAGTGCAAAGGCCAACAAAAACAGAAGCAATGAAAGGAACCAAATGAGGTAGTTGTTACTACAATAGTGGGAACAAGAGAAATTGCCAACTTTAGAGAAGGGGATACGGATTAGTGAGTATCCAGAGCAAAATGAAAGTAGGGTGCAAGATGACAATTCAGTAAATGAAAAAGAACAACAAGTGCAACTTGAAGCAGGTGAAGGAGGAGTGGCCGAGAACGATAAACCAACAAAAAGCAAAGGCTTAAATTAGTCAAGTCGGATAGAAAACTTAAAAATGACTAAAGGGAAATGGCAGATAGTACCGAAACATGGGAGCATCAATAAAGACAAGGCAGTACAACAAAGCAAAGACACCAGTGTGCGGAAGAATATGCTTAGACCTGAAAGTAGTAGCAGAGTGTCCCTGAAGAGCAGCACCGAAATTCAAAAGGGTACAGGAGGTGGTCAACGTCCTCCACCCGAACAATAAAGCTCCACTGTTGGAATGTCCAAGGCCCAAGTAAGGCCTCGCGACAAAATAGTGTTGCCACCTTAATTAGGCAACGCCATTGTTCCTTTGCATGCTTACTGGAAACAAAACTCACTAAGGAGTCTTAAAAAGATGATGTGGAACTAATAGCTATTTCTTTTTTTTGTGAAAGGTAAATGGTATATTCAGTATATTCATCAAAATGTATGTACAAAAACAATAAGGCATACCCTAGTAAAAAAAAACTAACATCAAGACAGAAAGCCCCTTTATAGCCAATTAGGAATTAAGAATAAAAATACCCTAGGTAACCCATTACACCCAAAAAGAACCCAGGAGGAGCTCAAAATTTGAAAAATTCAAACATCCGTAGCAAGGAGTAAATCTATGCCGGGGGAGGGGGGGGATGGTGTGCGTAGGCTAACTGTCGAAATGAGACCTTATAACCCGCCCTGTCCCAAACAATAGAAGCCCCCTATGCCTCGACGTTCAGCCCATATGCAACAAATAGGCCCAAGGGATGTAGATCTTAGTCATCCTCCACCATGCAACGTCCAGCCCATATGTAACAAAGAGGTCCAAGCAAACCAAAGCTCAATCAGCCCTCCACTATGCCTGGATCCCCAGCAAGAGGCTAGTACAAAAAAAAAATGCAGCATGATGCCACTCACAAATTAAGATAACCAAAGCGCTAAACACCAGCCCAAGATTCCAACTACAAAACACACTTGGTACGCCCTACTCACAACACAACAAAACAGAAGAGAAAAGGGGAGGCATTTAGGTAGAAGGACCCAATTCTCGCATACATCCAAAGCTTCCTACCATATATCCATGGTAGTACACTTGAAAGTATTAACACAAATAGAACAGCCAAGGAAGAGTCCCCCAACCCCTGTACAACTAAAAGGAAATAATCTATAACCTGTCCTAGTGCAACCAAAGGGGGAGCATAACAATACAAAGTATCACAACAATTTACATCAGCAATTTACAGCAAAAATAAAGATATCAAAAATGTAAACCATAGCTAGCTTCAGGGTCCTCTTCTCCCAACACCTTGTTGTCCATCATGCCGCCCATCCTCCAAGATCACCAATGAGAAGCCTATTGTGTGTGTTCAGTTGGAACTCCAAACACACCCCTACCATCCAAGGGAAGAGAGAGCCCCAACCTTAGTGTAACAACGAAGGTCTATCTCAGACCAGCCGAAGGAGAGCAAATATAGTACAACCTAAGATCAAAAATCAATTAAATTCGCTGGATAGATTCAGTACAAGATCTTATAAACTATAGTTTTTATCTTTGAGACTACATCAACTCTTGTTAAGGAGGCCTCATCCATCTGAACGGCATTCTGGATCTTCTATATTATATATAGGGAGCAAAGAAATGCAAACTTTGCAGCTTTACATCTGAGTAATGCTCCTTGGTGATTAATTCGAGTCCACCTGATGGCACTCCATAGGGTGTTCATAGCCCGATGCATCCCCAGCCAACTTCAAATTGCACTCTAAACATCCCCTGTGAAAGAAAATTTAAAGTATAAGTGTCCGCCATTGAAGTTGTAGGGCTCCCATCAACCCTTATAATGTGTGAAATTGTATTGTGTTTCCCCCGCTTTCACACCACAGAGTGATAATATTTACTACTTTTATCAACCCCCATAATGTGCGTACATTTAGTCTTCTAATGATAGAATGCTCTTTTAGCCTCCAACTGAAAAGTTGCCTACTTTAGCTTAGAGTAGGCCTCTAGACTCAACACTGTATCTGCGGGTGTGGCTAAAGATGCCTAGTAGGCTATTTGAAATTGCTCTTGCGTGCTCTTCGCCTTGTCAGAGATATTGCAATAAACTGTGGCATTTAATTTTTTCAAAGCAACTTTCAACTCTTTCAACTTTTTACACAACACAAACTGAGCTGATCCTTCAACTTGTAGCTCCTATTCGATATCCACTACCTCATTGATTAGGGGATGCTGCAACCACATATTAAAGAACTTAAAAGGCCAGTTGCCAGTCATTTCCAATTGGTTGAACTCTACTAAAATAGGGCAATGGTCTGATCCACACTCATTTCTATGAAATAAGCAGAGCAATTAACACCCAAATCAACCCATACTTGATTTAATAAAACTCTGTCCAGTTTCACCCACAGTTAGTTTTTATTCCACGTGTAAAATTCCCCACGACTTCGAGCATCTTCCAGCCCAAGTTGTATACGAAAATCGAGTAAATTCTTTAGCAATAGGCTGATGGAGGTTGACAGCCAAGCCGCTCGGTTACATCACATACACAATTAAAGTCCCCAAAAATTATCCATAACCACCTTGTATCACCAAAGGCGGCCTGTAGGTGTTGCCATAAAGCTCGTCTCTGTGTAATAGTATATAACTCGTACATAACAGAGATTGTGAAAGATAGTTATGTAATGGAGCATTGCACTTCCATATGTATGAACTATTCGCCGATCACCAAAATCTAACATTGACATGCATTCGGATTCCATAAGACACAAATACAGCCGCCAATAATACGATCAAAGTTATGACTATAGCCCCAACTTCCAAATCGCCTATTGACCATTCGTTCCAACCTATCACCTGGTAACTTTGTCTCCAAAAGTCATGTAAAAGTATAGTGGTATTGCCGAAGAAGACTGGCAACACTGCACTGTTTCGAGGCCTGGTTTAGGCCTCAAACATTCCATGTAAGAATCCTTATTTAGCAGATGGAGGGGCCACCCTCCTCCCACTGTTTTTGTTTTTTCCTTGCTACTCATACCTGCTTCCATCTTTGTGCTTACAAATGGCCTGACAATGTCATTTTCAACCCATCTTTATTCGGTTGTACTATTACTTCCTTGCCTTTACTGACATTCTTACTAGTTTTGACCTTCTACCTTGACTTGGTAGCCAAAGCAGGGAGTCTCTTGCCAGTCTAATCCTGCTGCCTCTGTATACCCATAGTTGATCGATTATGAACTAGTCTTCCTGCACTGGCTTCTGACTGAATAAGTTGATCCACCCCTCGGATAGAAGTAGGCTTTGCATCCTACCTATTTTGAGTTACTGGTGTGACTTTAGAACCTGTCCTTGACTCCTTCTGTTGGCCCCTCTTATTAGTTGGTGCTTTAGTAGCTAGATTTATACTAGTGATTAGTGCCTGCTTCTTATTATTCTTTTGTTTGCAGGCAAAAGGAGAATGGCTAAAGCTCTTGTAATGACAACAATAAGCAGGAAATATTTCATAGAGAACTTCTTGAGTATAGCTTGGACCCCCAGGCAATTGCACATCAAAACTAGCGATTGGTACGTTAGCCACATTAACCTCTACTAACAACCGTGCATACCCTATATGAGTTTTGTGACTAATGATCATATAAGTGCATAAAGGCCTTCCCAAGGGAGAGCTGAGCTTAGACAAGGCTTTGTCATTCCAAAGGTCCAATGGCAGGTTTGGAAATTGAATCTAGATAGGCACCTCCATGTATTTTCTATAGTCAAAAGTAAATCCTAGTTTCAGCTTCTTCAATAGTAAAGTCCTCCTCTGTACCATATATGGGCCACTAGCAAATACTGTGCACAATCCTCGTCAGTCTCAAACTAGAACATTAACCATCCTCGATTATGGGGTAGCACTTTGCATAGTATCTGTCTATAGTAATGAGGTCCTCAATAGCTATAAGCCCTAGAAATTGACCAGTAAGCCACCTAACTAAACAAAATCCCCAAGTTTGATCAATAATGTTAACATTTGCATCTTCCAAAATGACCTCTTTGGTCACCAGTACATACTCCAATGGCTGACCCTTAGGCATCTCCTGATTCTTTCTAAACAAGCTAGCATAGGAAGGCTTCAATTTATCCCCTTCAATTACTGTAGAGCTGAGAGTTGGCCTCTGAGGAATTGCATTCAGTTCAGACTCACCTTCCACTGACCTTTCAAACTCACTCTGCGCAATTGTGGTTATAGTCAGCATATTATCAAACACCTAGAGGGCGTCCATCTCATCTTCAGACCCAGCAGAAACAGAAGAATCCACACTCCCCAAATCAATTTCAGTATCATCATCCGTGGATGCTACCTCATCCCCCTGATCTTCATTTAATTTATCAGTACTCATAAGAGGTTCAGTGAGTAGAGCCTTACCATGTTTGGGAACGGGCTTCACAGTGCTTGGCCGACTCTATTGTACCTTGTTTATTCTAGCTTTGTTGCCACCCATGGCGTCACCCCAACCCTCACCGAAGGTTTATTGGGTCCAAAATTTTTCTCCATATTAGTAGGTTCCATAGGAGGAGCCTGTGCCACATCTCCCGCTTGTTGTGGTGTGATAGGCTGAGCAGCCTTCATCCATGTGGCTCGCGTGAGGTCTCAGTTGTCTGTCCCGTGAGACAGTCAGTAGTGATATCACAACCCCTGCTTTTGCTCTTACCCATAGCTCACCCGCAAGTGCCTGAAAACAAGGAGTCTGATATCAAGTGGCTCCTAACTCCTTCTAACTTGAAATCTCAGGCTCCCAATACTACCAACGCAAAGTCGCTAACTGCTAAGAAATCTAACTCGAGATCTCTACGGCCCAAAAGAAACCAATAGAGACGAACCCTAAACTTGAGATGAAGAAAATCGGTGAAGCTTTCGTTAGTCGCACAGGGTTATATAACCACATAATCAATACACTCAAGTATCCAACACAACCACCGTCGATCTCGAACACAAGCAAGGAAGTAGATAGTTGAAATCAATTGGAAACAATGTGGACGAAATTAGGTGACAAAATCGCCTAAATGAGACCATCTCACCAATTGCCCACTACTACTAATAGCTATTTCTTTACTACTAATAGCTTTTTCTTGATTCTATTGGTAGTGGTGCATGGCCATTTTTAGTTGGTGGAGCAATTTATCTGGTTAATTTGTTAACGAATGAGACCTCAGCCTACTAACTAGCTATTTTTTGAAAAAACTCTATGTTGATGTTTAGCTTAACAAGAATCAGAAGGATTAAAGAAAGAGCTATTAGTAGTGTTCTGATAAGAGTGTCTCTCCCTTGGTGATTTTTTCACCAAGGCCTCGTACATCGTACTGCAACTCTTAGGATCGATTCAACAGTGATTTCATGGTTGCACTAGAAAGAGGTTTAGAGTTAATCCATGTTTTGAATCTAAAGAGGATTCACGAGGTTCAGAAGTGAATTGCTTAGGTTTAGCAGACAAATTAAACCTTAAGTGATTTCTACCCAATTTTTTGCAATTTGATTTTAAGCCAGATTTTTGATTAAAACTCGAGTAAGAACTTCTGTAGAGAAGTAGCAAGGTTTTGAAGCAAATTACTTAATACATTAGATAGATTCGAATAGTCGACAGAATCGAATAATTAGTTGCCCTAGGTTAAGGGCAAACTGTAGGTTATGGGCTTTGACGACCACGGTGGTGGTTCCTTACATATGAGGAATAGGGAAAAAGAAGAACAAAGGTAAGGACATCACAGCGGCATATGTGGGGTTACATAAAGAGAACTCTAAATGACTACATGTGGGGAATCTGGAAAATGTCGAAAGGGAATCACGAGGAACAGGTGTGGTGACCATTTCGATGTTGTGAAAATGGATTCGGGACTTCATAGTGTTGGAGACTGACAAACAATATAGCAAGGTAAGCCTTGTGCTCAAGAGCAGACGGCTTCAGCGATCAAACCAGATATATTACTAAGTGACAAAATAATGTGTACTAGTAAATTGTGTGAAGAGTTGGGGGAGGAGGAAGCCTTCACAGCTAATGAAGATATCGAGTTGGGTAGTGTAGATTCAACTGATACTGAGTGTTCAGAAGAAGATGAGACTAGCTTGAAAATGTTTGATAGAATGCCACAGTCAGCCTTAATCAAGCAGATTGCAGATGGGCTAGTATAAAATGTGTCCGATAATTCGCACCACTAAGTATCTGCAACCATTGCAGGAGATACAAACAAACCTTCCTTTGTCAGCCTCTTCTACAACAATCGAGATCTAAAACAAGGGCTACAATTGAAATACTTGCAAGTCGAGGATGCAGTCACAATGGAGATGGATAACATAATGCAACTTGGGCAAGAATAGGGATACTCCTTGTTGGTTGTTTCACAGGGTAATTTTTGGTAATGAAAGTCCTCAAAGGCCTTATCGCTAAATGGGGAGTGCCTTGTAAGACTTTACCATATGATATGGGATGGATTGTGTTTCAATTTACAGCACAAGAATCCTGAGCCAATGTACTGGCAGGAGGTCCCTACATCTTGTTCGAGAAAACCTTGCTACTGCAAAAATTGTCACAAGGTTGTGCCTTCAACTACCAAGATTTTATGGAGGTCCCATTGGGGCTTCAATTTTTGAATTTTCCACTAGAGCTATGGACTAAAAAAGGTTTGTCCAAGCTGGGCTCCCAAGTTGGTAAACCTATATGCATAGATAAAATCACAATTCAGAAAACTAGAATTAGTTATGCGAGGATATTGACTGAGGTAGAAGTGTCTAGAAAACCAGTAACCAGTTTTAAAGTTAAAATGCCAGGGGATATTAGATATACTCAAACGGTGGTTTATAAAACATTCCCAAGCTACAGTTGTTACTGCAAACAGTTTAGACACAATCCATTTGAATGTAAAACTACCAGAAGAATGCTTAAGAAGTTGCCAAAGTAGAATACAATAGACGGGGTATAGATGTTGGTACGTCATTGAATTCACTGAATAAAGGGAAGCAAATAGGGATGACAGTATACGGAATCAGAATAACCAAGATATGGAAGCTGGGAAATCAGATAATCTGAGAGGAAACATGGGTAGCAACACTATAACATGCCTTGACAAAGAAAGGGGACAATAAGAAGAACCCGAGACTAACAAGGAGGCCACAACCAAAGCTATAGTTAAAATGAAGAAGGTAAACCTACTAACGGAAGTGATTAGCAGAAAAAACAGCATCACAAAATAGCAACAAGGGGAAGGCAGTGATTCCTCCTTATAGAAGACCTAATGAAGGGAATAATCCGAAGATAAGTAATATTAAGAGGGATAATTTTACTGCCTTTGAGAACAGAAGTATAGGACGGGGGACCCTCCCAAATGAAGAAGTGAAGTTTTTATGCTAGAATATCCGAGGTTTTAACAAGGCCTCACGACAACTGAGTGTTGTTAACCTTACTAGGCAACAAAATTGCAGATTTGTTTGTTTTTTGGAGACTAAACTTACTATTGCAGGCTTGGGGAATTTGATGAGTAATAGGTTCTTAGGATGGAACTATAGGCACAATTTTGAATCCATCACAAGGGGCGAATGGCCATTGATTGTGTAGCACCCCCTCACTACAGGGTACACACTGAGATGTCCGAAGGTCATTTCGGTACATATCCTACGATAAGGGCGAGCTATGTTTGATCACTACATTCACTTCACATGGCATCGTATCATAATTCACTTATATAGCATCAATGGAAAATCATAATAATTCAAAACCAACTTTTTCCTCATTTCATTGCATAAGATCCGAAAGTCTACATTGTATCTTTCAACACTCACTATATGTACATCATCATAGCCTAATACAAAAGTGCTACATGAAAGAGGAAAATATTCAAAGTCTATCTAGTCTGTCCAAAAATCCCAACTGACCGACCTTTGAGCCATGACTTCTCTTGCCAATCACAATCTACACGGTTGGTAGAGCCTCTCAGTAGCTAGAGTCGTCTCTCGATCCTGAAAAGACAATATTGCAATTTTAATGAGTATTGCAAACTCAATAAGGTAACCATCATCAATAGTTCACTCAATTCATGCAACACCACAATTCACATAACATATTAATCACAACTTAGCATAATGAACACATATCACATTTATATTTAAGAGCAAATTAATTTTGCATTTCAAACAATTCACATAATTGATGAAAATGCATATGAAATGCTCATGAGACTCTTTTCCAATTGTTATGTTGTTGTGATCGAGTGCCTAACTGTCCCATATCTATTTTAGATACCGGGATCATTGATAACTGTCCCTTATTCGATGGGGATACAGGGCTCATTTTACATAGTGAGCCTTACGCTCTTAATCACTTTTTGAGCTCGAGGCTCTTTTCACACTCGTTGAGCTTTTAACTCTGATCGGTGGCTACTCTGATCACAACTGTCATTATCTGATTATGCATTCATGAATGGAATGCATATACCACAATCATTCACATTATAAAGCACTTAGGTCTTTATATTCACATTCAAGCAATACTTCAATATACATTCCCCATTTATACTCATCGAACCTTCTGTCCGGAATTAACAATCAAACATATTCATTTATCATTCAAAACATAATTTAAGCAAACCATAATTGAGAGAAACTGTCTAGGTTACTCACAAGTCACTCTCGAAGCTAACGCCTAGAAGTTCCGACAACGTCTGAAGGTCGATGTTCCAGTTGCTCCTCTATATCAAATAGCACATACACATCCATCACAATTTGTACAATCATAAGTGTTTAACAATGCACATGTATGTAATAAAATATGTACAATGCATATTCATGACAATCCTAGGTATTTATCCATTAGTTTCATCACCAAATCATTCTCATATCGAAAACCATCTAAGTATAATTTATACTTAGGTTTATGCCTCACTAACACCATTAAATTCATAATTCATTTATCATTGAATCACTTCAGACTTTTATTAGACACACTTTCGGATATACTGTTCATGTTCAATCAGAAGGTGAAACTGATGTAATTTGATCATACTCTCTTCTATAAAAATGTTCCTCTATTTCTTATGTTTCTATCGACCCTAAAAGCACTTAATTTGGATTAGTAATTTGGAAGATATGCCTCAAACATTGTTGAACTATTCTTATCCAAAATAGTAGGTTATACACAACTTTCAGATAGAAATTGAACATCTTAGAAATAGAATCACAATTCGACTTTTTCATATGATTTGTATCCCTATTTCTCTAGTTTACTGAAAATTAAAAATCACATCATTTGGAATCCTATAGATTTAGATATATTCAAAATACTGAAGTTTGTTCAGTAAGATAATCCTATTTCACTATTCCAACAGATTCTACACTTTCATTTGATCAACCTATTTCGGGACAAAAGGCATCACTTGCTTTAGGGATATCAGATCAAGGTGTTCTTTAGGTGGTTTGAAAGAGAACTTCAAGATCTACAACCTTCATGAAGACCTTGAAGACAAATTTTATTATCTAGAGGGTCAAAAATGAAACCCGACGATAGGATCTGATGAATAGTGAACCAGACGAAATGATGTCATCAGACGATACATCTTTATAAGATGATCCATCCTCACCAGACGAAGCGGCTTCATAAGACAAAGCGCCTTCACAAGTCGAAGCGTCTTCATAAGATGAAGCGTCTTCACAAGACCATACGTCATCACAAGAGGAAGCGTCTTCACAAGAAGACACGTCATCACAAGACGAAGCGCCTTCACAAGACAACACGTCATCACAAGACGATGCGCCTTCACAAGATGAAGCACCTTCACAAGATGAAACATCTTCACAAGACGACACGTCATCACAAGATGAAGCGCCTTCACAAGATGATCCGTCTTATACTCCTGAGCAACTTCACTTAAGGACCATAACTTTTGACTTTGATATCCAAAAAATTCCATACTATATACCGTTGGGAAGCTAGAAAGCCAAACTACCACTTTATAGAAGACAACTTTGTCAAAATCTGCCTAAGTTAATACATTAAATTCATGGAAGTTCAGATTGAAGATTCAACTCTCAACTACTCATTCTCAGAAAATTTTCAGACATCCATTTTCTAAAATCCAACACTTCAAATTATTATTTCTAGTCTTTTACTCCATTTCATTCACCATAAATTCATACTACCCCTAAATATGCAGATTTAGTCAAGAACCATCAAAAGCCAAAAGTCGATGGTT
>JANSVA010000007.1:26507460-26544965 GCA_025504915.1 Erythroxylum reticulatum | reverse complement strand
AACTGTAACTGAAGAAGATAAAGTTACATGTAAATACACTTGCTTTCTAGGGCACTATATTTACATAACTCCAACAGGAAGTGCTACAACATCAATTGGTGAAGTGATTAATTGCTACTTTAATGTTTATCAAAATCTTCTCGGAATAATTGGACCTCGGGTTCGGTTAGAAAAGGAGGTAGTAAATAGTGGCCCGACCTTGGATAAGCAAACGGGGGAAACTCTGATAGAGCCAATCAGTGTGCAGGAAATAAAACAAGTTATGTTTGATATAGGAGATGAAAAAGCCCCTGGTCCAGATGGATATTCCTCAGCTTTCTTTAAGTAGCAGTGGGATAGAGTTGGCCCTGATGTAATAGCAGCAGTCCAGGAATTCTTTACTATGGGTCGATTGTTGAAACAACTTAACCATTGCATCCTTACCCTCATCCCGAAGACTAAGGTTGCACCAAAGGTTCATGAATTTAGACCTATTGCATGTCTTAATGTTGTGTACAAGGTGATAACTAAAGTTTTGAATAACCGTATGACCAAGGTGATCGGGAGAATAATAGATCCAGCCCAGGTTGCTTTTATTCCTAATCGAAATATGATGGATAATGTCTTCCTACCCCAAGAATTGGTCAGAGGGTATATCAGAAAAAGGATTTCACCCAGATGTATGATCAAAGCGGACATCACTAAGGCTTATGATGCCATGGAGTGAGGCTTCCAAGAAAATATGTTGCTAAACTTGGGATTCCCTACTAAGTTTACAGGATGGATTATGGTGTGTGTTAAAACTGCTTCTTACTCACTCTCTATCAATGGGTCTATGCATGGATGGTTTAAAGGTTGTAAAGGCCTATGACAAGGTGACCCAATTTCACCTATCCTTTTTCTCCTAGGGCTGAAATACTTGTCCTAGATGCTAAAAAACTGAACCTGCAACCCATCTTTTCACTTCCATCCGAAGTGTAAGCAGCTAGGCATAACCCATATTGCCTTTGCTGATGACCTTATGCTTTTTTCTAGAGCAGATCATGCATCGATTGGCAAATTAGTCGATGCATTACAAGACTTGGAAAGAGTGATAAGATTGAAAGTGAGTGTTTTAAAGTCAAACATATATTTAGCAGGAGTGGATGGATATGAGGAGATTTTAAAATAGTTGGTTGAGTACCTTCTAGGGGAATTCCCTGTTCGTTATTTGGGAGTCCCCTTAGCTCCTGTGAAGGTCTCAGTGGCTCAGTTTTCAGTACTAATAGAATCTGTAGAAGCATACCTGAATACCTGGAGGGGTCAATCCCTCTCATATGCGGGAAGAACTGTACTTATCAATTCGGTTATACAAGGAGTTCTCTCCTTTTGGTTGCAAGCATTCCTCATGCCTAATGCAATCCTAGAAAGGCTTAACTCCATGTATCAATTGTTCTTATAGGGTGGAAGACATTTCCGAGTAGGTTGGGATACCATTTGTACTCCGAAAGCTGAAGGAGGGTTGGGGCTGAAAAATTGCAAGACCTAAAACAATGCACTGCTCACTAAGGTCTTATGGAACATCCATGCCAAGGTAGACTCTCTCTGGGTACGATGGGTACCTAAAGAACACAACAATTTGGGAGTGGGTACCCCACAACCGAAACTCCCCCTTGCTGAAGAAGATTGCATAAATTCGGGACAGTTTGATGGGAACAATGGGGAGGTGAATAGCAGTAATTCAGAGATTGCAACAGTTATACATTAATGGAGTTCCTTCATCCCAGCCAGTTTATGATTTAATTCGGGTCAAACATACTATACAACCCTGGATGTCATTTATATGGAAAAAGTACATCCCTCCTAAGTGTTCCTTTATCGCTTGGTTAAGCCTAAGAAAGAGGTAGTCCTTCAACAAAGTCTATGGATAAGTCAATCCAAATCCTAGCCAGTATTGGGAGAGGTTGTAGAAGTATGGCTAGCATCAACGTTTTTGTTTTGTTCCTCTGACATATTTCATATTGTCGGATATAATTCCTCACCATCTAACACATTCCAACTTATTAGAACTTTAGTTTCACCCGATTGAGGGTTTTTTGGAAGCCAAAATCCCCCCCCCCCCCCGAAGTATTGTCATCCATCTCAAAAATAATATCAGGAATCAAAGCAGATTAAGGGCTAAGGATTACCTTTTCTTCTAGGAACCACACTCCATCCCGTGATTGTGCTTACAGATTTGTTTTAAAATGTTCATAGTATTAATCCATAGCACATTCATTTTACAACTGCATCCACTAGTCCGATTTTGGTCGAGAGATCATAATGAAGTGTATCTCAGCTTTATGGGATAGAGAATTAGCTGCCTTGTTGGTGGATCCTTGCTTGTATTCTATATAGTAATCGTACCCTAGGAGACCAATAGACTTGGGCCAGAGTTGTGATCCATTGTTCTAGCAATTATTTTAAACTCCTCTAATCGGTTCTCATGATGAAAGTTCGGCCCAGGAGATATGGACGCCATTTACAAACCGATTTAACTGTGGCCAGTATCTCTTTTTTGTAAGTTGAGTATTTAAGAGTCATACCTTTGAGGGCCTCACTAAAGAAGGCTATTGGTCTCCTTTCCTGCATTAGGACCGCTCCAATCTCGATCTTGCTGGCATCACATTCCACCATAAAAATTTGATTGAAGTCAGGTAATCATAGAACCGAAGCTTGGGTAAGGGCCTCTTTGAGATGTTTGAACGCGTTGGCGGTCTCCATTGTCCATTTAAATCCTCCTTGCTAAGCAATTGATTTAATGTCATTGAAATCACTTCATAATGTTGGATAAATTTTTTGTAATACCCTGCTAAGCCTAGAAATCCTCTTACCTTTCTCACAGTTTTGGGCTCCGGTCATTCACAAACCGCTTGAATTTTGGCACCATCTGGTTCGATTATATTACCCGAAAGAATGTACCCTAAGTATTCCACATGCTGCACACTGAATATGCATTTCTTTTTATTGCATAAAGTTGATGTTGTGTCAAGAGGTCTAACACAATTTGGAGATGTTGTAGATGCTCCTTCCATGTTTTGGAATAAACCAAAATATCGTCAAAAAACACAATGATGAATTTGTAAAGTTATGGATGGAAGATGTCATTCATCAGACATTGAAAGGTTGATGGTGCATTAGTAAGGCCAAATGGCATCACTACAAATTTGTAGTACCCGTTGTATATCCTGAATGTAGTTTTTGGAATATCGGGTCCATAAATAGGTATTTGATGTTAGTCGGCTTTAAGATCAAATTTTGAGTAATATCGGGCTCCGAAAAGCTTGCCTATGAGTTCATTAATCACCGGAATGGGAAACTTATCCTTGATAGTGATTGAATTCAAGGCCCTGTAATCAATACAAAATCTCCACTCCCTACTAGCTTTTCGCACCAAAAATACTAGTGAAGAGAATGGGATAGTACTAGGTCGTATAAGACCAATAGGAGTAGTTCCTACATCTATTTCTCAATCTCATATTTTTGATAATGCGGGTACCGGTATTGCCGCATATTGATCATTGAGGTGTTAGGAATTAGTGAGATTCTGTGATCTTGAGATCACACTGGTGGTAGTTGTGTGGGAGTTTTGAAAACTCCAGAATATCATGATAAGATTTCATTGATCTCTTGTGGACCCACTTCTGGTTCGGTGGATGATTTTTCTATAGTAAACAACTGAATGAAGAATCCTTCTCTTAGGGAATTACATATGAGGATTTTATTTTTTTTCCTTATCATATAATGCTTCTATCCATTGCTATTTAATTCCTTTAAAAGTGTAGCGGGTCCCACGTTAGTTGAAAGCTATAGTTACATTGAAGTAATCAGTTTCAATCGACCCTAGGGTCGATAACCACTGCACTCCCAAAACCACGGGGTAGGCCAACTTGTTTAACATAAAGAAATCGGCATAAATCACACATCCCTACATAATGAGCTTAATGCTGCGACATATTCCCAAACACTCAATCCAAGTATTATTGGCGATTTTGATTTTGAATCTCTTCCTTGTTCCCATAGTAAGCCCGAATTTATTTTCTATTTTCTTATCAACAAATTATGAGAACTACCTCTGTCTATGAGCACCAAGACTTCAATATCTCCTATTTTGTCGATCACATGCAATGTCTGATGATGTTGTATTCTGATGATTGCATGGTAGGATATTTCTGGCATCTCCTTTCCTTCCTCAGTCTCTTCCAACTCCTCAGAGTCGTTTGTACTTTCTTCAATTCCTCCAATCATAAACAATTGTGGTCGGACACACCCGTGACCAAGAGAAATTTTTTTGTCGTAGTAAAAACAAAACCCTTTCAGACAACCTTCAAAAATTTGGTATTCCATTTTTTTGGTTCGCTACTGGACCCAAAACCCCTAAGCCTCCTAAATTGGTGGGTTTAGAATTTGTATTCGTCACGTTGTTTGGAGGAATATTTTGTCTACTTGATTGTTGATTCCTCCCTTTTACTAGCCTTACCAATCCGATTGCATCAGTGAGAGTTCATGGTTTGTTCATTCTTACATCAATCTGAAGCTCATCCTTCAACCCTCCAATGAAGCTACTTTCCAAGAAACTCTCAGGTAATCCATCCACCCCGTTGGATAATTTTTCAAATTCTTCTTAATATGTTTCTACTAAACTTTGTTGTCTCAATTGTTTTAATGCTTCTCTAGGGTCCTTATAATCCGTAGGACCAAATCTTTGCAAAAGTGCATGGTTGAACTTGATCCAAGACAAAGTTACTCTGAACTTACTGTACCATTCATACCACTATAACGCTAATCCATCCAAGTGGAATGCGGTGATTGGCAATTTCTCCTCCTCCAGAACGCTATGGTATCGAAAATATTGTTCGAACTGAAATAGCCACCCTTAAGGATTCTCACCTTCAAATATGGGAAACAACAGCTTGGGTTGGTGTCTTAGTGAGTCTGCTTCACAGGTCTTAGAGTCATCTAAACTAGCTCGAAAGCTCCCTACTCCAAAGAACGGGTTTCCCCTAGTGTTAGGTCATGTTGGAGTCACAGTAGCTCAGAATGCTTGAAACTTGTTGGTGAGGTTTTGAAACATCAGGCTCAATTGATCACAATTATTGCTGACTTGACTCAAGACAGCTTCTTGTTTAGAAAGGATATTAGCAACTTTGTTCCGTATATCATTAGTTGCCTTTTAGCGGGTTTCCATTTTTATTGATGAAACCAGCTCCGATACTAATTGATGGGTTTAATTTAGGATTGAAGACAGAGTTTAGGAAAGAAAAGCATAAAGATAAAGAGATTAAGGAAAGAATTTAGGAGAGATATTTTCTGATAATGTTTTATGATCCCCTTTATTAGCAATACAACTATCAATATATAGCCTTTTAGTTACAGAGGAATTATGAAACTAAATAACTTGGAAATAAAGAAACCTAGACCAATTGAACTACTTTGGCTGGGTCCCAGCCTAATTTTACGGAAACAACAAATTACTTCCTAAACTACTTCCATAATAAGTGGGATTATTGAATGGACCCATTCCAACATTGCCCAACTGATACCACTTCCACATCTGCATACCTCCTAGCACTTGTGTGTGCATGGGACATATCAATTTGTTGCTATCTCACCAGAAATTTTATCCTAAATCATAAACTTGAAATCAACATTTGAAATTTGGAATTTCATTAAAAGCGAATATGAAGGAAATGAAAGGATTTAAATAATGCAAATGTTGAACCTAGTTAGAGAAATTAAAATATAGAAAATGAAGGAGTCTAAGATAATCAAAGAGTATGCATATAAACATCTCAGAATTGTCAACAAAATAAGGTTACTTGGTTCTAAATTTTCTAACTCTAGAATTATTCAAAAAATAATTGTAACTATTCCTGAAAAATTTGAAGCTACTATTTCTTTCTTTGAAAATACTAAAGATCTGTCAAAAGTTACTTTGGCAGAATTAGTCAATGCTTTGTAGGCTCATGAATAAAGAAACCTAATAAGGGTTGAAGATTTGTAGAAGGAGTATTGCAAGTTGAGTTGTAAGTCCACCAAGGAGGAAAAAAGCAAGGAGAAGAAATTCAAGAAGCAAAATTTCAATTCACAACATACAGTCGGTATCACCATCAACAGCACTGTAGTCAAAAACAAAGAATTTTCTCTTTACAAGCATGGTAGAAAAAAGTGTCATCCTCCATTTAAATGCTAGAGAAAACTTGATGTCAATTGTGCAAATTGTAATAAGTTGTGCATCATGAGAAAATTTGCAAAAATAACTTGGAACAAAAGAATGAGGCTCAAGTTGCTAACTTATAAGAGGAAGAACAATTATTCGTAGCAACCTGTTTCACTAGCAATAGCTCAAGTGAATGTTCGCTAGTGGATAATGGAAGTAGCAATCATATGTCTGGTGATCTAGAACTTTCAGAGATCTAAATAGAGAACAAATATCAAAGTCAGAATTGGTAATGATAAACACATCACAACTAAAGGAAAGGGAATCGTAGCTATTGAAAGTTACACAAGTACAAAATTAATTTACAACGTTATGTATGTACCTGACATTGATCAAAACTTGCAAGTGTTGGGCCGTTAGTTGAGAAGGGTTTTTCAATCATCTTTAAGAAGAAATAATGTTTGATCAAGGATGCAAACGATGATGAAGTATTCAAAATCAAAATAAGGGGCAAAAGTTTCTCACTTTATCCAATGGAGGAGAAGTAAGCAGCTTATCCTGTCATTTGAAACAACGTCGAAATTTGACACAAAAGCCTAAGTCATTTTCATTATACAGCAGTGCTAAATATGCACACACAAAAATGCATTGGCCCATGGCTTACCTCACTTGGAATTAGAATTACAATGTTGCAAGGCTTGTCAATATGGAAAACAAGCAAGATTTTCATTCCAGAAATATGTCTGGAGAGCAATAAAAAAGTTACAACTCATCCACACTAATCTCGAAGGACCTAAAAAAAACTCCTTCATTAAAAGGGAGTAAATATTATATAATCTTTATTGATGACTTCACTTGCATGTGCTAGATTTATTTTCTCATATTTAAGTTTGAAGTTTCAGAAGACTTAAGCAATGGATTGAAAACCAAAGTGGTTGTACCATTCAAATGTTGAGGTCTGATAATGACAAGGAGTATACGTCATACCAATTTAATCAGTTTTGTGAGGAAGTTGTCATTGAGCATCAATTGACAATCCTATAAACTCTACAACAAAATGGAGTTAGTGAAAGGAAGAACATTACCTTTTTTAAGATGGCAAGATGTTTGATGTATGAGAAAGGTTTGACTAAGGAGTACTGGGTAGAAGTAACAAACAAAACTATGTTCTTATTAAATAGGTTTCCTACAAAAGCTGTAAATGGGACGACTCCTTTTGAGGCATGGTATAGGTTCAAACCTAGTCCCCAACCTTCCAACATAGGACTCTTGTCTCTAATAAGCTTAACAAAGACATTTGTATATCTCCTAGATCTACAGCGTAACCAAAAAATTTTATCCGAACTTCCCAAAATTAGTAGGTGTTTTGATAGGAACTGCAACATATCCTCAGGTACTCCTCGCCATTCATTATTGTTTATCCTAATTCTAACTTTAGAATTTAGGGGAAACTTGCAACTAAGATGTAGGAACATATTATGACAAATTGGGCCTATCTCACTCTAATTGTCATAGAAGAGTGAGATTAATTAATCCTTTGAATCTAAATATGAAAAAGTTTTTATAGAAAGCTTGCCATATTATAGGAGCTGGCTATGCCTGAAGTTACAAAGAATTCTCAATGTGAAAATATAAAGATAAAGGGTTGGTCCTTTTTTATTGACAAAAATTAAAGAAGTTCCAATTTTGAAAAGAATTGAACTAGAAGCCGCAGTTTTGGAAAGAATTGAACAAAGGGTTGGTCGCAAAGATCACTGCTAGACCTAATATGCCAATAGAGACCTCTGTTATATAAGTAAGATCATACCATCTTATCATAGATCAAGGACTTTAAACCAATGGAGAGGTGAAGAAAGATTCACACACGTCATTAATTTGATTCTTTACTGAGATAGTATCTTCAATAGGTCTCAATTAAAGAGGTTTACCTATAAACCAAGTAAATTCCATAATAGGCATTAAGATTAAAGGATAATGGATAAGAAAGCAATTTGTATTTGATAAAAGGGAAGCCAATATAACCTCATAAAAGTACGATGGTAATCAAGGAAAATATCACAAACGTCAAGGTAAAATGATTGATTATGAATAATGGTAGCTGTGTTGATATTCCTTTTATAAAGCCTTCATAACAATGAGACTTAATTTGTGAAAGGGAGCGAAGCTAGTCCAAGAGTAGCACACCAAAAATGGTGAAGTTCTTAAAAGTACAAAAAGAAGTATTCACATGGTCACTTTTATATAAGAAAGGAACTGAGCTGCATGTAATAACCGTTAGGCTAAATGTTTGACTTAAGGCCAAGCAGAAAAAGTAAAGAATGTTTGAGAATGAATGACGATAACTAGTATAGGAAAAGGTCAATGAACTTTTAAATGCAAGGTTTATCAAGGAAGTGGTGAATTTATGCCGACTTGTCAACCTAATCATACTTGAAAAGTATAATGTCAAATAGCATATGTGCGTGGATTTCACAAATCTAAATAGAGTTTGTCTGAATAATAGTTACTCACACATGAAAGTGTGATAAAGGAAAAAATGAAGGTGGATGGTATAATGGTCAAAACAAAATGTGGGGAGACCACTTAGTGGGCATGCGAGAATGCTTTAACATGAAACTATGAGAGACCTCAAAAAAAGTACAAAGTCTCCCAAATCTTCCCAATTTACTTGTCTTTATAAAACTAGCTAGGCTTAACGCCTCAGAAAATGTCATAATTGGAAAATGTCATACTCGAAGCTTCAGAAAAATGTTAGAAAACTAGGCTGAGGTTGATTGGATAAATGTTTTGGAATATCAATTTTGGATGTCATACTTTGACAATGACAATTCGAAGCCCTCAAGGGGTGTTGATAGATGGTTGAGAGCGGAGCTTGGCTTCGGTTAGGTCCCAGGTTCAATTCTCTGCTAGCTCCTCTTGTAAGAGTCTGGGGCAGCCAGGATTTTACCTGTAGGTGGAGCGCCAATTGGGCCCTCGATGATGAGGTGCGCCCGTTTAGCCTGCCTGTGGGGTGGTGTGCCTGCTTGGCCCGCCTACGAGGTTTCTTCGAATCCAAAAAAAAAAAAAGACAATATGAAAGCATAATTTAAAAATTTGTTGCCATATTACCATTAAGGTGTGCATTCATTGTTTAGAAGCATGATCCTACATAAGACATAAGGCCTCAAATACACAGTCTGCAAACTTTGATAAATCAAGGAGGATAATAAACCTCGTTGGCCAAAGTCGGGGGAGATCATCTTCAGTGCTATATTATGGATGAAATTAAACAGCACAGGATTCGAATTCGAATTTGAAAAGAAAAAAAAAACAAATTCACTTCTATTAACAGGGTGATCATACATGGCCTCCACATCAATGCATTCATGCTTATCAAGGAATTCCTTTCCTTCTTAAAAACTCATCTTGAGTAACCTTATATTAAGGCATTAATGAAAACTTTCTTAATCTTTTAGTATTTCTACTTATTCTCAAATTCTGAGTTTCTTCTTTAAACGACTAGACTCTCTTGTGTATTTTAGAATTAAAGATACTTTACAATTTTCTTTAGTTAATATAAAATTAATTACTGGACGTAAGTTGCAGTTGAGTGTGTGTGTTAGGCGTGAATGGATTATGGATTATGGATTATGGATACCCTTTTTTAATTATAAGAAACAAGATGAGAATGACGTGTTTGTGGCCAATGAATTAGAACGAGAGAGACGCGAATCCATATCACCATCTTTTAACATCTAACTTGACCACGACGTGTTTGTGGCCTATGAATTAGAACGAGAGAGACGCGAATCCATATCACCATCCACCTGTTACCATCTTTTAACATCTAACTTGACCACGGTTGGATTTTATCTTTAAGAACTATTTTATATAATAAAATAAAATTTTAAGTGCTAAATGATTGTTTGGTCATGCTTTGTCACATTCTATAATAATTACAGAAATTAAATTATTGGAAATATATTGTCGGCAGGCACTCGTTTGTCTCTTTCTAATTCTGTACCTGCTTCCGCACTTAGACGCGCTCCATACGAACAAAAACCATTCATAGGAAGAGCAACAATCTCCAGAATCATCCCAGATGAGCCCCTGACAACAAAAGGGAGAAACCAAAAAACAGAGCATCCAAGATGATACCACCTCAATTAATGACCCAGACGTGGGCGACAATGGGTTCAACCATTGCCAGTTTCATGCTTTTCTGGGCTATTTTTCGACAATACTGTCCGCACGAAGTTCGTAGGTACCTTGAGAGGTGTACGCACAGAATCATCAACTTTTTCTATCCTTACATCAAGATAACAATCCATGAGTACACAGGAGATCGACTCAAACGAAGTGAAGCCTTCGCTGCTGTCGAAGCTTATCTCAGTGTCAACTCATCAAAGTCTGCTAAAAGGTTAAAAGCAGAGATGGGAAAAGGTAACAACAACCTGGTTCTTAGCATGGACGAGCACGAGAGAGTGACGGACGAGTTTAAAGGCGTTAAAGTTTGGTGGGTTTCGGGCAAAGTTGTGACAAGCTCACAATCCTTGTATCCACAGCCAGAGAGGAGATACTACAGGCTCAGCTTTCATAAACGTCACAGAGAGATCATTACGGAGAGTTACTTGAAGCATCTGGTGAGAGAAGGGAAGGAGATTAAGGTTAGAAGCAGGCAAAGAAAGCTTTATACCAACAGTTCTGGACACAGATGGCCAAGTTTCAAGCAGACTGTGTGGAGTCATATAACTTTTGAACATCCTGCCACTTTTGATACCATGGCCTTGGAACCTAAAAAAAAGGAGGAGATCATTGACGATCTTGTGACCTTCAGCAAAAGCAAAGATTTTTATGCTAGGATTGGCAAGACTTGGAAGAGGGGTTACCTTCTTTATGGCCCTCCTGGAACTGGCAAGTCTACTATGATTGCTGCAATGGCCAACTTGTTGAACTATGATGTTTATGATCTTGAGCTCACTGCAGTGAAGGACAACACTGAATTGAGGAAGTTGTTGATTGAAACAACCGGGAAATCGATCATTGTGATTGAGGATATTGACTGTTCGCTGGATCTTACAGGGCAAAGGAAGAAGAAAGCTGATAAATCTTCTGAGGATGACAAGTTAGATAAAGAAGCTGCTCGTAAAGAACAAAAAGAGGACACAACCAGCAAGGTTACGCTTTCAGGGCTGTTGAATTTTATTGATGGTTTATGGTCTGCCTGTGGAGGTGAGAGGATTATAGTATTTACTACAAATTATGTAGAGAAGCTTGATCCTGCTTTGATCAGAAGGGGAAGGATGGACAAGCATATCGGATTATCTTACTGTAGTTTTGAGGCATTTAAAGTGCTGGCTAAGAATTACTTGGAACTGGAACAACATGCTATGTTTGAGACAATTCGAGGATTAATGCAGGAGACCAAGATCACACCTGCAGATGTTGCAGAGAACCTTATGCCCAAGTCCCCATTGGACGGTGTTGAAAAATGTCTTTCAAATTTGATTCGAGCACTCGAGGAAACCAAAGCAGCAGCAGCTGCCAAGGAGAGGGAATTAGCAGCAGATAAAGAGAAAGCTGGTAAAGAATCATCTAGGAAACAAGCAGAGAAGGAAGGGGTTGATGGTGAAACAGCAGAGAAGATTTTCCAAAAAGAAGCTGCCATGGAACAGGAAAATGGAAACAGCGAAAAACACACACAAAAGGAAGAGGCGGATGGTTGTGAAGCTTCGGTCGGAAAAAATGAGCTGCGGCAAGAAAATGGAAACGGTGTGATGTGATTCCCTGAAGGGCAAATAAAAACAACACTTGTGGTCCAGATCACTCTGTTAATAAGGCAGCAATCCTTCGTCATCTTTTTGTCGCATATAAGATCAAAGCCAATCAAATACCAAATGAAACACTCCTGCTTCCAATATCACTATTAATCCAATTTGATCAATTTTTCAAGAACCAACCACTAAAACTGTTAGGACATAGATAATTGTCAAAGATAATACAGGGCTTGCACATCTAAAAGCCGAAGTTTCAGTTACCATATCAGTTAAAGGTTATTGTACATTGGTTGGATAAAATAAAGAACCACCAACATATTCCCATTTACCCATTTTAGGTTTCTATGAACGTAGACATACTAAAAAATGACTACCTAATCTACAGAACTCTCAGCACCAGGTCGTTCCCTGCCCGCAAATCCAAGATGAATCGCATCCAGGTTTTGCTTTAACTTACACCACGGAATAACTCTGATCATAATTGCAAAATTTGTAACTTTCTAATATCATACACTATTAAGCTTCCTGAGAGGAGACTGCAAATCTTGTTCTGGTAAGAGAGCAGCTCAAAAATCATCTCTATCATCATCATTTATAGTTGCGTTTGGACCATCATCGAAACCAGAACCTGGGGCAACTTCATTAAGATCAAGTAATCGTCTTTTTTTCACACCTTCACCTTCATATTCACCTTCACCTTGATCTTGATCTTGATCCAGGCTGTTACATTTTTCAAGTGGCTGAATTTGTTCCTTCTCTGCTGCCTCTGTACAACCATCAGCAGGCAGATTGATTTTCATATCTTGTTCATCGTCATCAGAATCTTGACTTTCAGCTGAATACTCCGTATCTTCACTTGCATCTGAGGATCGTTCATCTGATGCATTTGATTTTTCGGGTTTCGTCAACTCAGCTTCTGATTCAGAGAGTTCGTACTGCCGGTAATTAATCCGGTTCCTTGTGGCCCTTTTACTGCGTCTTAGACCTGATTGGATCTCATCAACAGATCGTAATTTAAATTCCCTCCGAGTACGACCTGGCAATTTCTTGATTTTTTGTGGCCCATCACTCTCCTCACTGATACTTAAGGAATCCTCTTCTTCTTCCTCCTCATCTTCACCATTTTCTTCATCCCACTGGTATTCCTCATCCCCTTCTGAGCTACTAGACAGCTTCCTTTGTTTATGTTTCCTCGTATATTCCTCATCATATACGGCCTCTCCAACTATGTCATCATCACTGTAAAAATCTGCATCATTATCTGAAACTGCTTCAACATACTCTTTTGCTGAGTATCGTTGTGGCCTCCGTCTTCGCCTGTTACTGCAAACCATTGCAGATTATGAGATGGTGGAGCTTAGGGGCAATACAAGAAGCTGGAAATCGAAGATTGTTCTTACCTTCTGTCCAATGGATCAAGCATATGGTCCTCGCCAAGGTCATCATATTCAGGTGAATCGGGAGATGTCATGCTAAAAGTGCCATGTGGGGAAGTATGTGAAGGACCACTCCACCTACCATTTGTGATCGCTTCTGGTGTGGCAACTTCATCTCTTCTTTGAATAGGCTCTGGTGATGGTGGTTTTCTCCTGAGACAAATTCCAGAAACAGAATTATTAATTTTAGATTGTACGGCTGTATGTAGTATACACAAATTCCTATGAGAAATAAGCTATGCAAAAACTACATGAGAATGTGTCATAAACTTCATACTTGGTTACTTTTATAGCCTCACTGATTGACCGATCATAATCATCTGCAAAATAATTAGAGATGAATGAGACCTCAAAACACATGGTGTCAGAACTGTCACTACTTACTACTAATATGTTAGCTTTTTATAGTATGAGGGAAATGGAGGCAGTAGATAAATCCCTGCCAAGGGCTATAAACTAGCATATAACCATTTTGTCTTTTTTTTTTTGGGTTTAATAGTTTTTTTAGTACTCTTACCAAAAGTGTAAGTAACAGGTTTCCTGTCACGAAGGGAGCGACCCGCTGCAAGCCCATCCATGTTCAGGAAGTTATCAAGAAGCAGACCCTGCCTGTGTTGCTTTTTCAACAACTTCTCTTTCCTCTGAGCAAAAACAGAAGCAGGGAACTAAATAATTGATCAAGAAAAGCAAAAAGAATGGAAAGCAGATGAAATTAGGAACAGCAACACGAGTAAAAAGACATATGATTCTTTCCCAAGTATTGATATGATTAAATATGCAAGTTCTCACACAAGCAATTATGAATTACCTTATGAACCTTCGCAATCTCTGGGAGCATGTCGTTCTTCAGCTTCTTTCCTAACGAAGCCTCTGTTCTGTTTCTACTCTCAAAAAGCTTCTCCTGCAGCAAAATTGACAAGGTAAATTGAAGAAAATTCCAAATAAGAACAAAACCAGAGACAATTTGCAAGTCCAATATATCTTGGTACAATAGTGAGCAAGAATCAGTTTCTTTGCACCACCAGAAAGGCAGACAAAAAGCCCTTTCAACAGGAGCACATTTTCCAAAATGAATGATTAGTTGTCTACACTGTGCACAACTGGTTATACAACTGGAAGGAATAAATTTGCTGCAACATGGTTATACTCTATGAACAGAATTCCAAAGATCATATAAAAACCTCTGGAAGCAGGCCTTACTGCTTTAAGATTAATGTACAATAATGAATTCTTAATTGGGAGCATTACCCATTAGTCTTGAGGTGGAACTTTTCAATTTCTGCTAGTCGTTGCTTGAAAGAGAGAACAATATCTTTCTATCCAAAGTTCTACATACAGCTTTTTATCAGAAATCCAGTTAAGAAACAGGACTAGCCAATAAGATTGAGAAATCGTACCAAGAAAATTCTATGATTAGTGCTCAAAAAATGGATTATGTCACATCCAGATATTACAATTGCTATCTCAAAAGAAAAAAATATTCCATGTTGGAACACTAGATCATTAAGCCCAAAGCCAGATGCAATAACTTCTGTGTGCATGCACTTAAACATACAAGCATGTTGAAATTAGATCTCCAAATTTGAACATAAGTGAACAGCCCATACAAGGTAATAAATACTCACTGGAATCCTATAGGCAATCCTTGTATGGAAAACACAAATATGAGTGTTGGATAAGTGAACTGGCTACACATAAGTAAAAACCATGAATGACATATTAACCATATAAAGTTAATAACGTGCAAAAACGGACTGGTCTACTAAAAGACTTACAGAAATATCTAGAAATTCTTCCAAATTTGTTGCTACTGTTTCCCAAAGGTATGTTGTACTAGGAAGGACCTGGGAACCTTTTGTCTTTGCTTTCTTCACCTCAACTTTTCGTATTTCACGATATAGTCGATGACCAATCATTGGATCGTCTTCATACCTATAACAGTAACAGAAGCATAAATAACAAACCTACAACGTAGCATAGAATTGCATCAAAGAGAAACTGTTGTTCTAGACAGCAATAAATCTTTTAAAAATTATCTTCCAAGATAACAGAAACGCGTATCAATTTATAAATCAGATTTACAGTACCAGTAGTTAATTCCTTGGGAATCACCCCCAACACGTTCTTTACGAAACATCGAGAGTTGAATGCCATGTTTAAGGGAGTTATCCATATAATTCTTGATATCTTCTTGCTGCAAAAGATTGATCAGATTCAATGACTTAGATCTAACAATAAAAAGAGCCTATTAAAAAATAGTTGCAATTGATCAAGTTTGAAAAACTAGGATCTACAAGAAACAGCTGTTCTGGATGGCCATTTTAGTGAGATTAGAAATACATTCTTGAGTTGCTCCAGAGCTCAAAAAGAGATGGGATTGCACACGATATTTGTTATATGGATTTATTTGCAAACATTAAAAAAAGCTCTAGTCTACTTGCAAGTAGTACAGAGCAGGAAAGAATATTACTAAAAGAATAAGCAACCAAATCAGAATGACGAAGACATTTAACTCTGAAAGAATACGCATAACAAAAGCTTTTTAAGTGTGAAGAATACAGCGCCAGTTTATGGCAAATAACCCAGTAAAACCCTGGGAAACATTGCAGAACACATCCAAAGACACCCTGTTTCTTTATTTTACAGTAAAAGCTTAGTGGAAAGGATGACTACCAGAACACATCAAAACATATGCCCAGTGCATGTCATGACAACCGTAAATGACAATCTAAAACAAGATTACACATCCCTAAACAAAAACTCTTGCTAAAAGGTAAGAATAAACCTCTTTTCAACCATTAGAGAAAACCTAACTTGCCCCTATACAGCCCCAGTTCAGAGAAAGATGACTCCATAATCTGGACCAGGCAACAGTCAAAGTCCTTTACTAACCAATCTTGCCTGGAAATGTTCTTAGGGCCTAAATAAATAGTCAAGTAGCACAAAAAGGTTTGGGTTCCTAACAATTTTCCTAAGGCTTCCTTGTGGTTGGCCATTAGACAGAGATGGAATCCCAAGGATAGACTCAAATTCACATTCTCAGGCTCATCAACCTGCTCCTTGTGCACTTCCGACAATGGAACCATTAACCACTTATTGGTCTGCTGTCAATATGCTTCTGCACCATGGTGTAAATTCCAAGTATTTTGGAATGTACAACGATAAACAGGACTGGGCTAGATGCAAAACCTTTGGCGACAACGGAGACAAAACCAATTTTAGGATTGGCTTCAGCTACATTGTCTATGCAGTAAAGAGAAAGGAATATAAGATTATTTCAAAATGTGCAACACGATATTCTTCTGTGCTCATACTTTCTCTTGGATCAGACAGATCATTATGGCCAAAGGAGTTGCACACATACGCACAATAGCAGGACAGAGATGGAAACTACAGCCTGTCCATGGATAACTACCCTCAGAGGGTGCTTGTTGTCACTAATATGCTAAGGAAGCAGTCTCTCCTGCACTTCAACCTGCTCAGACTGCTTCCCATCAGCAGCTATTGTTTCTTGTTATGGCTGCATTTTGGCTAATTGGATATCTGCACCATTTTGGGTGTAACTTTGAGCATATGGAACATGCTTGGCTCTAGCCTTGGTCCCCTTTCAAGGGTTTATTTAGTAATTCATTTCAATTTCCCAAAAAATTAAAAACTTCTTCTCAGGTACTTGTGGCAAACTCCTAGAAAGGGAAAACTTTTGCACGATCACAACTTTGCCAATGGTTGTTCCCAAATGGTGGCAATAAAGGGGTCAATGTTTTCAAGCTTTGGTAACTACAAAAACAAAAATACAAAAATCCAAGCATATTGTTTAATTTTCAGGTGCAAACCAAATAATTTGTTAACAAGAATATTGAGATACTATGTTGTGCACCAAGCATTAAGTCAAAAAAAATCTCAAAACTAGCACATTCACCAAGCGTGACCATATGACTGAAGCTTCTGGGTCTAAGAATAAAGAAGGCAACAAAACAGAAGTTTGACGCAGTAAAGAAAGTTAAAATTACTAAACATGAGAAGATGTCATGGGTGACCTCAAATCTTTGTCAAAAGGTTCAGTTACTTACTGACAATTTGGTTCTTATACCACTGATCAAATGCCATTTATCATCCTTTTAGTAAGAATCAAATGATCCATTTGGCACCATGTGTTATACAAGGTAATCGTATGATTTAAGGCCAACTAGGTGGACAAAGGACAACATACAACAGGCTACGGGCAATAATTTCAAGCTATAGTGATACCTCAGTTCGGATGTCACATAGAGCTTTCAAGATCACCACACGAACTGCAGGATCAAGGGTCTTATATGCTTCTATCTCCAGTCTAAGACATAGAGACCGTAAGAAGTTAGAAATACAAAAACAATCACATACTGGAGTACCACAAGAATGTCAAGATTGCTCACCCATGAGAAGCAATTATTGGAAGTTCCCCATCTGCAACCTGCAACCAAGTACCAAACACGACTTAGCATAAGCGTAATTAGAAAATTGAACAAGGTGAGGTTCAAATTTTCGTAGGGTCAATAGAAAAAAATGGATAACAATGAAAACAAGTGCGACAATTGAGTTACCCAATACCACCAGTCTCTTAATTTTCTGCACAAAATTGTAATCCAGGTATCTCGTGTAAGGGCCATTCGTGTAATTGGTGGAATTGCCTGCAGTTAGCATACAAACAGCAATGAAAAAAAGCATTTGCAATAGCAAAATAGAATTTATTCTGGCCTTTCAATATGTTGTACAACAGATCAAGATTGTCAGGCCCATGTAAATGCTGAATTGGAAAATATATATTTCAAGGTTGGGGCCTTTGGGGAAGAGAGCTGGTATACTACAAGGAGAGATGCATACAAACCAAATTCACAGTTATATTGATATTCCACATTGACTACAAGCAAGAGTGTAATAAGTCTTATGAGACTTAGACAATTCTCCTCCCCTTAAGGTGTCTTTTGGGGTGAATTTAGGTCAGTTTTATCATGATATTATAGTTACTCCTACTTTGATGTTGGGCTACTTGTAAATATCAAGTCTTGTAAACTTCAGGTATCCGATGTCTATTAGGGGTTGTGATAGCTATTCTTATATCATACATACTGACTAGGAGCAACAGCCTAATAAGCTTCTAAACTTGACAACAATCAGTAGTATGTAACGTTGTTGTTGGCATAGCATTGGCTAATCAACGAAATTTATCATCACATGATGACTCAAGACAATATCCTGGTTGCTAATATCAATTAAAAGAACAACCATAGTTGAATTAGCAAAAAAGATGTAATAATTTTAAGTAAATGATAGTATTTTTCTAGGTTTTGAAACAAAACCTGTTCTAAGGAGGCTTTTTCAATAATGTCAAACACATGAAGGTTATTTTTTGTGTATATACATACATACATATATGATCAAATTTTTGTGAAGAAGGATGGTGAGACAAAGAATCATTCTTTTTGAGGAACCTATCTTGTTTGTTGTGATGGCTTACATACATATATGATCAAATTTTAGTGAAGAAGGATGGTGAGGCAAAGAATCATTCTTTTTGAGGAACCTATCTTGTTTGTTGTGATAGCTTACTGTTGTGATGGCTTGCTATTCACTCATATTATATTTTTATCCATTGTCATCCGGTGGACATGTTTTGGTTTAAATTATTGGAAAAAGAAAAAGTGGGTATGCCTCTCTGTAATGTAGAACGCCAACCGAATAGCTATGTAACCACTCAAATTTAATTAAGAAGTTTAACTCCCTAAATCAATATGGAGAACATTTTTGGGAAGGATCAAGCAAGCTGCAAGCCAAATTTGCAAAATCGAATTGTAGCTACTTTACAAACAAAGGATGAAAAAGTTAAGTGCATTTACTGGTGTAAATCTAACTCCAAAAATCACCCTTTATGACAAAGCTTCCTTTTTGACCTTTACTTTAACCTTTTTACTGAAGCGCTCAAAACCATTCAAATGCACAGATATTCTGAGTGCACGTTACAAAATAACTGTAGAAGAGCAAAAAGAGTAGAAATAAGCAATGGAAATGATGCCCTAGACCCACATAAGGATTGTAGATACCAAGCAGCGGAATGAGTGCCGTTTATCCCCATAAAACAGCAGATTTCTTGGTCAATAAAACATACCAATATCTTGCATCAAAACTACAAAACTACCAACACCAAAAGAATTTCTCTTCCAGAATGATAGTATTATATGTCTCTTATTTGCACTTGTTCGATAAAACTTAAAGGACTTCTCAAATCTATCACTTCATATGTAAACTCGCTTAGCTCTATTAAACCCCAAAAAAGTTTTGTTCAACTTAAAACTTCAGCATTTACTTGTTTGATGTCTATGCAGTAAAAGCTAATAGTTTACTAATACATATCTAAGCAAGATTGAAATGTCATTTTCTGCATCCTTGATGGCACATTTCAGTGACCACTTCACATCCAACAGTAAAAAAATCTGCATCCTATAATGTCCATTACAGGGGTCTGGCACTAAAATATAGTATCCGCGAAAAGGTCTGACAATCAGCAGCTAATGCATCCGACTGGCAAAAGGTAAACCAGTTTCATATTAGCAGACCACTAACTCACAAATTAAATGAGCAGAATTGATCTATACTTCAATCCCCCTTTTAGCCATGGAACAGACAAAGATTATGAGTAGTGATTTCCAAAGATTATCAGCCTCTTTACATCTTCCTCAACATCTTTTAGAACTTAGAAAGCTTTCTGGTAAAGCTTTCCACAATAAACTCTAACAAAAACTTAAGAGACATGCAAATCCGCATCCAACATTTAGTTTCTTCACTTAACAAATCCATAATCCAAATTTCAACCAACCATCAACTAATTCACTTCCTTTGCACCAAAAAGTTAAAACTTCACACACGAATCATCAAAGAATCAAATGCCTTCTCCATTACGGTACACTAAGCTTCCCAAAAGAACACATTACGAGAATGAGAACTATACTATTTGAAAACCATGTAATTACAGTTCAACAACGTGGAAAGTAAAGCAAGGCACCAACCTTTAGTAAAGGCATGTGTATATCACCCAAAGTATCATTAGGTGTAAGTAAAGAAGTTTCAAACTCCTCGGCGGAGAACTCAACCTGTATATTCAACAAAGGCCTAAAAACCTACACCAAGAGAAAAAAAAAACAATCAATCAGTTGAAATCTTAAGCCCTAAAACCCCAACAGAACAAAAACAAAAAACAAACAATATTTTTGCAACTTTCAATCAAACAAAAAACGCTCACATGCAAGAAATTGAGTATTGAAGCTAACTCCCACATGGAGCGAAGGTTCCACCTCGGCAACTGAGCCGGCTCCGGTAGCCCAACCAGCGGCGTAATGATCTTGCCGCTGCTACCGCATTGCTCCTTTTGCGGCGACGATTCGTCGTTTCGCTGCTGCCGTTGTCGTTTCTGCTTCCTGTCGTTAGCTGCCTGCTGCTGCGCCGCGTAAAGCCTTGCCGAAGTTCGGATTGTACAAGCGCGCGACAGCCGATTGGTCCTATTCGCCGAAGGAGTGGGAGCCGGCGCCGGAGCATCGCCGGCCTGTTGAGCGCTGTCACCGGCGTCGTTTGGGGTAGGGGTAGCATCTTTGTCGCTGTCAACGGCGTCGTTTTGGGGGATCGGAGGAGAAGAAGAAGATCCCTCTAGGGTCATGATTAGGGAGATCGGAGAGGGTCCTATGGCAGTTAATATGGGACAAAACGCAGAGGATCACAGGGTGAGAAGAAATCAATTAGAAATTATTAAAAAAAAAAAGTTTTTGGAATTAGGAGTGAGAGACAGAGAAGAAGAAGTTAAAAAAGAGAGAGATGGTCGGAACAGACGAAAGAGGTTAGGTTAGGCCAATGCCAATTCCAATTCTCCAATTCCAATTCCAGCCACAATTAATTTCTCATACAATTAGAATATGAGTCTTGCGTTTTTTATGTAGAAATTTGAAAATAGTATATAGACCAAAACCAAAAGGAGTTTGGGACCGCGAGAGCAAGGCAGACAGGGTTAGATTTTAGATGCAGAAGTTGGATTTTATTAATTTTAACCCCGACGTTCTCGGGTGGGGACTGGGGGCTCAACTTTGATATTCAATTCTTTTTTATAGTAATAATTAATTAATCACATTCACACGTTTTTAAAATAATTTCAGTAGATTAGAACTACTTGTGTATTTCGGTTCGTAGAATACATGACTCTGACTCTTGAGGAGTGTATTTTGGATTAGGTATCAAAATACAGAACGTGTGATATGCTTCTTCTTTTTTCTATATTAATTGGTTATAATATTAAAACTTGAAGTTGAACACTGAACACTGACCAAGGAACATCAGAATTTGGAAAAACAAGTGAGTTATAGCAATGATATGCCCATTCCCAGCTTGAATCGCCGGTACGGACCTTCCATAGTCTTTTAAGTGTTATTGAATCAACACTCACATATTATTTATTTTGATGGGAAATAAAAGCAGTAAAAGCGCAGAAGAGAACAAAACAATCCTCACGTCAGGGTTGCATAAATGGCTTGCAAGCGATGCACGAGTGGTTGGACTGGGGGTCGAAACGGCTGTGACATTTTCTTTGGAGCAACTGTAATTGCATCGACTTGGACGGACAACTCTATAAACGCCATCATTCCCAAGAATGAATACATCTTTGCGGTTGTCCTCTCCAAACGAGAATATGTAACCCAAAGCTGCCAGAGCACCCCCATTTCCTGGAACGGTGGTGCAGTCGAGAGGTGAGTCCTTTGCGCAACCGAAGGAAATTCTGCTGCTGGTGAAGTTACCACTGTTCTCGGGGGTTTCATTTGCTGCCCATATGGCACCAGCATATAGATCTCCATACAAGTACCTGCAAAATACATTCCTCTCTAGTAACGTTCATGATACAAGATGAAGTAGGCTGTAACTATATTATTCGATAACCAATATGCATGAAATTCACTTACCTTCCATACATGCATGGATCGCTCATGGATCGATAAACATAGCCCCCTGTTATTGCTGCTGATTTTTCCTTGTTATTTACTTCAGAATGGTTGTAACCCAGTATCGGGAAGCTTGTGTTTATGGAATTCGCAGAGGTATTTCCTCCAGGAGATGATACAGGAGTAAAAGCATAAGGTCCCTCGTAAGAACGCCAGCCGTAGTTTCCACCCTTGGTGATGAGATCCACCTCCTCATATAAGTCCTGAACAATGACAATATAAACTGCTTCAAAAAACTTCCAAGGTCTTTTGAATGTGAATTGTTATGCCATCTGCCTAGGTTGTTGCTATAGAAGTCTGCCTTAAATGAACAATCTGCTCAGAAATGAAGAGAGTTCTCCACTATGCTGGTTTTCCAGAAAGATAACACTCATACCCTTTGGAACTTCGACTTCTCAAAAACAGGTGTCCAACTATGGAACCAGCAATGACTTAAACCTGTCTAGCAGTAACTATGGCATACTATGATACAGTTCGTCCTTAAGATCAAGGGCAATTATATAATATTACATGCTCAAGATGTGAGAAAAAATTATAGGTCCAACCTGACCAACATCTGCACAGAAAAAGTAGGATGGCCTTTCTGCATCAAAACTACAGCGCCAAGGATTTCTCAAACCCAAAGCCCATATCTCTGGTTGCAAGCTGCTATCTTCACTAAATGGATTATCTTTGGGGATAGAATAATTTCCCCATAGACCAAGTTTATTAATTTCTTCAGTATCTGCAAATACATTGGAACAAACAAGTAGAATCATTAGAATTTGAGCAAGGAAATGCAGATGAACGGAAAGAAGAGCCTTCCTGTATGCAACTCCCAAACGGTTTTTTTCAAGGAGAAATATATGCAGGCAATGTTATATTTAAGTAGAAAGATGAGAAAGGACAAGTGATATGAAACGCAATATACTGTTTTCAACAAAGCACAGGAACTGTTCAAAGTAACAACGGTGTGCTATTACCCACTTGGTATATTATCAACATCTAGCCGCATAATCTTTCCAAGTAACGATTTCTTGTTTTGTGAAAAGTTATAAGGATCACCATCCCCACCCCCATCTCCCATCATGAAATATAAATACCCATCACTAGGGCCAAAAAGAATTTGTCCTGCATGATGAGATGTAAATGGAAGGCCCATAGTGAATATCCTCCTTACTTCCAATGGCTTGGCAGTTGTTGCCTGCAAAAACATCAAACTTCAGGGAATATGCTTCAAATCGATAACGGCAAAGTCTTGTACTGAAAGATATGCACGTACCAAAGAGGCTTTAGTTGCTGAGCCATTAACAGTGTACTCTGCAACAACAGCTTGATATTGACATGGTTGTGCTCCACTATCAGGAGGCAACTTCGAAGGATCACAGTTTACTTCTGAATTACAAGAACATCTTCCAGTACAGCCAGGCCATTTAGCCTTATCACAATTAAATGATGCAAAGAATCTGCCATTTTGAGCGAACTCAGGATGAAATGCCATACCCATCATCCCAAATGCAGTATTTAGATAAACTTCATCCGTTAGATCAATGAATGGATTGGCCTCATCAATCTCTAGTGTTCTTCCTGAGTCTTGTTCAGGTATCGTCACCAACCATATCTTACCTGGTTGGTCAGAAAAAAATGCACGGTTGGATCCATCAGGATGAGCAACCATATTGAGATAAGTCCCGTTGCCAATTTTCTCAAGGCACAATCCACGTGGGGGACTTGGCGTTTCAGTGCTATTTAGTCTAACTGGTTCACCCTCAAAACATACAGATCCGTCGATAGAAGCTCCACCAAATGCATCACAGAAATCAGTTTTTGACTGCCAGAGATCTGTCAATTTGGAGGTATTGGAATTAAGTGGTAGTCCAGCTTGACCTTGTAATGATGGGGCAAAGGGAGAGTTCAAAACAGATGCATTTACACATGAATCCCACACCCTTGAGCAGAAGTCGATTGCTGCTTGACTAGACTGTGATGAGTTGGCCGAAACAGTGGAATTGCACAGAACAGGAACTGACCTGGAGGCAGATTTTATTGTAAACAATTCTGCTGAAAATGGATCGCATCTCTGTGTAAATCAGAACCATAAAAATCAGAACAGAGTGGGACATGGTCCCGCACTTATAATTGAAATATGTGCTAGAATAGCTCCTGAAGACAAGCCTAACATCAGAGCATACGAAGGGATATACAATTGTAGCTGATTACAAACTTTTGGAAGCGAGTTAACTTCTCTCAACTACCAATTCACACACGTTTATGCTAATGCCATTAAACACTCAAATTATGCTGAAATCTAAAAGCTCAACTTGATGCTGGAAAATTAGCCATATAGAGTGCGGAATTCAAAGTCTTACTGAGCACAAGATTGATTTCAGAAGAGCAGCACAATCAGGACTAGAGATATTCATAGCTTGGAATTGCCTCTGCAACTGCAAGTCTTCTGTCGAATTACAGCACGTACTCCCATTGTAAGGACAAAAATTCAGAGTGGCATTCAAGTTAGAGGGTGCCCCTGTATCAATAAATACCAGAAAGAACATCCTTTGTCATGTAGTGAAATTCCTACTTAATCTGTTAGCAGAACACAAGGAGAGACGATAAAGGTAACATAAGACAAAACCTACTTGAATCAGTACATAATGGAAGAGAAGATGAATGATCAAGGAGCAACAGCACATTGAAGAACGAGAAGACAAAGACATGAAGAGCTTCCATGGCAGCAGTCAGGTGGACAAAACTGTCCTCTACAAAGAGCCCCTTTTTTATCTACTACAAGATCATTTGTGGAAGCAAAGGTATGGTTTGACCAGAGAAGAGAAAGCAATTACTAGGACTTTGAACTCGAATGGGTTTTGAACATTCTCCGTCAACAACCTGCTCTTATCTTTCAGTATCAGGTCACCTGTGGCCCACTGTATGCTCTCTCCTTACACCAAAATCTCCCAACAGCCAGCTTTCATAAAGCAAATCTTCTCTATGATCTCGGTTCCTATTTTCTTCTCTCTTTAAATGCCAATCCTTACTGTATTCCAACATTATTAAAATTTCTCTCGCTCTCACAAGCTTTTGACTTTGTCGTTTTCTGGCTTCACCTTCATGGATTTAATAAAGCCTGCAACTTTCAAACAAAGCTTGAAGCTTTAATGGGTAGGTTCACAAGTTGACTCTTCACGAATACTTAAATCAAGTTAATGGGTAGTTGAGAAAGAACCCACTTGTTTTTCCCCCATAATATCAAGTTGAAGCTTATCTCTGACCGGTTCAATCAACACAACCAACTTGGCTCAGTGCTTCAAAAAACACATCACAAAGACAAACCAGGAAAGCATGGACATAGTGCTCACAATTCAATCGTTCACGCATGAAAAACAACCGGTCTGGCTTGAGTTCATAATACAAGGAATATGTTTTTAGAAAAGACATAAAACGGATGACATCAAAATTGGAAGGAAACTGACAAAGCTATGATGAACGAAATGAGAGATACGAACCTAAAAAATGAGAGCTTCTAGATCTAAGACGGAAAAATAAGTCAAACACATGCACGTCTTCAATGTTGGCCAACATTATCCACTATAAAATTATGGAATAATTAACGTGCGAAGGTCTACTAGCATTAGTTGCGGCAAGAAAGTACTAAAGTAGCTGTAACTATTGTAGATAATGGAGGCAGAAAAAAGACATAAATGAGCTTACCAACTGGTTAGATTATTTCCTCATTGAAACGGGTTTCGAGGTATGATGATGAAAACAAGATGCCAAATCATAACTTGTCCATGTTTCAGAAGAAATCTACCAAATGAAGCCAACTACAGGTCAAGCAGGAAAGAAGCCTTTGTAGTGGACTTTTGAGCGTTCTTTATTTGTTTTATTACATCAAAGTCTCAAGCATGACAATTACATTTTGGGCTGTAGTAATCTTTTTTACCCTCCTTTTTGGGTAAATTCGAAGTGACTCTATAATAAATTAGCTTTTCTTATACATATTCGGATCCGTAAACTTTGGTTTCTTGACTTTTATTACATTACAAGTTGATATAATTCGGTTATTCTTAACATAACAACTATTATTGTTGTTGTTATTATACTTTATATCGCAATTACTCAAATTTTAGTACTTCCAATTATAATACTGGCCCATATTTGATCGATACTTTAAAGACTGACCAGTTTCGTAATGTGAAGCGGACAAACAATGGTCCCCATATCGAAAATTTTTGAAATTTATGAAGAAAAAAAAAACTCTTGAAACCATTGATACGCACAATGAAAAATGAATTTAGAAATATTTCTAAAAATTCCCGAGAGCAAATCTCGGTGGGTTGCCCCAAGCAAAATATATCAATTGCCTGCTCCATAAAAATTGTCCCCAGTACACCTGCCTATGAGGTTTAAAATTTGACAGATTGAGAGATGAACCACCAATGACGTAACGGGAAGTGCCTAAGCACAAAACTGGAGATGGAATCAAAGCCAGTGGGAATAGTAAATATTAATGCAAATTGATCCACCCTACCAGCCTGTACACATTGCTCCACTCGTTATTTTGCAAGCCACTTTTGTGCCACTTTTAGCAGCTAAATGCTTGAATCACTTAACTGTCCAGTGCTCCAAGCGCTTTCATGTCCTCCAAAAAGGCCGTATACGAGTCGTCAATGCTCTGAGTCTTTGAAGCTGATGATGAGTTGGTCGTTTCTGGCTTAATTACTGTGGGAGCTGCTGCCCTGGTGGCTGCTGTTGAAGTTGATGAGAGTGTTGGCTTTGGTTTTACTTTAGGAGCAGCTGCCTCTCTCCTCACTCTAACTGAGGCAGGAACCTGAATATGCACCAAATAATTTAAATTTAGGGGAGACATTATAGCTTGAGCTTTCTGGGTAAAACAGAGAAATTATTCCAATAAAGACGGGAGAATCACTGTTCAGTTGTGGATTAAACTCGCTGCAAATATCAAAACCTAATAGATATGATGGTTTCTCCAAAAAACTACACTAGTAAGGGGATGATCAAATGGAAACTAAACCTAGGCTGCAAATATGGTTCAGATTGTTGCTTACGCTTAGGGGCAAAGCAATCTAATCAAGATTGTCAAAGCTTACTTGCCAACAAAGCAGCAAAGGATCATGGCATGAAACAATAATAGAACAATAATTTCTCCTTGTGATCTTAGATTCATGACAACTCAGTGCTGTCCCAAAAAAGGAAAGAAAAAGAGAACAAAAAAAAATCCTAACTTACCATTGCTGTAAGTTCAGGAGTGTGCTGGGCTAATGGCCTTTTGACAACCGTAGATGCAGCAGACTTGACATAAGATGGCTTCTGAGGAAGAGGTGGCCTTGTAGGATCTTCTGGTAACATTGGCGGAGGACCTGGTGGCAGAGGTGGTCTCATCATTGGGGGGGGTCCAGGTAGAGGACCATATGGTGGTCTAGGAATTAAAGGCACCATTATACCAGGTGGAGCCATTTGGCCAGGGAGACCAGAAGCAGGTAATGGTGGCCGCACATTTGGTGGAGGTGGGGGTGGGGGGAAATGTGAAATTCCAGGGGGTAACGCATCAGGCTGCCGAGGTGGCATCAATGTTGGTCCAGGCATTGGAGCCTGTTGCCTTGGAGGAGGTGGAGGTGGTGGAGGAGAAACAATTGATGTGTTGTCCTTTGACGCTGATGGAGTATCATCACCATCTGCTGCATCTTCAGATTGGCTAGCAGCTGGCTGTGGAGGCATTCCTGGAAGAGAAGGTGGTGGTGGAAGCACAGAAGGTACCTAATGAAGGCACACAAAAGATTTATCCTTTCTTACAAATTGACTGCAATCACTAGAAAGGTACCGGAAATAATTTTTTATGGCAAACATTAAAAAAAAAACCAATAAAAAGACCTTGGGAGGGGCATATGGAGAATCACAAAATGGTTTCATTTGGATTAGGTAAGTCCACTAGAAAACTTTTCAGCTTTGTCACTTGTTTTGTGGCCAAATATCCAGCAGGTTTCCACTGTAACCATTTAAAAAATATCTTTTACAGTCATAGACAGATAAAGTCATTCAATTTTCTGAGGACGGAGATTATATATCTATGGTGCCAGGCAGCTAAAGTCACTTCAAACGTTTTCTTCAACAAAAAATATTTGAACGAGGTAGCTCGACAGCAGAGTAAATCTGCGAGGCCTGTTTGCAGCATTTCCTATATACATTACCTAATGCTATATTTTTCACACGATTAATAAATAATGCTGATTTGAATCAGAAGATACTAGGAAGGTGAAAAATGGACAACTTACTTGAACTGTCTCCTTGGTAGATGATTCATCTATTAATGTAGTTACACTTTTCTCTCCAGTAGTTTCAATGGTGCCTGGTGGAGGAGGCTGAGCAGATGGAGGAAGTGGGATTTGATTTAAAATTTGATCTTTTGGTGGGGGCCCAGGAGGAGGTGGAGGTGGTGGAGGCAGTGGCATACCCAAGCTAGGTGCAGCAAGCTTTGGCGGCATAGGAGGTGGATGAGGTAATGGCAAGGAACCAATTATAGCGGAGCTATCTGCAGTACCACTGCCCTCAGGCAAGGGAGGTGGTGGCGGTGGCAGAGGTACTGCCAAAGTTGCATCCTCGGAATCTGTCATGGAGGATGAAGCAGCTGCACTTGATGAACTAGCGGATAAGGGAATCCGAGGTCCTAAATGTCAAGACAGAGTGAGTGAGAGAGGGGAGACAAGTGAATGAGAATGATAAATTGAAAAATCATGAGAGAGAATGAGAGAGAGGAAGAGGAAAGTGGGGCACTGAAGAAGAGAATAGACCTATGGATGATTTGTACATTGGAGGCTTTCCAGGTGGTGGAGCTCCGGTAGGATTCAATGTTGGGTGATAATAGACTGAGTCCTAAAGCATAAGAAATGATCAGTATGAAGTGAAGCGAATTAAAAGAAACAACAGAAATGTGAGTTAAATATTAAGAAAAAGATGGTCATAGGTGTCAATGAGATATACTTCAGGCTTTGGATGCTTGACTCTTTCTTCTTCTTCTGCAGAGGTCCTTCTTCGAGAAGGAGGGCCCAAATGACTGCATCAGAAGGCAAGGTACAGTTTCCCAATCAAGAAACGCTATATCTAAATACTCCATGAACAGAAAATGAAATGGCTCATAAAATTTACCTGAACATGACAGGGGCCTCACCTTTCTCCTTCATTTTATCTTCATATTCCTGTTCAAATGGGAAAGAAAATTCTAAGCCACTGAAAAAAGATGAGCTACCAACTAAACAACGGGAAAGAAAATTATCATGCAATAGCATCCATAAGATCCATCGTCCAGTATTACACATTGGCTAAAAAGGGATTCTAAAAGTTATGATAAAGGACAGATACAGTAGCCCGGGGTCCTGATGAAAATTGAGCGTCTTGCAAATGAATGCATAGGTAGAGTAGTGAAGAACTAGCGGATCCTCAACTGATGTAATTTTGATCCCAATGGCAGTAAAAAAAAAAACCAATAAAAAAAGGAGAAGCAGAGCATACAGGGTTCTGGCCATTACCTTTCTTTTTTTCATAACAAGGTTAAGTGTATCCTCAAGTTGTCTCTTCTTGTGTTTTCTTGCTTTGTCTAAAGCACCATCTGCCTCTGAAACAACAATATGGGAAAGATAAGCTTTGACTGGAAATGCAAACAAACCAAACTTCAATTTCAATCCAAAAAGGAAAAGCCAAAAGGATATAATAGGAACAAGTTGATATACAGCCATTAGAAAAGATGAAATAAATAGCAAAGCAAAGTAATGAAGCATCTGAAGAACAACTCACGGTTAAATTCAAGAAGCATCTCTTTCAGCTTAAATTCCAAGTTATGAAAATCATTTAACTCAAAGCTAAAAAGTCTTACAGTTTTATGCATGCAGGCCCCTAGTAGCTCTTCCACTATAACTAGCAGGTTATAAATTACCAAAGTGAACATCTTAATCATGTAATCTAGACAAAATGAGAAACATCACAATAAATCACCCCTTACTCATCATTTCCAACTTTTCAATCTGCTCCTTCAGCACCTCAGGGTCCTTCTTCAATATACCAACCTCTCTCACCTTTTTCCTTTCTTTCTTGTTCTGTAAAATGAAACACAAAATGTTGAAGATCTCAATACAAATGCTTTAAACATAAAAGTTATCACTAGTTCAGTAACTCTTCAGTCATAAATATCAAGCAAAATGATGAACAGAATAAGAATGAAATAGTTTAGTAGTTTTATTCTGTCATCTAAACACAATTCTGGCCCAATTCTCTTCCCACAGAGGAACACTCTGTTGTGTAAAATAATCACGTAATAGCAAGAAGCATGTTGATCCGCAGAGAAGAAGTTGGCCCATGAAAAGAAAACCAAAATGGACGCAATGTCTAGCATGAAATCAACTCAGAGATCACCAGAAATAATACCACAAAAAGTTCATTATGTTATCAAATGCAAGATGGTACAACTAAATGGAAATTAAACTTATACAATGTAGATAATGTTCCCTTCCAAAATCTTGATGGACAAACTAAAGTAAACTAAACTAGCAAAAAAGAGTACAGCTGAATACTGACTAAATTTAATATACACCTTCAGCTGTATAATATAAGAAATTTAGAAAATCTAAGAAGGAGCAGAACAATTCTTCGTATTATTCTTAACCCGAAAGGAAAAGAAGAAAGACAAAAGCATAAAAATTTCATCTATCCTTCTGGTTATCTGAATGGTCAACAAGTACAATAGGATATCTAAATTACATCCAAACCGAGAAACTTGCCAACCAACGAAGTCATAATGAAAGCATAAAGAATAAACTCAAGAAAATTAAGTAAAATAGGAAACAAAAGAAACAGCTAGCTCAAGAATCAAAATATCCGTAATTAAATGAAGCGCTAACATAACTGAAGCCAATTTCACTAAGAACCCCAAAGCCCATTTCTCAACCCAATTTTCCCGTGGTTCTCTTCCCCCATCAATTATCTAACCAAATCCCGAAAAGAGCTTCAACCCACAACGACCACTTCAAATCACTCATAAAGAACAAGAACCTAACGTATTTGAAGAGGCAATGAGGACAATCTACCCGTTTTAGTTCCTTCTTACGTAGCTCCTTCCGGTATGCATCCGTAGGGTTCATGACTTTGCCTCCTTTGGTGGTCTTCATCTTCCAAAATGCCTCTCTTTCTCTCAATTGGAAGTTTCGTTAATCCCTTTGCCGCCGATTTTGGATTACAATTAGTTCGATTTTTGAGGTTTTGCGAATTGGGGAAATTTTGAAATTGAAGCCCAAACCCTTCAGTTCCTGCCCTAGGTTCGGTTGATAAAAATAACAGTAAATCGAAGATTTATTGCTTGAACGAGCTGAAGTTTGGGTATTTTTAAGGACCCATTTCTCATTCGGATATGGCTTCGGAAGTAATTATCATTTTATTTAAATAATAAAATATATCTACTATACTATTAGACCTGTCCGGATTTTTGTTAGTATTGGACATGACGTTGTTGTTCGTGTTGAATGAAAAAGAGACCATAATTTAATTGGGCTGGATTCATTGGCCCATTTTCTGGACGAAACTCTTTAGATAAGATTTTCTTTTACGGATCAATAATGTAAAGTAAATTAGTAGCTGTTAGATTTCTAAGTTTCGGAGCACTTTTTAGCGACCTTCATAAGAAACCTTAGGAGGAAGGTTAACTGGATTCTTGCATGAGGGAGGCATGCGAAAACACTGAGGCAAACGTGAACGAGTGGAATCGGACTTGGTGCGAAATTTAGTGGAGCATCAGACCTTGTAGAGATTGACTCAACCTAGGCTAAAGACTTGATGGACTAAGGACTTAGACCATATCGGATGGAAGGACCATGACTAATGGACTTGTTGTAGAAAGCATTGGATCAGGCTAGTATGTTAGTGGACTTCGACAAGATCACATTGCATCATTTTCAAATAGAGATCATGAGGAGATCATGGATGATGTGGTGATGATTGAAAGTTAGAGTTGCAGTGAAACTCGACATCTGAAGATAGTGGAGATCTTCCCAGTTAAGGATATTAGTGTTTTAGATAAATGTAAACTCTATCTTGTGGTTATCTTATCTTATCAATTAGAGTCCTATTTAGACAGGGGTGTCGTCTAATTGGTTTATGTGATCTTATCTGATAGGGATAGACGTGATCTTAACACGATCTTAGGTTGTTCGGATTTAGTGAGAATCTGAATACAACTTGGACTCCAAATTAGGATGCTTATATATAACTCATTCGAGCTTTGCTCTTCGCATTCAATCAGAGAGAGCATTCTTTGTATTCTTTTTAGGAAAAATATATAAAGTTGGTTTTATATCGTATCTCTGTGTGTCCTTGTTGCCTTTGTTCTTGTTGCTCTTATAGTATTGCTTCTTCGAGTGTGTACGAGGTAAACACTTCGAGGGTTGGAAAAGGCTAAGTCTTGCTTTAACGGATCTAAGTAAGACTGTCGTGCAAAGGGTGTGAGCGAGAAACTTCGGGTGAAAGTTTAAGTTCCAAGGTTACCTTTGTAACAACTGATATCAGAGCCAAAGTTTGAAATGGTAGTAGGCAACTTGACAGAACAAGTATCTAGGGTGGAGGCAATTATTGGTCCTATTCCTCAGGTGGAGGAAGAGGTCATTTCCCACAATACTCAATTTGAGATATTGGAGGCATGGATACAACAGTTGCAGCAACAGATGACAAATATGTTGAAGGCACAAGAAGATGTTCAATTCGAGATCTCTATCATAAGGCGTGCTGTTGCAACAATTGACGGGAATCGGGCCGAAAGCTCCACACCACAGCTTTCATTATCAGAGAAGGTGTGTGAACCAAGGGTGTTCGAAGGCATGTGGGATGCCAAGGTGTTGGAGAACTTCTTGTAGAATATAGAGCAGTACTTTGCGGATGCTAGGGTATCTGACGCTGATAAGGTCAATGTGACGGTCATGTACTTGGATAGGGATGCCAAGCTCTGGTGGAGGACAAAGACCTCTGCAGAGATCAGGATGTGGTTAGAACTCACGTAGAAACATGAGTTCAGATGAAGAAGGAGCTAAAGGATCAATTCCTTCCCATAAATACTCCTTAGCTCGTAAGGGATGCCTTGAAGCGACTCAAGCAAGATGGATCGGTAAGAGATTATGTTAAGTCTTTTAGCTCTCTAATGTTGGATATTTAGAACATCTCAGATAAGGATAAGCTCTTCAATTTCCTATCCGGGTTACAACCGTTGGCTCAAATGGAGTTACGGAAGCAGAATGTTAAGGATGTGGTTGGTGCAATCGCGGTTGTCCATGCTTTGGTGGATTTTCAACTAGCGAAAGACTCTAAGGCGAGCTCCTCGAATTCTTCTAAGGGCAAAGGTCACGCCCAACAAGAGAGGACCGAGGGGAAGAAGAAAAAGGATTCTAAGAAGGGAGACTTCAAAGGCAAGGAAAAGCAAAATAAGGGCTCGAAGAACGGGGAGATGTCCTCGAAGAAGGGCAAATTGCTTGTTACTTATGTGGCAGTCCACACTTTGCCAAAGAGTGCCCGAGAAAGGATAAGTGAAACGCCTTGATTGCTAAAGAAGATGGTGAATCTTTGGAAGATGCGGCGCTGAATCCGATAACCTTGCTTAATGCGGTTAGTGTTGAGTCAGTTCCCTTTGATAGACTATTGTACGTAGGTATACAGGTTAGGAAGAAAGACGTAACCACAAGGGTGGATACTAGTGCAACCCACAATTTCCTAGGAGAAAAGATGGTTTGGAAGTTAGGCATGAGGGTGTCTAAGGCTCCAATGAAGAAAAAACCCTCTGTAGGGAAGGCACAAGCAGTTGCGGGAATTGCTTACAACGTTCTAGTTAGCATTTGAAGTTGGAGTACCAAAATGAATTTCATCATCATACCATTGGAGGATTTCGAGATGATATTGGGTGTCGATTTCCTTGAGGTGGCAAAAGTGGTGCTGACCCTAGTTTGGGAGGTATGATGCTGATGAATAAATAAAATTCCTTCTATGTGAATTGTTGTAAGTTTGATGGTGGAACGACGAATACGACGACATCGGTAGGACATGTTTCAGCTATGAGTGTTGAGAAAGGGTTGAAGAAAGGTATAGAGACCTATCTCGCTACTATGTGGGAGATCAGCGAAGACCACGTGGTAGAAGTCCCTGATGAGGTTGCAAGTCTGTTGAGGGAGTTTCGACAGGTGATGCCGAAAAAGTTGTCGAAAACTCTTCCCCCTCGTCATGAGGTAGATCACAGGATCGAGTTGGTTCTTGGAGCGATTCCACCTGCATGTGCCCCATATAGGATGTCCCCAATGGAATTGGCAGAACTTCGAAAACAACTTGGTGAGTTGTTGGAGGCAAGGTTCATCCAACTATTAAAAACTCCGTACGGTATTGTTTTAAAAGAAGCAAGATAGTACACTGAGGATTTGTATAGACTATCGAGCATTGAACAAGGTAACGATCAAGAATAAGTATCTGGTATCTTTGATTCAAGATTTAATGGATAGGTTGTCGAGGGCTGAGGTGTTCACAAAGTTGGATCTTCGAAGTGGGTACTAGCAAGTGCTGATAGTCGAGGGCAATGAGCAAAAGACAACGTGTGTAACACGATATGGATCTTACGAATTTTTAGTTATGCTGTTTGGATTAACTAACGCCCCTGCTATATTTTGCAACTTAATTAACGACATGGTGTGCGACTTTTTTGGATGAGTTCATTGTGGTCTATCTAGACGACATCGTGGTGTAAAGCGCAAACATGGTGGAACATGTTGAACACTTGAGGCGAGTGTTCGAAAGACTAAGGTAGCACAAGCTCTATGTGAAGATGGAGAAATGTGAATTCGCTCAGTTAGAGATTAGATTCTTAGGTCACGCAGTGAGCAAGGGTTAGGTCAGGATGAATCCTAAGAAAGTGAAGGCAATAGTTGAGCGGCAGGCTCCTACGAAAGTACGAGAATTACAAAGTTTTCTCAGCCTGACGAACTACGATAGGCGGTTCATAGTAGGATACTCCAAGAAAGCAGCGCCATTAACGGACTTGCTAAAGAAGAAGCAAGAGTGGTGTTGGTCGAGTGCATGTGAGGAGGCATTCGAAAAACTTAAAGCTATGATCTCAACCGAACAGGTGTTGAAGCTGCCCGAATTCGATCTTCTATTTGAGGTACATACTGATGCTTTGGACAAAGCGATTGGTGGAGTCCTTATAAAAGAAGGTCATTCGATTGCATTTGAGAGTCGAAAGCTCAATGGTGCGGAGAAGCAGTACTTGAAGCACGAGAAGGAGATGCTTGCAGTGGTGCATTGTCTGGAGACGTGGCGGGTATATTTGTTGGGAACCAGGTTCATTGTTCGGACAGATAATGTTGCTAACACATTTTACAGGACCCAGAAGAAGTTGTCGGTAAAACAAGCCCAGTGGAAAGAGTTTCTTGTTGAATATGACTTCGTGTGGGAGCATAAACCTGGAAGGTACAATAATGTGGCAGATGCCTTGAGTAGGAAGGAGGTATTTGGGGCCCTTTATTCGATCACAAGGGTGGAGTCCAACCTGTTGGAGCAGATCAAGGCGGCAACTCTACTAAACACCATGTACTGTAAGATAATTACTCAAGTAAAGGAGGGTGTTGTAAGCAGGTTTTGTCTTGACCATGATGGGTTGTTGATTACTAAGAGTAGTCAAGTTTACGTACTTAGCTTTGGTGGATTGCGGAAACAATTATTGAAGGAGACACATGACTCGCAGTGAGCTGGTCACCTAGGAGTCCAAAGGATGCTAGCGCTCCTATCGTGTTCCTACTTTTGGTTGAAGATGGAGGATGACGTAGAATGTTATGTCAGGACGTGCCTTGTGTGCCAGTTGGACAAACCAAAGAGGAAGAAGGAAGCTGATTTGCTACAACCCTTATCCATCCCCGAGAGACCTTGGATGTCGGCCTTAATAGATTTCATCAATGGGTTTCCAAATGTGGACAACATGGCATCAATCGTGGTGGTGGTTGATAGATTCTCCAAGTATACAGTCTTTGTGCCAACTACTGTAACTTGTCCCTCGGATGTTGCGGCCAAGCTGTTCTACAAGAATGTGGTCAAGCATTTCAGAGTACTATCGGATATTGTGAGCGACCGTGATGTCAGATTTATGGGCCGATTCTGGACGTCTCTCTTTAACTTGATGGGTTGTGAGTTGAAGTTCTCAACGGCAAATCACCCACAAATAGATGGCCAAACTGAATGAATCAATGGCTTGTTAGAGGAGTATATTCGGTATTACGTAAGTGCAAGTCAATGTAATTGATTAAATTTACTTGATATTGCACAGTTCTGCTCTAACTTGTACATATCTTCGGCTATGGATTGTGTTGAGACAATAGCCTCTCACTCCTTTAGAGATAGCTCAACAAAGGACAGGTGACAAATGTCCTACGGCACATAAGTTTGCGAGGGAGAAGCAAGAGATGTTGGATGAGGCGAGGGACAACCTTCGTAAAGCTTCTCAACGAATGAAGAAGCAAGCGGATCTTCGGAGGAGACTGTTGGAATTTAACGTGGGAGATATGGTTCTGTTGAAACTCACCTTACAGATTTGGAAGAAGATCTCGAGCAAGCAAGTTCATAGGAGTTTGGTGCCGAAGTACGATGGACCGATTGAAGAGGCGACACAAAGTGTGGAATATGATGTACCGATTAAAGTTAACCGAGCGGTTAAAGGTATAACTTACTTTTCATGTTAGTTTTCTCAAACCTTACTATGAGAATGCATCAGATTCGAATAGGAGTCAAGTGAAGCGAGCACCACCGGTTGTGAGAAAATAGTTCGAGGATTAAGTGGAGAAGATCCTAAATCACCAGACTATTGGTCAACATAAGAAGAACCAACGGACCGAGTTCTTAATCCAGTGGAAGGGTAAACCTATTGCGGAAGCTACGTGGGAGAAAGATATGACCTTGTGGCAGTTTGAGGATCAGGTAAATGCCTACCTTCAGACTAATTTGATGAAGGCGTCAAATCCATCTGGTGGGGGTAGTTTGTTAGATCCCTAAGTTCCGGAACACTTTGCAACGACCTTCATGAGGAGCCTTAGGAGGAAGGTTAGTTAGATTCACGCATGAGGGAGGCATGTGGAAACATTAAGGAAAA